>NWSH02000560.1:1216517-1233197 GCA_002382865.2 Heliothis virescens
CAGGTCTAGCAAGGAAGAAGGCAGCGGGATGCGGCACGTGCGAGGTGTCAGGTGCCCGGGGCGACTCAGTGCGGGAGTCAGTGCGGGAGTCAGGCCGCGAGTCGGGGCGCGAGTCGGGCGCGCGGGAGCTGGAGGCGTGCGCGGGCGAGGGCGGCGCGTCCTCTTCTGATAGCTGTGTGCGCGTCATCGTGCGGCGGATCGATTGGTAGCTGTAATGTTATGTTCCATATTTGAATATAAAGAGAAGTGTTCCTTGGTAGATTAGTGACAGTTAAAAGTCTATGAACTTAAGGGCAGTTTTGCAAGTTAGGGGTGTTAGACTCAAAAATAATAATTTGAAAAAGTTTTGCATGGTACTCACATCTAAAATGTGTCGCAAATTATCTTAATGTTTACTTTGAAATTTTACTTTGTATTCACTAATGATATCCGAAGATACAACGGGATTGATGCATAACAAATACTTGTAAACTAAGATAAGATGATNTATAAAGAGAAGTGTTCCTTGGTAGATTAGTGACAGTTAAAAGTCTATGAACTTAAGGGCAGTTTTGCAAGTTAGGGGTGTTAGACTCAAAAATAATAATTTGAAAAAGTTTTGCATGGTACTCACATCTAAAATGTGTCGCAAATTATCTTAATGTTTACTTTGAAATTTTACTTTGTATTCACTAATGATATCCGAAGATACAACGGGATTGATGCATAACAAATACTTGTAAACTAAGATAAGATGATTAGAACTCACCGTCGATCTAACTGCCGCCTCTGAACTTCAGGAGCAGGTGACCTCGGGGTGGTTCCGTTGACGCCAGGCCTCTGCCACGTCGTCGTCCTGTTGATGTGGTCAATGTAGAACACTCGGCCATGACTGTCCATGCGAGCTTCCCAACCTGGAATGATGAATTCATTGGTTAGATAAAAGAACAATTTTCTCACGATTCATTAAGAAACATTAACTTCATTTCAAATCAGAAAAAAAGATACACACCTGCAGGCAAAGGTTCTTCGCATTCAATAATCCCTCCAATCATATTAGCAGGAAAATCGCCCGTCAAAGCCATCTGCCTTGATGCCCTTTCCGGTATCGAAGGCAGCCTTATTCCCGCCATGTGCCTCAAAGGCGTAGGCGAGGCCACCGCGTTGTCATTGTCATCAATATCATCAACTGGCCTCGGCCTCCTTAGTACGACATCCTCAGGCGGACCCGCGTGGACTATCGTAAAGTGATTGCTATTCACAAACTCCATGTTTGGTGACCTAATTTCGGATGTTCTCAGTTCATTCGTGAACTCGACCATTTCAAAGTTTTCGTGTAATCTCCCTTCAGAATTTTGTACAGGAGGAGGGTGTAGGTCGGGAGGCGGCAGTGGTCTCGGTCTTCTCGCATGATGTGTCGGCGTGGGAGGACACTGCGGCACCGCCCCACCAGCTAACGCCGCCACTCTAGTAAGTACCCTCGGATGTGGTCGCACGGGGCTTTCAACATTGTTCGTCGTCTTACTCGGCGAGTGCTTCGGAGTTCCCTCACAGCCGAGATTCTTTATCAAATGCCTCGGTAAGCTCGAATGCCTAGGTGTTGATGAATCACAGGAATGCTTGCGGTTCATCATCATAGTTCCCACACTCGGCATCATTTTGTTCGACTCATCGACTGGTGACGTCGATTGCGAGGAGTTGCACGAACTTTGACCATTCGAACTGTTGTTGTCTGTCTCTCTTGTTGGAGGATCTACGTGGGAAGAATTTAAGAACGCCGTCATCATCGTCGGCGTAGCGCGGCCAGAGTTCTGCCTCGTCAAAGGTTTATGACCTTTCAATATAATTTCTTTCTCTTCAATCTGATTCCTATTGTCATCCTCAAACTCGGAATGATTACTAATATCATTTAAAAACGTGTGCTGCGCTTTTTCTTCAGACTTGGCATGATTTGGCGTTCGATTCACTCCATCAACTACATCTTTGGGAGGACTCGGCTTGTCTTTCCGTGCGAATGTTGTAGTAATATAATTATCAGGACCTATATCTTTTATAAACAATATCTTATTCCTACTTACGCTCGGGGCGCCATCAGGTACATCTTTAGATCTCTTCTCCTCGTTTAACCTAGATAATTTCATTGATGAAACTGTGGATTCACATAAGCTGCCATCAGTTTCAGGCGTCGCTAAGGGTGCTACATTTTGGCCAACTCTCCAAAAACTGGCCGTTGACGACGTAGCTACCTGATTACCAGAATAAAATTCTCCCGGTTTGAAATCATTTAGTTCTCCTTGCAAAGCTGCCGAGTTCGTAATATTATTGTCAGTGAAGAATTGTTCATCCGTGTCTATCAATTCAAAGTTGAACGCGTCTTCGGGTTTTGTTAATTTTTTTGGCTTTCTATGTCTGGGTACCTGTGGCGGGGGTAACGCGTGCATTCTCTCGAGCGGTTTGTGTGATTGTCTCGGCGGCAGGGGTGGCACCGGCGACTTTTCTGCTTCACTGGGCACATTCGCACTCTCTACGTCGTATACGAACTTCATTATTTTGCAAGGATTCTTTGGTGACCATATTTTATAATACTCGGTGCCGGGAGAAGTGGGCGAGTCAAAGCCGCTGTTAGCAATTGATTTCTTTTTGACGCCATTAATTACCTGACAGCCGCCAGTGTCGACTGGGGGAGGACACTTCTTCTTCACTCCTGACGATGTGGGTTTGCAGTCTGTTGCACTTCGAGATTCACTATTTACATTTTGAGATTCTTGGCTTAAATTACTAACTAGAGATTTACTAGGATCACATTTTGTTTGTTCGAGATTGTTCCCGTTACTTTCTAAAGCACTAATTGAGCATTTGTTGACGTTCTCGCTGAGATGTTTGATGTCGTGACTGGTGCCGGGCACGAACTCGATGCGGGGAGGGTTCTCCGAGTTCATCTCGAAGCTCTCGTTGTTGTATGAGAAAGGCGACACGTGGTCGCCGCTGCGTTTCCGCGACATGCCCTCCTTGAGCCGGAGTGGAAGTTTCTTGAGGTCCACCTTGAACCGTGGGGGGAGTGCTGACGACTCTGCAGCGCACTCCTCGCCCTCTCCATTGTAGTAGCGGAAGCATAGCAGTTGTTCACAGTCTGGAAAAAGCAAAATGGTTATTGACAAACACGTTCTTCCATTGGAGACTTACTGGCATAATCAGGTAATGCACTAAACAGTGACAAGATGACCGAACGACATGGGTGTTAGGTGGCTTTGGCACAATTATTTTGAAGCGGTTTAAAACGGATTAGCTGTAAGTGTACGGTCTGAAAGCTTTCGAAGCTTTGATGCCACATTTGTGTAGAGTGTTAAATATACGGTACACTTAAGCTTTACAAAATGGTCAATTTTTCAAAATCAGAATTTAATTTTTCTACTTTTTCTCAGTTTATGAATTACCAACTCTAGATTTATGTTAAAGGGTAGCATCTTGCGATCGTTCTCGAAGTGCTAATCCTTAAATGGCTAGTCTTGTCGGACTAGTACAATTCGGTGTTTTATTTTCCTGTAAACATACTGCCCAACACTAAAAATAGTACATTGTGAAATAAATTGGGTTGTTTTGTTTTAATTTACCGGTGCCTTGTTTAGCAGATTATCTGGCCTCAAATAACTTCATATTATGATGTGATCTGCTTATGGCTACATAAGCCCGCAGATAGGTGAAATATTGAGTGTTGGGCTTTGTCCGTGAATATGAGAGCATACTTAACAAAGGGAACAGTAACACTGTGAGGAAATGTGTGGATTAAATTTAATATAACACAAATTACCACACTATTATGCCCAAAACCCAGATAAAAGGATTACCAGAGACATAAAAACCCCACAGTATAAAACGCGATCCTTTGCAGCTGGCATTCAGTGCTCATTTTTGATAAAAACGAATACTTAAAAGCATATAAAATTTTTTAAATTGGCCGTTATCGCGACGTTTATTGAGCGAAAAAATATTTGCAATTCCGAATGCGGGACACTATGCGACGCACACTGTTTTAAATGCCATGTTATTAAACTGTGAAGATGTAGTGGTTTAGCGTGTAGGGGAAACAGCGAAGTTTTGCGTGTCGTTTAACAGTTTTGCGCTATAACTGAGCGTCCCGTCTATGTCATCGAAATATAGATCAGGTGTGTGATGATTGTTAAAAGTGGGGAACTCCGAAAACTGCATACCGCGCTTTCCCGTAGAGCACCGGAACACAGCCGAATAAACGTACATTTTGCGATTATTTTTTTTACAATTCTTCGCTGTTTTTCTGTTCAAGGCAAGGACTGTTAATTAACACAAAATAGTATAATATTATGGTCTTTATAAGAAAATGAACCTTATGTGCTTAATAATTTAGTTGGGGTATTGGATGCACAATCGCGAGGTTCCGGACGCAAGCCAGCGTGGGAATGGCCGATGTCCAGGCCCAGCCCCAGCATCGTGAAGAACGGATACGGACTTCCGCGACGATCGCGTGGAACATGCAGGATATCGATCGTATCAGTGCAAGTTGCTTAGTACCAGCTTTGCATGTTTATACGATTCCTAGGTCGTAAAACTAAGAAGTGGTCAGTCTTGCGGCCTTACTGTTTAATATTTTTTTTGGAAATAGATGTGGGAAGGACATCGAATGTCGTTAACACTTGATTTTTGTTACTATCAGGAGTCAGATCTTTAGAACACCGGAAAAGGGGGGAAAAATAAAAATTTTTAAACAATATTAATAGTTGGAAGAGTTACGTGTAGTGGGCAGCTTTGCGTTAAATCTGTTTTCGCGCTAGTTAGGCATAAAGTCACTAAGGTCGAATGTGTAATTCGCGATGCTTGAATGTAACTCAATGCCGTCCTTGTCTATGAATTTCTTGCTTTGAAACTCGTTTGCATTCATGGAGATTCGAGGCAACAATTGCTTGGTTTTGTAAACTAGTAGAAAGATTTTATCATCAAACGATTTTTTCGCTGGAACGAATTTTAACAGTTACATGGTACGGAATCAAGCGAACTGTTTAGTAGGTTTAATACTTTAGAATGGCTATAGCTTAGACCGTATCCTCGCGTCACTTTATAATGGCGCGAGGAGCGTGGAACGGGCGAGCACCTCGCCCTTCTGATTGTCGAGGCGCACAGAGCAGAGCTAACCAAGTCCTGCTGGCGGAATGGGAAGCAGCGACTTGGCGACCCACGGCAGGGCACGCCGGCGATTGCGGCGGTAAGATCCGTCTTGAAGGAGTGGCTGGAGAGCCGCCATGGCGCCTCAGCTTCCGGCCTGACTGCAGGTTCTTACCGGACAATGGGTGTTTCGGAACAGTTCCTTGTTTCGCATAGGGCCGGGAGCCCACGCCCGAATGGTCCACTCACTGTGGGCATCTGCAAGCGAGGACACGGCGCTACACAAACGTTGACTGGAGTGTCCAGCTGACAACGCAGCGCGCGTGACCTGGCGGCGGGTAAGTCGATGTAGAGAGAAGATCTTTCGCTGCCGGCCGTCGTTTCCTATAATGGTCGGCAAGTGAGGAAGGGTGGGATAGGCCGTCGCCTCCTTTTGCGAGGATGTGATGGCTTGCAAAGGAGGCGGCGGAGGGGAGAGAAAGCTGTTACTCTCTCCGCGCCGCAGCAGGCGGGTGGGCGCCGCGGGTGGGCTGATCTCCAGCCACCATAGGGCGTCGACCCTGCGGGCGGAATAGACTAGTGGGCGTCCTGTCGGCCCGAACAGACAAGGTCCAAGACCGGTGGCGTAGTGTTGGGCGCGCACTCTTGATATTGATGTACTAAACGGCGCTGGTGACGGCGCAGAAGGGTGACGGGCGCCTCTGAAATTATTGGCGGGCCAATACCTGTTTCGGGGGTGCGGAAGAAATTGCTTCGGCGATACCCTGGCTCCCGGAAAAAGGTAATGGAGGCACACCAGGTGGGTTTTAGCTCTGGTAAGAGTCCGGCACAACCCTCCACCGACCCCCAGGTGGAGGCCACGTCCATGAGGATTTTCCCCCTGATAACAAAAAAAAAAAAAAAAAAAAAACTCAATGCCTCCTTGTCTTGAATTTCTTGCTTGAAACTCGTTGCATGCATGAGATTTCGCAGGCAACATATGCATCTGGTTTTGTAACTGTAGAAGGATTTTTACATCAACGATTTTTTTCGCTTGGAACGAAACTTTTACAGTAACATGTGGATCAGCGAACTGTTTAGAGGTTTTAGTTAGAAAGTGGCTTTATAGCTAGACCGTAATAGGTTTCCATCACATTCAGTCATTTGTTAAACTAATCACTTCCACTTGAACTCACCATGTGATTATGGCTACGTAAATAGGAATCGTGATGTTTGCAGTATTCATAGTGGACAGAAAATATGTGCTGCGGTCAGTGTCCAAAACTTTCTAATGGCGCAGCTAACAGTATCCTGCATCCCCTTTAATTGCGTTAACAGTAAATTGCTTAGTTTCGCAATTGCACGTGCCATGCAACAATGAAACGGAAGCGAATGCAAGTAAATCAGTTTCCTGCGTAAAGAAGGCACCAAATTTCCCCGTCCCCCCCCCCAAAAAAAACCAGCGGTAACTTATCATGTTGGAATTGCAACGCTCCTAACTTATCATTTGCCTGGAGTACACGAGCGCTGTGAATATGACATAAAATTATCTGTCCTGTACAGTTGAGTACTAATATGTATGCGGTTGTTGCTTGATACCCAATGTGGATACATCTGCGCGGTGACAGATGACCGAAATTGCCGCTAACTAGTTTGCGGCACGGAAAGACGCATCGGATTAATTCAGTTCAAGTTTTTAACTGCAAACTGCAACCCTGCTGTACTGTATGCGTTTTTTTTGTTATAGTTGTCCGGATCCGTTTGAATCTTAAGTATTTTGGTATTTTAGGCCGGTTATCAAAAAGTTTTTTTCGCCATGAATCAAATCACAATATTTTAGAAGCTTTCAACAACATAAGTTCTTTAATGTACTTTGGGTTTTGCAAATATGTAGTTCAATGGAACTCTGTTTTTATATTTACATAAAAATTGGCGGCAAAGTGACCTTTTAAATCTTTGAATAACCAAACTAATGCTTAATTGCGTGACGTTAGATTTGGGAAGGAATATAATCGTAGAAGCACAGGAATTGTTTGGGGTTTAGCTCGTCAGGCCAAGTTGCCCGATGGCACGGCATCGGTTTAGATAAGATTTTATCCAGGAATGTGACGCGCGGGACGTGGACCGCTCGCTCGGTCGCCCATTCCACCTGTTACCGGCTCACCTGTCTGTCGTCACTTCCTTTCTTACAAGAAAAAAATAGTACATCTTCTATAAATGTAACGAACGCTGTGTCATCATGTGACGCCAACACGACGCAGGAAGGCGCGCCGCTATTATACAACTCTTCATTAGCCGGGAATCTTCAATCTACGCTATTAACATTTCGTCAGACTAGTTTCGATCTCGCAAAGCTTTGCAATACCTTGAATTGTTTATGGTCAACTTTTTCTCGCGCCTTCACTCATCTCCTCTCAAATAAACAAAATATTTTCAAAAAGCCTTTGTTTACTACTTCTTTTCTCACAGTAAATATAATTTAAGAAACCCAGTTTAATGAGACTGCACAATCACACGATACTGTCTGCGATATGTTTTTGCACACCATTGTTTGTTCAAATATGAAAGAATCAGTTTCCACATTATATTCCGAATTGTGAGATGGTTGTGGAGAAAAACTTCAATAAGACTTAGATATGGTGAGCTTAGGAGATAATAACATGTTATGTTGTAGAGAATATTCGTTAACATGGATTTTATAGCGGAAATCCTTAAACAACGACTTTGACCATTGAAGGCGGATCACGGTCAATGGGGCACTGTCGTGCTATCTGGTCGTCAATTTGATCGAGACGTATGTTTATCATTTGTGTTACCAGTCTACAAACGGTTATTATTAGTGGTCCGTGTTTTTTCGCCAATTGAATCACCGTAGTAACAGGAAGTGCGTGTAGTATTGCGGCTCGTTAGAATTAGGCCGGCGCGAAATACATGTCCCACAATTTCGGTGATGAGGTACGTTCGCCGTCCAAATTTTAATAACTGTTACTTATACTTTGACAACGCTGCCACATAAATATGCTAATTAACAACCTAATTTTAATACCTTTGGGCACAATGATGTATTGTATAGATAAAAAAAAGATTTCTTCATCGTTTTTATTGATTTAACGATTTTAATATTATTTTGCTGTGGTCTCCGTGTGCACTTTTATTGCAATCTGCAATGAATGCAAATAAGTTTCTCGTTTATTTTTCTCATGATTATTACACTTCCTGTGCTGACTTGATCACATTAGTCGACACCCGATTAGGGCATTTGTATTCGGTTTGCAGATGTGAGGTCGTTTCCCACTCCCCCCTCCCCCCCCTCCCGCCCCTCGCCCCCCCAGCCCCCCCCCGCCCGCCCTCCCCGCCCCCTCCTCCCCCCCCCCCCCCCCCCCCCTCCCCCTCCCCCCCCCCCGGTCGGTTCTCGTCTGATGTCGTGCTTATTCTTTTGCATGCCGCACTCTGAAATCCCGATTCCGCTTGCTCGTATTTGTATTAACTACGGTGAAAAGCACTACTTCATTGAATACTTTATTGAATGGAATTGAAGTTGGAATTCCCCATCGACACACTGGTTTCCATTTACCCTATAGGTCTTGACTGTCACTCTCACGGAAGTTCGAACGTAGAGTACAATCAAAACGTAAACCAGTCGGTATCCTTAATTAAATAGGTATTGTCATTCGCAATATGGATAGTCGAAATTTACGATGACTGTTACGTGGTCCGGAACGGAGGTGGCAGTGGTCCCAGTCGATAACCGGTCGAAGTTCGAGTGGTCGATGGCGAAGGATGTCGCTGGGCAACGTTCCGATAAATTCGTGGGAATCGTAGAGAGAGTTATAATGGCGGCCGGCGTAAAGGGGGGCGCGTCGCGCATAGGCCGAGCGCACAGCGGCCTACGTGACGCGTCATCCTGGCAGCAGCTGCGCGCCACCGGCCACGCCGCGGCTGAGCACGCCCCCGCCGCGGACTGCCGCACTCGCTTTTTGTCACATTGATTTTACTATTGTCCCTAGATGGCACAGTGCTTTAAACCTCCTCTAAATGGCTGCAAAGGAGGTAATATTTATAATTCCAATAGGAAAAGCCTCGATATTAAACCATGCCGGTCAAGTCGGATTCTGCTGTTCTAATGCTGCAATGTGCAACTTCCCCAATGTTGTCAATACTTATGTTGATGACATTTTATTTTGCTAACGCGTAACAAAATGTGCGCATACTGCGTGGTTAAGACAGAATTGCATTAAACCGATTGTTATTTTGTTTTCCCTAAACTACTACACGTTTACCACCTCGCTCAGTCGTATAGGATTACATAATTAGAACCTTGGTATGCTGTGACGCCTTTTGGCTTCTAGAAACATTACTTAAATGCTAAGGACATGTGTAAACATACTGCTCTATTTTGCGAAAAATTCTTATCTTACATCCTTATTCCATGGATTGGCAAGTGGTTGGATAGTGAATTTGTGTTTAAGTGAAATCGGTCGGCCTGTTCAAATATTTGCGTTCCATCTGGACTTTGCAGAAGGCAAATTGATTTCGCCCCCATGCACTTTCTAGTTACTCCATTTTCGTAGTTGTTTAGCTAAGTAAACATAGTGGGAGTTTATTGACTCGTCGAGCCGCGGCATCGGCCGCCGGCAGCGGCAGGTTTTGGCGGAGTAGGTGTCGCTCAAATATTAGCACTGCCTATTCGCCAGCCAAACGCACGTTTTAAACTTTATTACTTTTTATTATTAGTTATTTAAGATTTTCGTTGTCCCGTAACTCCACCTTTAGGATCAAACATTCCACGGTTACTTAAATTTGCGGTGTTTTTAGGCGTAGTCATACGACATCCTACAGACACACAAGTCGTTTATTTATTGATGGGACGACTGTAACGGACGATTAGAGATCAGAGCCGAATCGGCGATTAAAGATAACTCGCTCTTTCATAACAATAACGCCGTAAGAGTTTCATTGGCACTGTTATGGATTTAGTTTCGGAATGACAGCGTCGGAATAAGTCCATAGATAATATAGGCTCCTAGTAACATGACCATGATTAGGCGGCGAGTGCGAGGTGCGGCACGCGTGCGGGCGGCATTCGCCGGGCGCGGCCGCGACGAGGTCGCGATCGATGCGCGTGCGCAATATGAATGCATGAATCCCCCCCCCACTCCGCACCAGCCCGCACGATCAATGGACCGCACGTGGCGTCGATACTGCGCTAATCTAAACTACAATACATTTCTTATGTTATATTTTAGAATGTATCTAAATTAAGTGGGGTTCCGAGGCTGCTTTTGGTTTCGTAGAAAATGTTCAAATGCTTCCAATTTCATAGAAGAATATGGATTCAAACAATGTAGATCATAACCGGTTTTTATGTGTATTTTATACAATAAACGTCGAATGAATGGTAAAATATGTTTTGGTTTTACCCAATAATATTGGGAACACACATTCAAAATTTCTAATCCTCTTTTCTTTGTAACTCGTTACAATGGTATCGAATCTGGAAAACACTTATCTAGAGAACGAGTTCGATCACTTGTAATTGAACAGCTAAATGCCCTATTAAGATCCTGGCCACCATAATTGAGTGGGGCGCGATGCCTACCATGATACACTCGGAGCTTGCGCTCGCGCCGCCCACGCGCCCGTCTCTATCGTTTCAATTAACATCTTTTGAAGATCTGAATTTGTTTCCCAACTCGCAATGATAATAAACTAGCCGCAATAAATATAAATCGCCGTATAAATGCGATTTCTTTCATTCTATGCTTTAGTTATTGGCTCACCGCATCCATATCACCGTATGTGTGTGATAACGGCCCTTCCGTCGAACATCATTGAAGCCCTTATTGGTAAACTAGCACGGCCTATTTGTGGAAGAGGCATGGCTAACGCATGGGCGCAGTGTTTTTCCGGCCATATTCAGTGCCCTATGAGGTGGCAACCATATCAAATGGTCAGATAATATCACGCCTATTGCATGGGTGAGGTGACGAGGTAGCTCCTCGGGCACGGGCAAGGTTGTGTAACCTGATTAGTAGTTGAGCTTTGTTAATTAACACTTGAATTACTTCACTTTTTAAGACATCGGTTTTTTTCGCGAAGATTCTCTGTTGCGCCACATGACACACACAATACTTAGGTATAACGTGAGGCCTCATTTCACGTGTAATGAAATATTCTATTATAACTAGAATCACAATGCAGTTCCGATAGTATGGGAGCGTGTTCCAGGGGCAGCGTACGCCATTCTACTATTGCGATTAGACCAATGTGAAGGTCACGCCGGATTTAACATATGGACGGTGGAACAACAATGAGGCCACTTTGGTCTTTTCCATGAAACCATTAATTACGCACCTAATTAAGATAATCGTGTAGTTTGCTAACTTTAAATTTTATTGGTTCATCGTACTGCATACTTGGTTTGTAAGCGTCTGAAGTCACAAATAAATTAGTCTATTCATTTACAATAGAGGCTTGGGTCGGTAAAATGTCGCCGTAATCAGGGCAAGGTTGCTTAATTGGACACCGGGACCGCTTTTCCGGAAACATTCAAATATCGGAGCTGATTTGTGCCCACGGTTTGACCCATACAGAATTTTAAGTGTCTTTCCTCGTAAAATTAAACCGTCCTTAATGGCCTTTTGGAATGGATGTATTTTAAAGTTAAGTATTAAAATCGGCCAATTTTATGGCGTGAGAGGTTCTTCAGTCATTATTTAATTTGCCAACGTGTCCGGTTCAATGTGTTACGGTTTTAATTTCTTGTAAATAGTTGTGCACGTTTCACATCGTTAAGGGCAAACGCCAAGTGTTGATGCAGCAATCAACAGTAGGCCCAAATTATCTATGTCGAGAACAGAAAACAAAGTACCATTTGACGTGGATATTAGAAAAACCTATGGTATGAAATAGGTCGGCTACTGGTGATTTTTATAATCCATTTTTAGGGTTCGTAGTAGACTAGAACCTTATAGTTTCCCCATGTCCTGTCTGTCCGTCAGCGGATAATCTCGAGAGACTGTTAGCCGCTAGAACAGCTGAAATTTTATTACTGAGATATGTAATCAACCACGCCGACAAAGTGCAAAAATAAAAAGTGGAAAAAAAATGTTTATTAGGGTGCCTCCCTAAACGTTAAATGGGCGTGAATTTTTTTTCATTCAAACCCTAACGTGTGGATATGTCGTGGAACATACGGTATTTTAAAATGAATAGTTTACTGACATCATTTTTTTGATCATTTAATACTTTCGGAAATAATTGTCCAAAGCCAAAAATAGGCGTCCCCCCCCTCTAAACTTTTGAACCGCAAGTTTAGAAAATATAAAAAAATCTCCAAAAGTAGAACTCTACATAAACTTTCTAGGGAAAATTATTTTGAACGTGGACAGACAGCAGTCTATTGAATATAGCAATTTTTGAAAACCGCAAATTAAACTTTGTTATTCATATATTGTTGAAAAACAAAAGTTTTTATTTTTGTTGCCAAAAGTGGTTTGTATTTTGGCTAGTTGTATGGTATAGTATGCGTTCAGTTTGTCATAGAAAATTGACGGAACCCTTCGTGCGCGAGTCCGACTCGCACTTGGCCGGGTTTTTTTTTCCTATTATATGCTAATCTATATTTGACAATAAAGATAACCACGCAAGGCTTACTACTGACACAAAAACTCCTGTATCTTATTAGAAAAAACGACAAACAAAAGTGCACTGAGTGGACGACGACGACCGACCTGCGCGACTTGGCAAATATCTTTACATCCAAAGGATGTTAAGTCAAAAATAAGTCTATTAAGATCTCTGCGAGCAACAAGTTGTAATTACGCTGAAAGGTATTCGTGTGAACTTGAACAAAGCTCACTTAGACGTCGAATTCTCTAAAACGGAGTTTAACAAGAGTCGTGAAACTGTCAAATTCTCACTTGGCTAATGGGGCTCTGTCATCGAGCCGACCCCTTTAAACTGTCGTTCCTCACTTCGAAATTGTAAGTTCTGTGCTTATTTTGAGACCGGATTCCAGTAAGTGTCTCTGGTCTTAATTTTTGGCTGGTAAAATATATGTCATGTATTCGTCATTTATGAGATTACTATCTATTACTAAGGCGAGAAATGTAAAGGGCACATTATATCTTTAAAGTTATGATTGCATAACTAGATCATTAACTTCTTTCTATAAAGAATTATTTGCAAGTTCTTAGTAATTTCTGCAGTTTTTACAATGGAAGCAAAGAATTGCTGATTTTAAGCGTGTGATAGCTTCACTTCTCTTCATAGAAACGAAACCTGTGCAATTTTTAACAATAAACAAGTAAAACAATTCATTCTTACACATAACACTACCGTCAAATCGTTTCACCCCTGTTTCACCGATAGCACAAAAACTTGAAGTGGTACAAGTAAAACTGTAAAAAAAGCAATCGATCACTGACAGTTGTATTGTTTACCCAGACCGAGATACGAGGTGTCTGCCAACATCGGTGTAAAACGAGGGCTCCCATCTTAAGACGTATGCATGTCACCGTGTAAAAACTCACTTAAAACACATCGGGCGTAGCGTAAAGTGACAGATGTGTTCAAGGGGTTGTGAATGACCGTCGTTTAGTTTAACTGCTGGCTTCCCGCCAAACGGTCGTTAAGTGACACATAGTTCGCATTCCCTTGCACTTCTAACGCTGGCATATTAATTCTTCTTATGCGTTCCACAAACTTGACGTTAATCGTGATTCATGTAATTGCTGTTATGAATTTAGAATTAATCGCATCGCGAATTTGTTGCATGTTTTAATAAATACTTCCTTTGCTTTTCCCATGGTCAGGCGGCGCTTGTAAGAGCGATTAATGCTGCTTTGAATCTCTAATTCATAGTTTCCAGTGAACAAACCGGGTCATTGTTTATATGTAGCACAATCAGTTTAATTAAATGTTGATAAGCTCTTCGTATGCTAATGCTGCGCAATGCGCATGTATGTTAAAATGTGTTTAAGTTTATTGGAAACATGGTGTGGAGTTTTAGTTGTAATAGAAAAGCATTAAATAGATGCGTGAAAGTTGCAATTGGCCATTGTTGCTTCAGCTCGCTATTGTAGATGTGTCGTTAACATGAAAGGAAAATTGTGCGAATAATGAGTTTTGTTTGTGTGGACCGTCATGTTGGGTGTGTTGTTTTTTATTCATATTTTTAGCTTTATCGCGTTTTTACCTTGTAAGATGTTTGAATGTTAAATTGTTTTGTGTATCCGCAGGTAATCGATGCTGTTTTATTGTTTCCTTCTCCGCTAATTGCGCTAGTTCCATATCGCAAATATTTTATAATCTCTCATCGCTGTTCGCTGCAAGCTTGTAAATACGAACCGACATAAGGTACGTGATGTACTATCCCATACATCAGAGGCATTTTTTTCCTATTAAGCCCGGAAGTTGAACTGATAACAGAGTTTCCTTTTCATATACATATGTTTATTAATACAACATATTTCCCTTTATTTATAACATGATTATTGATTCTCTATTCCTGAAATTGAGCGGAAAATTAGCATCTAATGTGAATTTTCTCTCCCTCGTCACCTTCTTAGAAAATTGGATGAGTGTTAATATCAAGTTTGTTTAAAAATAAACGCTTGAAGGTATCCAGGATATTTAGATGTTGTCATCCATTTTTTTTTCTGGAAATAAAATGTTAATCATCGCATAGCAGAAGGCAGCTTTTCGAAGCTTTGGATAGATTATGAGGCATTTCTGAAGATTTAATCTCGTTTGGTAAAGTAATGTGGTCGTATAATGAGGCAGATCAGTCATTTATTATGTTCGAAACTATAACAATAAAAAAATTCACAGTCGCGCAGCGCATAACGTCGATTGATGCGCTTACTACATGCCTACTGGCGTCTGGGTAGTCATCGTAAGTGTTTTATCATCATTATCGCAAATTTCCCGCGAATGTAAGCGTTGATCTCCGGCACAGGCCGCACATTGTAGATCTCCCCCGTATCCTGCGCGGAAGGCGCGGATGGTTGCGTCACCGCCCGGAATTAGACGCCCTTCTGTGTCACGCGCGCGTCACTCTGGCCACGTCCACCACGCACACACGCACGTGAACTCCGACTCACGCACTCCATCATCACCCCTCACACTCCAAAGGAATGCCGTCACTCAACAAAATTCCAACGTATGCACCTACGTGCTTATCTGCTATGTCCTACCAAAAAGCTCTAAACAATGACCCAAAACAAAAAAAGTAATACAGCGATCATCTTCTTGCGTCTCCTCTAAGAGCAGTTAATTATTAGCCAAACGGAAACAGTTCGAGATAAATGGCTCCCCGATTTATCCTGTCCTACTGTTATCCGCCTGAGGTATTTGCTCACGACGCGCCGTTTCCTTTTCTTCAGATTGTCCTGAGCCTAATAGTCGTTTGAACGCTATCAGAGTGGCGGCACGCACCATTTCATGGAAGTCCGAGTCGGTGGCGTTAATTAACTGAGAAGTAAAGGTAATAAATAAGAAAGATCCAGAAAGCGATAGGCAATCATAAACAATTTCTGTATTAATTAACACGATGATGCCAATATACTGAGTAAAAGGCCACAATTTCATGAAATAGCTCGGCGCTTCCTGATATTCTCCTGGACCAGGACGTAGGCGTTCAAATAAAGCCAGTTTTGACAGTGACGCTAACGCACCACTAAAGTTACAATATTTATGACGGCATGAACACTAATCCAGTCGGACAGGAAGATGTTAACCGTTCCTGCTCGTATTATTACCCAAGTCAAAATATGGTAATGGCCGACCAAGAGCCTGAAATTTATTGCGAATCAATTTTGCCCCTGTGAAATATTTAGGTCGTGTTTCCCAATTAACTGGCAATTCGGTGGCTTCGATTATTTCGCATAAAATGTGCGGGCGACTCCCGCACCGGTGATTACGTCGGCGCATAATTAGTATGCGCCTGCGCCGAACTGCGCCCAGCCAGCCTACCCCTGCTTGATTTTGTTAAGATAAAAAAAGCGGAGGTTCTCTAAGTCTCTGGCTTTACTTGCGTTGTACTTCGCTTCATCGTTGTTGTTTGATGTCTGACTCTTACACCTGCGCGTTTTGTATTTCATGCTGGTACCCGCCTGGCCGCTTTTAAATGAATTTCGGAGACTCATTTTTGCTTTATATTCATACGTGAAACCTGAATGGTTTCCTTTATTATTTGTATGCCAAATTATCTCGCATTAATATTGCATCTGATTCAAACATTAATATTATAAAGGTTTATTAGGTACCTAAGATAACATGGCCGAGAGTGTCTCATTTTAATAATTTAGTTTTTATCTGTCTCGAGTTGGGTCGGCTTAAGTTGTTTTGGTTATCATTCATCTTAGTCATTCACGAAGTGTTTATGTTGTGAGTATAGATTGAATCATAACGTTTGTATCGTTTGCAGAGCTCCGCGGACTCTGGCCTCCGTCGTCGGGCGCGTCCGCTACCGGATGCGCCAGCGCGACATAATGTGGTTTGACGAGCCTAATCACCTGATGAAGGTAATATAAATAGTGTTCAGTTACTGCAGTCTCGACTAAACCAGTGTGTTTAATAACAGTG
>NWSH02000560.1:1240307-1256427 GCA_002382865.2 Heliothis virescens
GTGGTTTAGATTATAACGTGTGTGGAGAATCTTATTTTCTTATGCTCATTGTTTTTATAACACTATTTTCGTATTTTTTCGGTCCATTCAAATGGGCCATTTAAATAATTGATAATATTCGTATTGTATTTAAAGAGACTCCATAAATGTTTAGTTTGACTATTTTATTTGGATGGCTTACCATATGTATGTAAAAAACTGTCAGTAATTTAATATGAGGCTTTACTTTCAATTTATAAGGACGAATATTTCCACCATGTCAATATTTGTCTTTTTTATGTTCTGAACAAAACGAATGGTCTCCTGTTACCTAGGTGTTGTTTTTTCTGCGCAAAGTGCGTGACAATAGGGCTAACTTGGACAGCAGGGCACTCGTCTGGAATGGCATTGTAGGACAAGTCTAACTGGTGTGGCCACATGACCAAGGACTGGATGCTCGACAGCCCACAATAGACTTGTCATATCAGTTTTTTAACGTTCTTGTGACACCTTGAACTTCATTTTAAATGAGGATGAAAGTATTTAACTTCGCATCAAGCATATTCATTTTGGTAAACTCATTGTATTAATCATAATGCAATTTTCTCAGAAATTTTATTTTTTCATTATCTGCTGTCGATATTAAATAACAAATATTGACAATCAGATTAGTATGTTGTGTACACAAGCTTACATTAGAAAAAAATAAAGAAACAAAGCAAAGGCAGCGCTGCTCAGCTGCGCGGGAGTGTTCCCGCCAATCGGTCATTGTCCTTGCGTTTCCTGTCATTAAACATTACTCATTGCACGAGTTACCCACATTTCGTTTATAGATCCAATTTCGTTTATAGACAGACAACAGTTGTATACTTTTTAGTCATGTATGTGCATGTTTAATTTGGTCCTTTCAAATGTGTTAAGGTCTACGTCATTCAACATTCTTGGTCTTTCGAGTCAAAATATTTAGTACAGTATTCTGTAAAGTGTACTGCAAATTCACGTACCGTAAAAACTGTTCTTGCATAAAATATGTGTAAGGTTGTTCTAGTTTCGTAGTTTTTTTTTCTCATAATTGTTTCTTTTTTCGCGAAAGTTGTGGCCGAAATTAAACATTTGCGAAAGTTCACATGAATATATATATACGGGGCACTATTTTTAATTGAAAGTTTCGAGAACTTTGTTCGCTTATGTCAGTGTTAACTCGTTGATAATTAAGCGGTGCTCATAGTGATTGGGAGGTCAGAGTGCGACAAAGTCCCGTGTCCGCCATTGTTTCCCCTCCCTAGCGCCATTGTGTTGACTTCCGCCGGGGCCCGCGTTCATTAATTACAGACAATTTAAGGGTGAACATTATCAATTTGTCATTTGTATTTTAAATATTTAACGGATATATTGCTTTAATAAAGCAATGTCAATTGAATTAACTATCTCTATATTTAGATATGAAAAAAAATCGTTGATGTTGTTGGCTGGTAACAATGATATGAATTATAAATCAGCACTTTANACACTTGTATTTAAAAAAAATAACGGATATAGTTCTTTAATAAAGCAATGTCAATTGAATTAACTATCTCTATATTTAGATATGAAAAAAAATCGTTGATGTTAATGGCTAATAACATCATTAAATTATAGTATGAATTATAAATCAGCACTTTAAACTTTACAGTTAAGTTTAAACCATGCGTATGACGCTTGTTCTTGTTTTCAATACTTCCAATAAAAAAACAGCAAAGTACCTTCTAAGAAAGTACGAATACAGAAAAAGTACGCATTATTTTTTATCCTTATAGTCATTCCATTTGTACAAATAATTAGCGGCTTATCAAAGTAAGTATTTATAAGTTAAAGTGCTCCTGCTATTGAATACATTACAAGATAATGTTATTACCTACTAGGATTAACAACATTTTAATTAAAAATACTAAACCATTTTATAAAGTGGATAAAATGATAGAGATACTAGTCGCCAGTTTCACAGGTTCCAGGTAATGTTCTAGATAACTATCTAACAGATTCTGCCATAAAAAGTAGTAAAATTTAAAAACTTTTTTAATATCTGTCAGTTATATAATAAAGCTATAAAGTTATCTCTCAGATAGCTATCTAGAAAAATATCTGGAGCCTATGAAATTGCCGTAAATGTTTACTACCATACAGAAAAACAGAGATAATATTATATAGGGTCTGTTTTTCTATTGCATACACAATAATTTGTTTGTCTGTGTTGCCATAGCAGTAGCGGAAATCCTTCGTAATATCCTAATAGGCGTGACGTGGTCTCTGCAACCATTTGCCACATCATTTTCAGGTCCATGATAATTATACTTCAATGCAATGAAAAATGTTTGTTCTGCTCTTTGGTCCAGTTTTGGTATTGTCAAGAATTAGATATAGGTATGTTTATTTGCCAAATTAACTGGCTGATTTATCGGCATCATTGCTTTGACATTTTACCTAGTTTGTTTGAATGCGCTTTTAGTATTAATTAATGTCGAGTTGGTAGGTAAGTAAAATCCTATGGAATTGAGAAACTCCTAAATTATTTCATGCAAGTTCTTTTGTTAAAAACTTAAACGTGATCCCTAATGTATTAATACTGTACCTGAAGACTTAATTTAACGCAAATTTATTTTATATATACTGCAACCTATTATCACATAATGCTTTAATCTCAGCATATTTTTCAATTTATAAAATTTCTTGGAAGCTAATTTGTAGGTGAGACGGGATCGCTATGATTTATGGGTGATAAAAAAACACCTTACCTGCACATAAGGCGTCAGTGAAGACTTTAAATGTGCATATTTATATCAAAAACCTAATTCATAAGCAATGAGCAAGAACTGAATTTTCGTCCTTTTTGCCCGCAGACGGACTATCCACAGAATTCAAATTCATGCGTTACTTTAATATTTAAGCATCTACTGAAGTAAATATATTCAATATTCAATTTGAATAATAAATTGATTTGTTACACAAAAGCGTATATATTATTATCATCCCAGTAAACCACAGGCCTATTTAGCTCACGTTATTTCCTCGTGATCAGTCGTATAGGAAAAATCATGGAATTCATGGCAAATAAATAACAAATATCAAATACATTGCCAATAAAATGTACCTATTCTGCTTAATTAGTGTTTTGTTGTCTGGGAATATGAGGTCATTATATACACCGGTCCTTAGAGCTCTAGGTACTGACAGGACTAAATACAAAAGCACCGGTATCTATAACAAACATAAATAAATAAATAAACATAATATGGTTTGTTGACCGTACATTCATAGGAAGTAATTTAGCACAATTATTAAGCACGTATCAGCTTCTAATTCCACAGAGGTCGCCCCAATGTCGGCCATTTCATAATACCATTTTGCCTTCTAGAAATATATAATTCATTTGGGACTTAACATTTAAACAAGACGCCTATTGTTACGTGGCAATTCGATTCGGATCTACGTGTCAATATTAGATTTTATTCTCGGAAGTAATTTGATATTTTTCGAGACTTACAGAAATGTCAACGGCGTAGAGGGTAAAATGTATGGAGTCCAATTTTGAGAGCTTTGGGCCTTGGTTTTGATTAAAAAAGTAATACAGACCAACTTTTTTATCATGACTGTTATTATGATAAAGACTAAAGACACTTCGTTCCTAGTCGTTTCCACCGTGTGACAATTACGAATTAGTTACGGCTTACACAGACGCAGTGCCTCCAGCTAATTCTCAATATACCAGTAACTAGTATTTCTCCAATACGTCTTGCCGCTTCAGGTAAATGACATGAGTATGTTAGTGACCAGGGGCCAACGATCAGCTTTCCTTTCCCCCAGCGAGTCGTTCTAACGCGCTGTAGAGCCCAAGGCGCGGGCTCATCACCGGTGATTATGTTTAGGACCTTAATTACCAGCTTCGAGCCTAATGGGAAACTGCATCATATTTTAACATCGTCAGATAACATTAAAGTTACTGGTCAACAAACAATTTATATATCCACTCTCGGGCACCAAGAAAGTAAAAAATACTGTTGTTGTTGCAGAAATGAATGCATATTTCATAAAACCAAACGCAGCACATGTCGTGCCATGTGCATCGCAAGTTTTCGTCGTTTTAGTGTAGAACACNCTCCAAAATGTATGGAGTCCAATTTTGAGAGCTTTGGGCATTGGTTTTGATTCAAAAAGTAATACAGACCAACTTTTTTATCATGACTGTTATTATGACAAAGATTAAAGACACTTCGTTCCTAGTCGTTTCCACCGTGTGACAATTACGAATTAGTTACGGCTTACACAGACGCAGTGCCTCCAGCTAATTCTCAATATACCAGTAACTAGTATTTCTCCAATACGTCTTGCCGCTTCAGGTAAATGACATGAGTATGTTAGTGACCAGGGGCCAACGATCAGCTTTCCTTTCCCCCAGCGAGTCGTTCTAACGCGCTGTAGAGCCCAAGGCGCGGGCTCATCACCGGTGATTATGTTTAGGACCTTAATTACCAGCTTCGAGCCTAATGGGAAACTGCATCATATTTTAACATCGTCAGATAACATTAAAGTTACTGGTCAACAAACAATTTATATATCCACTCTCGGGCACCAAGAAAGTAAAAAATACTGTTGTTGTTGCAGAAATGAATGCATATTTCATAAAACCAAACGCAGCACATGTCGTGCCATGTGCATCGCAAGTTTTCGTCGTTTTAGTGTAGAACACAAAAGTATGTTATTTTAAAATATCGGGAGGCAAACGCATTGTTTCCAAACGACTTGGAAGTGTTCTTAGCAGTCATCAATGGCAGCTGTTCGGCGATGAGTTAGGGCCGAGGGCCACGGGCGCACGCGCATGCTGCGGTGAAAGTACGCTTCTACGTTATACACGTGCACGCAGCAGTTCTCCTAAACTTTATACTATTAATGTTTGACTTTTCTTAAGACTCCCCTAAGCTGTCCCTCGCTGTCAAGCTTGACGTAGCCGTAGCTTATCGTCTGGACACGGTCACTGTTAATTAAATAACTACTACAGACACGAGATTGGGATCTCGCAGCGTCATCTTCGATTCAACCCTGACACAGAATGAAGACGTCAGGCACGGGTAGCGTCCGCGTTATCTGGCCAGCTATCACAGGCGTGTGTTTACAATGAGCTGGTCGAGACGCGNTTATTGAAGTTTTGACTTTTCATAAGACTCCCTAAGCTGTCCCTCGTAACTCAAGTTTGACGTAGCCGTAGCTTATCGTCTGGACACGGTTACTGTTAATTAAATAACTACTACAGACACGAGATTGGGATCTCGCAGCGTCATCTTCGATTCAACCCTGACACAGAATGAAGACGTCAGGCACGGGTAGCGTCCGCGTTATCTGGCCAGCTATCACAGGCGTGTGTTTACAATGAGCTGGTCGAGACGCGAGACACACCTCGCAGGCTCGCACACCTGTCGGCCCACGGCGCGGGACGTGACCGGCGCGCGCGCAGCCCGGGGCGCGTGCGCCGCCCCACCTCCGGGGGAATGCCTCCGATACTCATTAACTTTCGGGGATTGGTGGCATTCGATGATATATGTCGACGATGCCGGATGCTTGTGTAATGACTGCCCCATCATGCTATCACGAAAGCACGAAACCATACAGCCGTACCTTTTGTTGACTTTTAGAGAACAAAAATGCGATTCGAATTCACTCTCGCATCGCGTGCCGGAAACTATTTTCTCACCGATCTTATAACAAACCGTACAATTTACACGTATACACATCTAACAGATAATATTATGTGTATCGTTGCGGGTAATTTTAGGTCATTCCCATCAAACGGCGTCGCGGTCGGCCGGGAGACGGCCTTGTGTAGACGCACGCTACAACTGTTGCACAGCTCGACGGACAACTTAAAGGTCCTCCGCTACCTCGGCTATTGTCGCGGGGCCCTATCCAACAAACAATGCTGCACACGATCAAATATTAAGCACGTGTCTTACATAAAGTGCCTCGCACGTTTCTTTTTAATAGATCAACTAAACATTAGCCGAAGGTTCTTCTGTAAAAGGGCTCGATAGGTTATTATGACCCACGCGTACGTGATTTCGGCCGATGTACGTTTCGGCGAACTCATTGTTTCAACATCGAATTACGTCGAAAATTCTCCAGTTTTGTTATGTCTACCCAATTTGTTTGGCGTCTGGCCTAACAATAAAAAATATCGATTACAATTCTAAGCACACAGAGCTATATCTAATGATCTAGGCAGCACAGGGAGGTGTGCGTGCGCAGCGTGTCTGCACGTATAACTCTCCGGGCCCAAATGAAATTATTATACTAATTACCGAATCTCGACCACGAGCGAGGGGCGTTGCGGTTCTAAATCTCCCGCTCTCCTAAATCGATTACGGGTATTACGGACCTAGAGCCCGGCGTTTTGTCTCTGTCTTATGTGGGCCGGCCTTGCTCTCGTCTTTTTGGTCATAATCTATCACGGTTCATTGCTCCTAGTGGCCAGTTTGGCCGACTGCTGCCAGAGTACGGACTAACAGATGTTCTTATCTCGTTTGTTTAATGAAGTTTTTAATAATGGCTGGTGTTGGAAATTGTTTTACAAGACAGTCGTGTCTCAAGCCTCCCACATTAGCGTCAGGTGATGGCGCGATGTGGATGAGCCGCGCTTAGTTTCACACCGCTCACATATATTATTTTACTTTTAATAGTCTACGCTCTGGTAAATAACGAAGGAGTCTCACTTTCACGTGTGGAGCCTACTTTTAATTGATATTACAAAATTGACCAAGATATAGTTTTCATTATTCATACATATTTGTTAGAGACCAACAGATAATGAAGTGTTTACAGATGTAAATTTTTGCGTGTAGCAAGGTTGAAAATATTGTGAGCAAATGTACTCATCAGATTGTTCGGCCTTTGAACAGATTTCATGTGCGATAACTTGGATGTGTGCATTTATCATTTACATGACACAAACGAATGGTTTGTCTACGGGTCTCTTTTTTTATATGACACTGTTGCACATAGCGATTACAAAACAGTTTTAAATGTTTCTTAGTGTATAAGAACACATAAGCTTTTTCCTTTTGCTGCCAATAATACTTACAGAACTGTTACGGGGACCGAGCGTTTGGGTTGGCTAGCCGACTTTTAACCCTTTCAGACTTGGACTTGAAATAAAATCCAGATGAATAAATTGCAACGTTTTGAAGTCTTTCAGAAAGTCACTTAATAATATGTATGAAGTTAATGCTGTAAACATTGTTATATTATAATAGGCTGTGCAATTACAGAGCCTTGAACGCGACCTACATTGCGTTTTAGAAATATAACAACTAATCTTTGTGGTATAATTCGTTTCCTTATGTGCTAATGAAGGAAATTATTTAATGTCTATAATAATATACTAACTAGTTTTGCAAATAAAAACTTATATAATTTAATTTTGTATTTTTTTATTATTTTAATTTTTATCAAGCTTTGCTATCTAAGATGTAAATTACATTATTCTTATATGCGCTTTGAAATCATTAACTTTTTACATATTTTTAATTCTTCAGAATCGTATATACAGCTGAACAAAATAAATCGTGAACAAGTTTCGCAAATATGAACCAACCCTGAAAATCATTTCGCTGAAGAAATTACTGTCATAATACAATTTCGAAATTGGCTTAAACTCTAGTTACTTTACATACCATCCAACCCGAGATTAGGCCAAACCTCTTTACCATAGTTATTTATTTAACCCTTCCCTAAAGGGGGTGGCTGTGGGATGCCACATATTGCGGTCAGCCAAGGATTAACTTCTAGCGACCGCGTCCGTGGCTAATCTGGTTTAGATGGGAAGGGCAACAAACCGTTTTCAATTATAACGACATTATTATGGAGATTTACTTAGTAGTTCAATTCGAAGAAAGAAAGTGAAGCGNATATACCTAATAATATACTAACTAGTTTTGCAAATAAAAACTTATATAATTTAATTTTGTATTTTTTTTATTGTTTTAATTTTTATCAAGCTTTGCTATCTAAGATGTAAATTACATTATTCTTATATTTGAAATCATAAAATTTTTAAATGTTTTTAATTCTTCAGAATACGTATATACAGCTCAACAAAATAAATCGTAAACAAGTCTCGCGACTATGAACCAAACCTGAAAATAATTTCGCTGAAAAAATTACTCTTATAATACAATTCCGAAATCGGCTTAAACCGTAGTTACTTTACATACCATCCAACCCGAGATTAGGCCAAATCTCTTTACCATAGTTATTTATTTAACCCTTCCCTAAAGGGGGGTGGCTGTGGCATGCCACATATTGCGGTCAGCCAAGGATTAACTTCTAGCGACCGCGTCCGTGGTTAATCTGGTTTAGTTGGGTAGAGCAGCAAACCATTTTGAATTATAACGACATTATTATGGAGATTTACTTAGTAGTTCAATTCGAAGAAAGAAAGTGAAGCGACAGACACGACCACAGATGAACGGACAGCAAAGTCCCTTTTAGGGTAGTTTTGAAACCCNATTTTGGAACCCCCGCTTTGATAAGCGACGTCTCAAAAAAATACGACTTACCTAAAAGATTCAAAAGCTCAAAATCCTTAACCCTCCATATCTATCTTCCGCAGCCTGTTCGAGCAGGAGATCATGAGCTATGTGCCGGCGGGTGNGTTTTGAAACCCCTGCTTTGATAAGCGACGTCTCAAAAAAATACGACTTACCTAAAACATTCAAAAACTCAAAATCCTTAACCCCTCCATATCTATCTTCCGCAGCCTGTTCGAGCAGGAGATCATGAGCTATGTGCCGGCGGGTGGGTGCTCTGTGGCCGCGGCTTCCGCGGGCGCTTCGCCCTCGCCGGCCGCGTCACCGGCAGCCGCGCGCAGCACGCGAGCCCCGGCACCACAGCGCAGGGACTTCGAGGCAAAGCTGCGAGCGTTTTATAGGAAGCTTGAAAGCAAGGGCTATGGACAAGGACCTGGTAAATTAAAGTAAGTTCTTCATGAAAAAAACCTTGCTTCGTATTTTTTACCCGACCGAAGAATGGTGGTTTGGTACGCGTATGTTGTAAGCGTGTAGTTTAAAATCTTCTGTTGGTTAAGCTTTTTTGCTTAAGGAAATTCGACAAATTCGGCAGAAAAATCATCTGAACCACGGATTTCATTAGAATTGCATGCAAAGTGGTACATCTAGCACTGATTTCGTATTGGATCAGATACGTATAAAACAGAAAGACTACTTTATTAAATTAGCTGTAACTAACGTTAGTATAAATAATATGAGTATTTTTTATTCTTTCTTTACCTACCCTAACAGCCCCGAAACTTCCGAATCAATTGAAAAAACTGTAGGAAAGCTACACTATCACCGAATCGAGCCTATGTCGGCTATATTTTATTCAAATCCGGGAAAAAAATCCCCGGAACGCAGGTGAAACTATACACAAAACCGTTAAATTATATCCAAGTCTAACAGAATACGCGTCTAATTCCAGACTCCACATTCGCCGCGAACATCTCCTAGAAGACGCCTTCAGAAGAATCATGTCGTGTGGCAAGAAGGAACTGCAGAAGGGCAAGCTGTGCGTGCTATGGGACGGAGAAGAAGGCCTGGACTACGGCGGACCCAGCCGGGAGTTCTTCTTCTTGCTGTCCAGGGAACTCTTCAACCCTTACTACGGACTCTTTGAGTACTCTGCGAACGATACTTACACCGTCCACGTGTCACCGATGTCGGCGTTCGTGGATAATCATCATGAATGGTGAGTACGGATTTGGTTTGAGTGGGTAGGTATAGGTCGAATATTGAAACGTTACTCATTAAGGGCTGGTTAAGCATCATAATTGTGTCTCTCTGATACTTACGTAAAATATTGCGCCTGAAAGAGTTTAAAGTTAAGTATCGTTTAGGGAAGCTTAGATTGAATTTGGAGTAGGTATCGGAACCTTTAAAGTGTTCTAATAACAATTTGATACTCCAAGGGAGAAGGCCAGAAAACTATTTGTCTGTAGTTAAAGTTACGGAGTATTTCTCTGGAGTCCACGTAACGGTATATTTATTCGCGGTCGTATTTTTTAAATTAATTATTTTCAAAAGATAAAAACATACCTGACGAAGACGCAAGTCTAAAGATAATTTCGCTGTAGTAAAGGCAGCTTTCAAAAATACAATTATATTTAAAACATACAGAAAAAGTACTTGTTTATCTATTAGCCGTTAGTTAAATGGCTTCAATAGGCATAAATCTTTGACCATCTCAATAAACAAAGCTTCTAAAAGTACATAATATAATTATTCTAATTATCACTCATTTCGTCTGACAGCAAACAAACAACTAAACACGTATCCCATGACATGTATCTCATTTAATTTTGGCACAAGTTGAATTGCAAATTAGGTATTAATCTTCTTAATTCACAGTTTAACACAATAGTTTCCACGATGGTCTGGGAACCAGTTGGAACAAATGATGAGTGGGAAAGATTTTTGATAAGATGGAAAAGGCGAAAAATTTTTTTTGTTTGTGTTGTTTTTGTGGGTCACACTTGCAATGGAATTTTATGAACGTTTTTTAATTAGAGTGGTATTTATTGATATCAAGAAAAAGGTACCTATTTTATTATGTTGAAGAAATGGTCACGATAAAAAAAGTAGCCTATAGCCTTTCTCGATAAATGGGCTATCTAACACTGAAAGAATTTGTCAAATCTGACCAGTAGTTCCTGAGATTAGCGCGTTCAAACAAACAAACTCTTCAGCTTTATAANGTGGGACGGAGAAGAAGGCCTGGACTACGGCGGACCCAGCCGGGAGTTCTTCTTCTTGCTGTCCAGGGAACTCTTCAACCCTTATTACGGACTCTTTGAATACTCTGCGAACGATACGTACACCGTCCACGTGTCCCCGATGTCGGCGTTCGTGGATAATCATCATGAATGGTGAGTATAGTCGAATATTGAAACGTCACTCATTAAGTGCTAGTTAAGCATTTTATCTCTCTCATATTACGTAAAATGTTGCGACTGAAAGAGTTTTAAGTTAAACTTAAAGTTAAGAACGTTTCGGGGTAAGCTTAGATTGAATTTGGAGTAGGTATCGGAACCTTTAAATTGTTCAAATAGCATTTGATACTCCGCCAGAAGACTATTTGTCTGTAGTTATAGTTACGGAGTATTTGTCTGGAGTCCAGGTAATGGTATGTTTATTCGCGGTTGTATTTTTGGACTAATTATTTCAAAAGTTAAAAACATAGCTAACGAAGACGCAAGTTTAAAGACAATTTCGCTTCAAAAAGTGAGCTTTCACAAATACAATTATACTTAAAACATACAGAAAAAGTACTTGTTTATCTATTAGCCGCTAGTTAGATGACTTCTATAGATATAAACCTTTGACCATCTCAATAAACAAAGCTTCTAGAAGTACGTTTATTTATTCTAATTATCACTCATTTCGTCTCTCAGCAAACAAACAACTGAACACGTATCCCATGACATGTATCTGATTTAATTTTGGCACAAGTTGAATTGCAAATTAGGTATTAATCTTCTTAATTCACATTTTAACACAATAGTTTCCACGATGTTCTGGGAACCGGTGGAACAAATGATGAGTG
Source organism: Heliothis virescens (assembly GCA_002382865.2). NCBI lineage: Eukaryota > Metazoa > Arthropoda > Insecta > Lepidoptera > Noctuidae > Heliothis > Heliothis virescens. The sequence continues at coordinate 1,251,909 of NWSH02000560.1, forward strand.
GGAAAGATTTTTGATAAGATGGAAAAGGCGAAAAATATTTTTGTTTAGTATAATGTTGTTTTTAAGGGTCACACTTTTGCAATGGAATTTTATGAACGTTTTTTAATGAGAGTGGAATTTATTGATATTAAGAGATATTTTTTTATGTTGAAGATCTGGTCACTACAAATTTTTAGGAACCTATGTTCGTTTGATCTAATGAAAACAGTAGATACTCATTAGATGTAAAGGGTCGAATAGCTGAATAAATATTTTATTCAAGCTTTCGGATCTGTTTGGGAACTCTGCACACCCGGATAAAAAGCCTAAAGCATTCCTTGATAAATGGGATATCTAACACTGAAAAAAAATCAAGTCAGTCCCGTAGATCCCTAAGATATAGCGCATAGAATCGAACAAAGTCTTCAGCTTTATAATATTAAGTATAGATATATATAATACTAGCTTCCACCAGCGGTTTCACCCGCGTCCCGTGTGAACTACTGCGCGCACCCGAATAAAAAGTAGCCTATAGCCTTCCTCGATAAATGGGCTATCTAATCCTGAAAGAATTTTTCAAATCTGACCATTAGTTCCTGAGATCGCGTTCAAACAAACAAACTCTTCAGCTTTATAATATTAGTATGGAGTCATATTTTGCACGCCAAGAAATATGTAAGAGACGGTACAGTATACGTACTTTTAACATAAGTATATCGTGGTATAGTTAATNGTCATATTTTGCACGCCAAGAAATATGTATGAGACGGTACAGTATACGTACTTTTAACATAAGTATATCGTGGTATAGTTAATGATACCCGTTGNTTAGTTCCTGAGATCGCGTTCAAACAAACAAACTCTTCAGCTTTATAATATTAGTATGGAGTCATATTTTGCACGCCAAGAAATATGTAAGAGACGGTACAGTATACGTACTTTTAACATAAGTATATCGTGGTATAGTTAATGATACCCGTTGGGCAGAACTAGTCATACGCAAGCTGACAGTTAACAGAATAGTAAATTGCATATGATTATTTTAAATGACAATGATTAGCAAATGCAGCTTCCTGGTGGAAACTTCAAATGATAGTTATTACTATTTATTAAGACAATCAAAACAACTAGAGCGTTATTTTATTTGTCATACTAGCTTTACCTGCGGTTCCACTCACATACGATGGCAAGTACTCACCGCACCCTGATAAAAATTAGCCTATTTCCTTTCTCCATCCTTAGACTATCTGCATGCCAAATTTTTTTATGGTCAGTAATTCTGGTGTAAAAGATCCATAGATAGACAGACATGGTAATTGGTATAGTATTCAGTTTTTTTTATTGGAAACATTAAGTAATCATACAGTTAAAATATTATTTTGACTGTGTGATGCAAAATTAAACATAATAAATATTTATTTTTTTCAATTTAATTTTTTAAATGATAAATTACCCATTGTTGGTCAAGAAACAAAAATATTTAACCAAATGATGTAGATTTTAATTGTTCTTGTTAATACAGTAATTATACATTTTATTTGTACCTATTTAATGTTACCATATTTTTTTTTAATGCATTGTATTTTTTAAATTATCACTCAACCTTTTTCTTCTGTCAAAGAATTTATTAACATAATATAGGTACTAAGTAAATGATTTAAACCTCATTGAAATACTTATTTTATAAAATAATATGTGAGACACTCTAGTTCATTCATTAATTGATTTTATTTAGTATAATAAATAATATTTAAGACATCTTGAGAAGATTATATTTTATTTCTTTACAACTTATTGCCAAAATGACCATGCATTGAGAGTAAGCACGTTTGTTTAGAAGCATAGATATTAACTATGTACTTCACACGCTATTTTCTAGTACATGCAATAATAATTAAAATACAAAATATTCCTTTAAAAAAATAGTGGCAAAGAGGTGTAGGTTGGTATATAGGCTATATATAATATAGGCTATAGCTTGACGGCATGCCCTGAAAGTTATGTTTTACACATTATGACCCATTTACTCCATAATAAACAAACTAACATACACATCACATCCGAAAGCAACAGATATTTCCGTTATAATGATTTATTTTTACACCGCCGCGCGCGCCCTCTATGTTTATTTATACTTTACTCTGCGCAAGCGCAGCCGAAACGTCTCGAATTACAATAAACACCATGTATTTGGTTACAAACAAACAGATATACAATTTTTTGAAGTTTTTGTGTTACTATTTGATAATATCGTGTTACTTCTAACTGATGTGTAACGATTTCTACGCACCGTTGCCTGGTCTCCAGTTAACTTTATACTCTGCGGCGCAGTTGGGACATTTCCTGCAAGTAAATATATGTTATTTAGGTCACGTGTTTATTTTGGGTGAACTGAATTGGTCGGGGATTTTGAAAGCTCCCGATAACTGTGTAGTAAAAGTGAAGTAGGCCCTCCATATGGTATTATTCTTTGATGGAAAATACCACGTGTTGATAAGTTTTAGTGTTAAAGCGCCGGTAAAAAAATAAAACAACTAGGTAAAGGAAAAGAAAACTAAAGTACAATTCTATACTAATATTATAAAGCTGAAGAGTTTGTGTGTTTGTTTGGTTGTTTGAACGCGCTAATCTCAGAAACTACTGGTCCGATTTGAAAAATTCTTACTGTTAGATAGTCCATTTATCGGGGAAGGCTATAGGCTTTTTATACGCGGAGTAATTCCCACGGGACGCTGGTGAAACCGCTGGCAGAAGCTAGATTTTATATATTTGTATTTAATATTTATATTCTTTTGGTGCGCAGGTTCCGGTTCTCTGGTCGCGTGCTGGGGCTGGCGCTGGTGCACGGCTACCTGCTGGAGGCGTGGTTCACGCGGGCGCTGTACCGCGCGCTGCTGCGGCTGCCGCCCGCGCTCGAGGACGTCGACGCGCTCGACGCGCAGTTCGCCGCCTCGCTGCGGTGGCTACAGGTAAACTTACGCACTATTTTATCAATATCCCCTAAGTATGGGATCCTTTACTTAAAAGCTCTCCTTACCCAGCCCCTAAATTGTATGTAGTTTCGCCGACATTCTGACCCCTAACGGTTGGTGAAAACGAAACCGTCATCTAACGGTGCTCCACCAGTTAGGGCATCCCGTAAAGTTAGGAGTTGTTGGTGAAATTGGGCACTAGTCACCTTTAGTGAACAAGGATACTTTAGTTCTGTCGGGGTTGCGGGTTGTTCGCTTGAGTTACCGCGGCCCAGGAGCACAAAGGGCTCCCGAAGGAACACGGTGGGTTTTAGTCAGTAAAAGTCCGACACTCCCTCACGCTGTCACCCACAGCGGGAGGAGTCATCGGATGATTTCCCATCGATAAAAAAAATGATGCTATAGTTCAGTTTTATTAACACTTCAATGCAGTTAAAAATGTGTACCGTTGCGTCTCCCTCTATCGTGGCATGAGAAGGTGGTTCTCATCGGTGGTCGTCCAGGCACGTAGTATAACAGCAATCCCCCCTCAGTCGGCGCGCTGCGTGTCGGCGCTGGAGCTGACGTTCGCGGTGTCGGAGCGGCTGGCGGACGGGCGCGTGCTGGAGCGGGAGCTGCGGCCGGGGGGGCGCGAGCTGGCGGTCACGGAGCGCAACAAGAAGGACTACCTCGAGCGCGTCGTGCGCTGGCGCGTCGAGCGCGGCGTCGCCGACCAGACCGAGTGGCTCGTGCGCGGCTTCCACGAGGTAAACACCATATTTATTTTATTTTTTATTTATGTATCTGTCACCGGAAAATAACAAGATCCGTATATTTATAAATTTCCTAGGAAATTTATAAACTTCCGTAGAATTCTAAACGGGAGATAAATTGTATTATTTTACGTCCTTATTTTCGTAAATTTATCAATTTCCGACGTCACACGGTAAATTTATAAACTAACGGATATCTATTCGTAAGATTCTAAATGGTTCGACCAATCACAGAAGCTCTTTTAAATATACGCATCTTTGAAATACGTAAAATACACAGCTGCTCCTCTCTGATTGGTCATGTTCATAGCGGGCACTGCTTGTGTCCATCAGGTAACTCATGGCGGCGGCGAGGAAGGAGAAGTGACATGTGAACAAGTAACCAGATCAGATCACGCGTAGTGCTACTTATTATTTTAACTAGTGCTTCAGTAGAGTTTATCAATTTACGAAAATGTGAACGTAAAATAATAAAATTTATCTCCAGTTTAGAATCTTACGAAAGTTTATCAATTTACTAGGAAATTTATAAATTTATAAACAGTGAAGTGGTTAAATAAAAATAACGTTCAAGTAATAATAAAGCAGGAAATTTCATTATTTTGATGTTACCAGGATCAAACTAGGAGTATTAGGGACTGATAGTTTTTTCCTTCTATCAATATAATTCTAGACGAAACACTTTCACATTCTAATACCGATGAACATGTTTTAATGTAGAATACATTAAATTAAACATTCTAATAAGTTTGATACAGTGGCGTAGCGTGGCGGGGGCGAGGGGGGCGGCCCGCCCCGGGCGGCACTTTTTAGGGG
>NWSH02000560.1:1270441-1285155 GCA_002382865.2 Heliothis virescens
CCTTAAGGGAGCACGGTGCGGTTTTCAGTTCTACGTACACTGCTAAAAATAATAGTAAGAAACATTAAAACCGCTCTGCGATGACCCTGGCGTTTACCTGTAGGTGTAGTTAATACGTCGTTAGAGGCGCGTTAAAAAAAGCGTCTGAGTCCACTCCTAGATAAAATAATATAAAATAGTATTCCAAACACTTTTACTAGAAAGTTTCTTAGGACAAAGGACAGGACCAAAACATCATCATTTTTCACTAGACAGAACATTTCCTTTTGGTATCTCTCCTTGCACAGCCACAGCTACAAGTTTTTGTCCCAAGGCATGTTTCTAGTAACAGTCCACAAACTAGGTAAGGATCACAGTCACCAGCCGGTCGCCTGTCCTCCATAAATCCTTTACCATTCTTTTTTATGTGTCTTTGAAGGCGAATAGAAGCCTTTCGATTAGCGAGGCCCCATGAAAATTTCTCAAAGGGGGACGATTCAAATTTTCCCGTTAATCGCATCCTGTTAGTGGCTTCATCGTTTCCGTATACTTTCATATGCTTCATATGGTTCATTTCCAATCGTTTTATGCACTCTTCAATATAAGCATATCCACCGTCTGAACGCATCCTCTTTGTGCTAAAGTTATGGTGTGTGCCGATGCCAGGGTGTAAATGACCAAAAGGCTTAGGGTGATAAGTGATGTCTACACCGTATTCCTCGCCAATGCGATTCATTATAAATCGAGACATCCACAAATCATCTGCAGCTTTTATACCGAATGTGGCACCCACCTGCCACTCCCAAGTAGCGTACATAACTTCCGCATTGATCCCTTTAAAATCAAGCCCAGCGAACAGACACGCTTTAGCGTGAGCTTCGGTCACATCCCTTCCTGCTACATACTTTGCTCCTACGCCACAATACGAATATTGATATTTCACTGCAGGAAAACCACCTCCCTTAGGCCAACCTAATCCCCATCCATCTACATCCAACATAGTGTACTCTTGCTCTATACCAAACCACGGTTCCTCGTCTTTATGTAGTTCACACAATTCATTACAGTAGATTCTGTGATTCGTTGGAGCTGGCTTTGTTCCATCACCTAGATACACTTCACATAAAATTAGGACATGCGGGTCAGCTCGGAACGGATCCCTGTATACAGCGGCAGGTGTCAGTGTTGTATCAGAGTTATCCGCCGTGGCCTGACCCGTGGAACTGCCGTCGAAAGTCCAACATGGTGCAGCCTCTGCGCAGTAAGGCACGCAATCCAAGACGCAATCCTTGCTTCTCATATTAATGCCGGAACCGTCGATCCATACATATGTGGCAAATATTTTATTACATGGCAAAGGAAGTCTTAAATACCGATCCAAAATCTTTTTGTTAAGTATATGATTAATGTTATGTGCCATCAAGGATCTTTTATGTACAACATGTAACTTTCTGGGTTTTGGTCGGATTAGCGAAATACTTTTTTTGATTAAGATATCCATTTCTTTTTAAACATTAAATTTTTTATAAATAAACTTGAAAATTTCGTGGTTTGTTTTTCTCAATATTTAACCTAAAAATTCGACGGCACACGATTTTGACGGGTTCTAAAATAATGTCAATATATAAAAAGGTCGAAGTGCTCATTGATAAACTTAAAATTGATTGTTTCAGGGAGGTCAATACTCGCTACAGCGATGCGTTTTGTGACGCGTACGTTCACTATGATGTATAACAACTGATCAACCCTAGTGAATATTCATAGCTCTAAGTACTCACGACGCTCTAGAAAGATTAGCATTACCGCCTGGGCCTCCTCCTGGCACCTCCTCTACATGGATCACCTGAATCTCATTGCCCTTAACCATAACAAATTAAAACTGATGGAATAGGTTACTAAAACCTTCAATGAAACCATCAGAGTGGACTTGTTGAATAATGAGATCGTAGGTACATCTCACGGAAGTGAAGAGATAAACTTTTATAAGCCACAACTCTCCACAACCGTGAAGTGTGCAACCTTTCCTCAAGGTGGATGTAGTTGCAATGGAAAAAGCAATCCTTTCCCCTAGCAGGTACCACTCGTGACCATCCATGGCACGCTTAATGGCACGCATCCTTCCATATAAGGGCCTATGCACATCACGTTTTTTAAACCCGCAGTCGACGCGCGTTTTTAGCGATAAAGACGCGATACGCACGCAAGTCAGACGCAGCCTGTAGACCTTGGCACACCTGACGCGCTTGTGTAGCGATACAGACGCGATGCAAACGCGCGTGTGTAGCGATACAGACGCGATGCAAACGCGCGTGTGTAGCGATAAGGATCAAAATTCTTACAAAATAGGCTATATATTTGTTCCCAGGCATTTTTCTTTAGCACTTTAATCGAATAATCCGGCAATCGTAAAATTCCACAATATTGGCCGGGTTTGAATTTCAGTTATGAAGTTTTCTGTGTCGAAAGGCTCCATTTTTTGTTCCAAAGACGTGCGGTGCACCAAATCGCTCGATTGCTACTAACGTAGATTCACACTTCCCTTTCTCTCGTTGCGGAGGAAACCCCGTCCGTAGGGAAGGCGCGCTAGCGTTCGTATCGGTGTCGCGCGTTTGAATCGATACAGACGCGCCGGTGCCGGTGTGTTGTATCGATGCAAACGAGAACAAACTGCTCTGCAGGATAAAAACGCGCCGGCGACGCGCGTTTCTAAAACGCGCATCGACGGCGCGTTTAAAAAAACCGGCCAAGTGCGAGTTGGACTCGCGCACGAAGGGTTCCGTATCATTATCTATGAAAAAAGTACAATAGGAATGGTCAAGTGTGAGTTAGTTAAGTTGCACATTATTTCTAATAGATGGCGCTACTAGTATACAATTTTGCAATTAATATAAATCAACACCCTTAATATTTTTTTTTTGATTTTTAGTATTTGTTGTTATAGCGGCAACGGATATACATAGGTAAAACTTCACACCAGCGTTTCTCCAGCGTACGTATGATGTACGTATGCGAAGCGCAGACGCAGTGATTACGCGGCGCAGGCGTAGTGTTGTCGCGGAGTTTCCTTCATTGAACGCCGCGCAAACGCGGCGCAGACGTCACACATTTGCGTTGTATTGTAAATGACGTCGTGACATCAACACATACGCTGAGCAAAAGCTAGTGTGAAGGCGCTCTTAGTTGAATCTGTCTCCACCAGGACTAAGCTATGTGTACCAATGAATATGATTGGTGGATGCAAAACAAATCATCAGCAACGTAGCACAGCACATCTCTGGTGGAAAAACACCCTATTAAATAAAAACTAACATTTTTATTCAGATTTTTATTAAATAATTTCAATACCACGTTCAAATACAAGTTTCACCCAAAATAGCGCATACTCTATAGGGGTCACAGTCACCAGCAGGTCGCCTATCTTCTATATAGCCTTTCTTTTCCTTCTCAACACTTCTTTGTAATCTAATGGAAGCACTTCGATCAGCAATACCCCATCGGCAAGCATCGAATGAAGCAGTTTCGAATTTTCCAGTCAGTCTTTTTCGGTTTTCTTGACTGTTTCCAAGTCCATAATGATTCATATGTTTTTTGTGTTCCTTACACAATACTTTGCAAACTCTTTCAATTTCTTTAATACCTCCTTCTGTACGCATTTTCTTTGTACTAAAGTTATGATGGCAACCAATTCCAGGTTGTGTCGTTCCCATTGGTTTCGGGTGATAACTTACTACAACGCCAAAGGTTTCAGCAACTCTGGATAGTAAATATCGCCCCATCCATAAATCATCGGCAGCTTTTATCCCCAACGTTACTCCTACTTGGTATTCCCAAGATCCCAACATAACTTCCGCATTTAAACCAGAGTAATCCGCACCAGCATACAAGCAAGCCCTAGCGTGACATTCAACCAAATCCCTTCCTGCGATATGTTCACCCACACCGCAGTAAGAGTACTGGGCTTTGACATAGGGATATCCACGAATTTTAGGCCATCCCAAAGGCCATAGATCAGCATCAAATAACGTATATTCTTGTTCTATCCCAAACCATGGTTCTTGATCCTGAAGTTGGCACAGAACTTCTGCACAATGAGCTCTATGATTTGTGGGACAAGGGCATCCATCGGCATAGTAAGTTTCACATAGAGCAATAAGGTGAGGACTTCTACGAATCGGGTCCTTATATAAAGCAACTGGCACTAATACAGTATCCGAGTTCTCAGTTGCAGCTTGGCCGGTTGAACTTCCATCAAAGTTCCATTTTGGGAGATCGCTTATATCACCCGGTTCTTCGTCCAATACACGATCCTTGCTACGTAAAGTAATACCACTGCCGTCAATCCAAACGTATGTGGCCAATACCTTATTCTTTGGTAATTCCAAATTTGTGTAATGGTTATAGGTTGCATCCAATGGTGCTTTGATCTTAGTCAAACCAGTCGAGAAGGTTTCTTGGGCGAAATTCTGTCTTTTAACGCTTTGGCTGAAACTTTGTATTTGAACGACCGTAGCTCTGGACAACACTTTTATAAAGATATTGTGTTTCATAACAAAGCTTGACCTTATGGACTGCATTGTTGTAAAATTTTATGAAAATGGTAATTGTTATTCAAATATGTACTTTCATATGTTAAATAAAACCTTAAGGTACTTGTAGTGTAGTAGTTGGTCGTGGATTCTTGCAAGTAAAACTAGGCAGCTATGCAATGCGCAGTGTCTTTGGATCACCTTGGGTGTGACTATGGGATCGATAGTAATTTACGATTTTTTTGTTGGATTTTCGTTTCGAAGGAGTTCACTTTCTGCAGAACTGAAAAAATATATAATATACATTAAACATACCCTGAATCTTGAAATTAAAGTACTCATCTATACATATGGGTACTTTTTCCGTTTAATAAAATTATAGAACGTTATATTTANGATTTTCGTTTCGAAGGAGTTCACTTTCTGCAGAACTGAAAAAATATATAATATACATTAAACATACCCTGAACCTTGAAAGTACTCATCTATACATATGGGTACTTTTTCCGTTTAATAAAATTATAGAACGTTATATTTAATTTTGGGCATTTACCAATTAGGAGACTCCGCCCTCAAGGACACCCACTGACCAATTAGTTTTTTTTGTGCATAAGAATAGCCTCTTTTTTAAATCGGTTTGGAAAATCCTCATGGAGACCCTCCGCCCTCGGGGAAGAGCGACGGGAACTGTCAGACTCTTACTGACTAAAAACCAACCAGTGTTCTTAAGTACCCATGTGTCGGAGGGGCGGGTATCGCCGAAGCATTTGTCCTACCCCCCGACGGGTGCATCAGAATAGCCGTCAGTCCATCAGTACTATCCCTCTTTAAACATGAAGACATTTGCTACCCAATTGCTAACAGCTGCCGTTTGGCTACTTTTTACGCAAGTACGGAGGAACTACTCCGCGTACTCGGATAAAAAGTGGAAAAATCCCTTGTGAAGTGGATGAAACCACTGGAAGAAGCCAATAATGAATAAATCATTGCTCCGAACTAAAATGCTTTCTAACCTTAAGAGTAGTGGGGTACTTTCGGATTTACTTGAAATTCAGAAGATACCACTGCCCAGTGCCTTGCGTGCAGTCTATGGTTTCAATCTACGATCTCCAGTCTTCAGCTTCCTTAATTTTGCTATTGTAATTAATTGTAGATGGACTATTTTTATTACATGATGACTATTTTCCTGTTCGTGTTCTTTTCGTGTGCAGATGTTTTTCTGTTGTTAGCCAGTCATTGTTTCTTCTAGATTCGTTTTTATTCTAAGCTCCGTTCCACCAGCCAGGCATGAAAATCACCCATAAAAAAAGGTTTTATTCTTAACCCAAAATTATCTTAAATCTATCATTACATATCAAAATAATCTTATATCATGTTTTCAATCTGTATAATATCTAGATTTTTACCTTTTGTTTTACCTGAAAGTATGTTCTTTCGTTGGAAGACTACTCCAAATTAAACTCACTTCCCGCTTCTGTAATTTGTATGTATACGTATGTACTTCTCGGCTGGAAGGACATCGAACTTGCGGCTCAAGATCGAAAGGAGTGGAAAAATCTTCTGCGAGCCCTATGTCCCTGATGAGGGATAACAGGACGACATCATCATCATCATCATCATACGTATGCCTAAATCTTTAAAATTACGTTACGGATTTTGATGTGGTTTTTTTTTAATAGATAGAGTGATTCAAGAGTCAGGTTTATATATAGTTTAGGTACCTATGTACATTTTTATGTAATGTGTTGCCGTCGGCGTTCCAGCTGTATTAGAACCAAATGGCTTGACACGCGACGATGGCAAGAGACCAGATGGTATGTCGTTATTTCCGTGGAAGAAGGATAGGACTTTAGTGTGGATCGCAACATGACGCAACTTCCTCGAATTTCGTGTTGGGAAAGTGCTGCTTTGTGAAAGTTTCCAAAACCCACAAAGCGATTTCGGCCCGACCCGGGAATCGAACCCGAGACCTCGTGCACAGCAGTCGGCTACGCGACAACTAGACCAACGAGGCAGTTATATAGTAACTATATAGTAGCCTTATCGGCAAATATATTTTTGAGTTTGGGGTTGAAACTCGGGTCGTGGAGACCGCGTGCACGCCTTATCTTCAAGGACATTACCAAGCGACTGGTTGACACTTCCCGTGACCGAAAGGCTGGCTTCTATTTCGGTTATGGTCCGGCTACACGCTCAGTCGTGCCTGCGCCTGTGCCGGTTTGTGCATTCATGATTGTGCAAAAAGACGGAACACCTGTAGTGGCACTATGGCCCGGCTACACGCTCAGTCTTGCCTGCGAGTATGCCTTTGCTTATTATGCTCTTTCCACTGCCGGCGTACCAGCCGTGTTAGAACCCAATGGTCTGGTACGTGACGATGGAAAGAGGCCAGATGGTATGACGTTGTTGCCATGGAAGATGGGTAGGCCCTTGGTGTGGGATGCAACGTGCGTCGACACCCTGGCGCCATCGCATCTTCCTAGCACGGCAGGCTGTGCTGGTGCGGCTGCTGCTTCTGCAGAGACCACCAAGCGGCGCAAGTATAGCAACCTTATTGGCAACTATACTTTTGAGCCGTTTGGGGTCGAAACGCTCGGACCATGGGGCCCAAGTACACGCCTCCTATTCAAGGATTTAGCTAAAAGGCTTGTTGACGCTTCACGTGACCAGAGGGCTGGCTTATTTTTTGGTGAAAGAATTAGCATTGCCATACAACGTGGCAATGCAGCCAGTCTTCTGGGCACGTTTCCGGAGGACAGTGATGTGGAGGAATACTTCGACGCCTAACATCACTAATGTCCTTTTATATACGTTTTTTAGTTTGTATTATTTTAGTATCTAAGAGTAGTTTTAAGTTTGTAAATATATTTAGACGTAGATTTTGATATGTGTATATAAATTAAGATTGTATATATTATTGAATAAAAGGATATTCCCTTAGACCTTCATCTGTTGTCTATGGCAGTTGTCCTGTCAAATTTTGACAGTTACACCACACCAGTGACAGCTGCACACCAGTGACAGCTGTATCATTTTATAGTTTGTTCAAAAGTTTACTAATTTGTTTTGTGGTNATATTCCCTTAGACCTTCATCTGTTGTCTATGGCAGTTGTCCTGTCAAATTTTGACAGTTACACCACACCAGTGACAGCTGCACACCAGTGACAGCTGTATCATTTTATAGTTTGTTCAAAAGTTTACTAATTTGTTTTGTGGTTGTTCTTGCCATTCGGTGGCTACTGTGGCTATTAATTTCTAACATTACTCACATAGCTCATCTTCTGTAATGTTCCATAGTTGTTACCCACGCAAATTGTGTTATTTTTAGTTATTAACCCGCATAATGGAGACGTACGTTAAAACCCTTTTTTTTCGTGAAACCAATTTACTTTCCAGTAAAAAATATGTTCCACATGGATACATATGTAGTACTATGATCACTGTATGACTTTCTTGAACTTACAGGTCTCAATATAATCGCTATACATAATAAAACAGGATAATATTCCAACTGCTGTCTATCACTCAAAATTGTATAGGTTTATTATTTTTCAGAATTAAAGCGAATGCAGCATTCCTGTGTAATTTCGAAGTGATGCAAATATTACAGCAACTTAAAGATAGTACACAGAAGAAACACAAACGTGAAGGATCATTAGCCACAGTCACATATGAGGTGAGCCCAAATAGTTTGTGAGCTGTGAACCGCATCCAATTTATAAAATGTAATATCTAATAACTTAGATTAGTATGCCAGTACGACTATGTAGTTCATTTTATTAATTAATTGTGGTATTTCAACTGCTCTCTTTTCCAATCTTACAACTCAAAATGCATTAAAAATGTTTTTAGACAGTACATTACCTTCAAGACACAGACTGCAAGAAACAGAATCCGCAGTCTATACAGAACTTTTTAGAAGCCATGAAGAAGTTTAAATTGACAAAGACTGAGAAACTCATGATGGTCAACACACCGCCAAGAACGGAGCTCGAGATTCAATTGGTGAGATATATTAATTTCAAATTATTTTGTTACTTTTTTAGTAAAATTCTAACAATCTACATCTACTTGGCTGGTTACTGTGTAGAGCATCTCAATTTGACTGTCTTAAAAATATCTATAATAATATTATAAAGCTGAAGAGTTTGTTTGAACACACTAATCTCAGGATTGTTAGATAGCCCATTTGTCAAGGAAGGCTATAGGCTACTTGTTATCCAGGTGCGTGGAGTAGTCCCCACAGGACACGGGTGATACTACTGGCAGAAGCTAGTAACAATATAAAAATTCAACAGGATCGTACTATGTTATATATCATAAAAAATGGTTCTCCAATACAAAACATTGAAGAAGCTATTTGTATTAAATTGTTGTGTGCAATATGTTAAGACAATTTTAATTACAGATTGTTCAAGAAAGTGAGGAGCGCTTGTCCGAAGATGATGTCCGGCAGATTATTGAACTAGCCAATGAATTCTTGCCACCAAACGATAGCATTTGACAAACAGAAGCAGGCCCCAGTGTCGAGACAGCCTGAGTGACATGTTGAACAAAATATCACTATCACAATACAGTTTATGGTGAAGGAAAACTAATTTCTGACGTAATTAGTTTCAAGAATGTGATTGAAGAACTGTGTCCCAACATGTTTAAATAGATACTTTTAGATATAGATAAATTTGTAAATAAATAATGGCATGTAATAAAACATACAGTGTATAGTGTATAGAATAAGTGCATCATATCTGTATTTTAATGTGCATTTATCAATACTTGTTTCCATTTTAATATGACATAAAAGTTGTAAATGTTAGATACTGAATCCATACTTGCAGTTTCAATTTCTAACTTCCATTAGCTTGTTAAATTTTTAAGGGTCAGTTTCCAGATAAAATTCCAAGGCATGGAAATGTTTAAAATTTTACTACTTTTCTATAACATTATCTATCAGGTTAATTTCTAGAACTTTATCCGGACTTTATCCTCTAAAACTGGCCCTTAGTGTCTTAAAACCACTGTTTACTATGAATTCACATTCAATCTGCAAAGTAAACAATTATTTTGAGAAAAACGGATGTTTATGTAGTCGGTTAACTTGGTCTTAAGTTTCCTTTTATGCACTAACAACTGATATTTACATAAAGGATAATGTTAGTGTAGGTACCTAAGTTAATATAAAATAAACTACAGGTGAAGGCAGGAAGATGATGACATTTAATTGTATCTCCAATTTAATGTGAGTAATTAATTATACACTTTTATCTTCCTAAGCTACCTAATCATTTTAATATGTAGTTATCCACTTTAATTACACTAGCATTGATGTAATCACAGGTTTCACTATTTTTAGGTTACTCGGAATTTAAAAATCAGCCGTAGTATTTTTTTGGCGCAAAATTCCATACTGATTAAATAAAATATACCTACAGTCATAATGGATCCATTGATTGCATTTAAATCGTAAAACCTGCAAATTAAATGTTGCGTAGTTTCCACGTGGTGTCAGCTTTCGGTAATGTTTTGTTTTGGCACACTTCGCCATGCGTGTGCGCAACCGGTATCGTGCGTATCAAAGATCAAGGTCGCCGGCGACGGTTTCTAACCTACCTTTTTGAGGTTAGGTATAATCACGTTGCTGTGTTTATCATTTTATTGAGTTATTTAATAATAAAACAGTTTGACGGGAAAGTGAATTGTGAGTGTTTGTATTTTGGGTTAAAAATTGAAAGTAAGTTTGTTTGTTTTATTTTATGCGCATATGTTTTAAAGTTAGGTTATGGTGTATGTATGTACCTACTTGAATGTTATAAATAAACATTATGGTTATTTTTAACTTTTGCGCGAATAATGTTGCTAGTGTACGAAGGTATGGTATTTTTTTTTAATAAAATAAAATAGGGAATATGTGAATACCTACTTAAAAACATCTTCTAACAGTGGCCCATAGAGCTGGAAGGTCTGAATTCCGGACACTGACGGAATGATCGTACTCCCTATCTTTAATTAGGTAATACCTACACAGCGCAACTGTCAAAATTCTGAATCAGTGTACTGACTCAAATAAATATGCTTATTAACCGACTTCCCAAAAAGGAGGAGGTTCTCAATTCGACCGTATCTTTTTTTTTTTTATGTATGTTCACCGATTACTCGAAGATGGCTGGACCGATATTCAAAATTCTTTTTTTGTTTGAAAGGGTGTTCTTCACAGGTGGTCCCATGGTAAGGAGACCAGGATCTGATGATGGGATCCTGGAGAAATTGAGAGAACTCTTCAAATTTCGTACGCTTTTTTACGTCGATGATACTATAACAGTCGGCCCGACTGTCACTGTGGGTGGGTATGGGTATTAAAGATATAGTTTTATTTTAGAGCCGAAAACTGAAAAGCATAAAATAAAAAAACTTTTTACAAAAAAAACAAAACCGACTTCACAAAAAAACACTGAAAGGGATAAAAAAATAAAACTTTTCACATGGCTCTAGAAGTCGNGGGTGGGTATGGGTGGTATTAAAGATATAGTTTTATTTTAGAGCCGAAAACTGAAAAGCATAAAATAAAAAAACTTTTTACAAAAAAAACAAAACCGACTTCACAAAAAAACACTGAAAGGGATAAAAAAATAAAACTTTTCACATGGCACTAGAAGTCGTTGGCAAAATAAACACATTCAACAGACCTGCAGACACCGACTTCTAGAGCCATGTGAAAAGTTTTATTTTTTTATCCCTTTCAGTGTTTTTTTGTGAAGTCGGTTTTGTTTTTTTTTTTATAACTTAAGTAGGTAGGTACCTATATGTATTAAATTTATGAGCACGAGTAAGAGTTTACAAGATGCATAATCTGAATAAAATACCTTCACATATATTTATCCAGTACTTACCTTGATTTGTATATAGGTAGTCAAAGTTGAAGAATATTTTATCTTCAAAATTTGGCAATATTCGCGGCCTTACCCGCTAATAGAAAGACGAACCTTGTACTTTGTACCCTGCTTTTATCAAAATTCTCCTTTTATCTTTTTATTTATATAAAAGTAGGGTCCAAAGTTCATGTTACCAGTACTTAATATGAGAAAACGAATTTATTGTTCGCAGTCTCATGTTGACTTCATAAACATAGCTGCTCTAAGTCACCATGTCCCGCCTGATACTCCACCGTGCTGTGGGCAGCCCGCCCGCGCGCTCCGTCATGATGCTCAGCGAAATCCTGGGCCTGAAGATGGAGTACAATGATGTAAAGATACTGCAGAATCAGCAGAAGTCTCCTGAGTTTAAGAAGGTATGCGCGGGTGAATCTCCAGAAAATATTATTTTAAAATTAAATCATTATCCTTAGCAACAGTTTTTTCAAAAATATTATTATCTTTAAATTATTTTTAACTTCAATAGATCTAATAAAAAACTAGCTTATCTGAACATGCCTATTAATACTTGTAAAAATTATGAGCGATGCACACCGGATTTCAAGAATCCACAAAAAGCACTCCCCCTTCACTTTGTATAGAGGCCAGCGTATCAGCGAATTTCAAAGAAATGCAGCATGAGGCGCTGCAGAGCCGTCTGTAAATCGTCTAAAAGCTTTGTATTAGAAACTTTAATTATAAGAAAAGCGTGACTCTCTATTTGCGCAGTCGGGTAAAAAATCATACAACTTTAAACTGCAAAAATAAACTGCAAAAATTTAAGCAGTTTTATTTGTGGTTAAAAAAACATAGTCAACAGTTTAATCTTTTTTACCGACTTTTAAATAAGGGAGGTTCTCAATACGAACGTTTCTTATTAATAGTATGTATTCTATTAACAAAAGTGTTATTTATTTGCAGTTAAATCCTATGGGTACCGTACCGGTGCTACAAGATGGTGACTTTGTTTTGTCTGAAAGGTAAACTCCAGACTTATTTGTAGGTCATCATTTTAGCCATACGACATTAGCCTCCCTCATTTATTTCTAAAGGGAACGGTTGAAAAACGCTGCAATTACCTGATCCCCATAAAACAGATTTGATGAAAAATTTTACTTATAAAAATTGTACTTTTCTCTCCATCCTTTCTCTCTTTCACACAATTGTACCCGTTACACAATCCTACATATATTTGTTGAACTCCAAAACGCTTATTTCAAATATATTTTATTATTTATTCCAGCCACGCCATAATGAAGTATCTGCTATCCAAGTACGGCGGTGACAAGAGCGAGTCGCTGTACCCGAGCGACCTGCGCACGCGCGCTATCGTCGACCAGTGCTTGTTCTTCAACGCGGGAGTTTTCTTCAGGGCGCTTGGAAATGCTGCTGTAAGTCCAAAATATTTTAGAGATATTATATGAAAAAAAACCGGCCAAGTGCGAGTTGGAGTCGCGCGCGAAGGTTCCGTACCATTATCTGTGAAAAATTAACGTATCTATTACCTACAACTAGCCAAAATACAAACATTTTTAGGCAACAAAAAATAACTTTGTTTTTCATACAAATGTATGAATAACCACAATTCACAAGTTGTGTGAAACCCCTTAATATTTTTATATATTTTTTTAATTTTTAGTATTTGTTGTGATAGCGGCAACGGAAATACATCATTTCTGAAGATTTCAGCTTTCTAGCTATCACGGTTTAAGAGATACGGCGTGGAGACAGACAGACAGACAACGGAGTCTTAGTAATAGGGTCCCGTTATACCCTTTGGGTACGGAACCCTAAAAATGACTTATTTTATATTAGTACCCATCGGTTATTGTATGTCGACGTCAAACTTACAGATGGCAACATTCGCCGGCCTGGAGAAGCCGACAGCCCAGCACATAGCCGATATAGAGTCCTCGTTCTCCGTAGTGGACGCGTATCTTCAGAGTAGACCGTACATAGCCGCCGACCACCTGACGTTAGCTGACCTCTCGGCCGGAGCCACGGCTAGTGCCATACAGGTCTTCCGTAAAGTGGACGCTGAAAAGTAAGTGCTATACTTTTTGATGTACAGGCGCCATCAGGTCAACCGAAATCTGTAAAATTTTACCAATCGAATATTAACCTCGCACTATTGTGATAAGGTTGAAAATCTATTGAAGAAATTTTACAGATTGAGATAGTTCGATGCGCTGGCGTCTGTACAAAAATTTATGGATTTTCATCACCAAAAAAATATTTGAAACAAAATGGAATGTATTTTATCATATACCTTTTCCCAATTACGTTGGGGTCGGCTTACAATCTAACCGCTTGCAGCTGAGTACCAGTGTTTTATATGGAGCGACTGCCTATCTGATCTCCCCAACCCAGTTTCCCGGGCAACCCGATACACTGGTGAAACTGGTTGTGAAACTTTCTGGCTTCTGACTACCCGTAACGACTGCCAAAGATGGTCAAATGACAGCCGGGACTACCAATTTATCGTGCCTTCCGAAATTCCGAAGTCATGGCAAGCAATGCTTGGCGCGCAATTAATTAAATGTTTTTTATCTTATATATAAAAATGAATTGCTGTTCGTTAGTCCTGCTAAAACTCGAGAACTGCTGGACCGATTGGGCTTATTTTGGTTTTAAAATGTTTGTAGAGATTAAGGGAAGGTTTAAACGATGAGAAAATATGATTATAAAAAAAAAAGTTAGTGATACGAAGTTCACCGGATCAGCTAGTTACAAATAAATTTAAATACGGACTCCTATGTTTATTACAGGTTTCCTCGTTGTGCCGACTGGGTATCACGTTTAGGAGAGGAACAAGTCTTCAAAACTGTCATGGCGCCCGGAGCTGAATATTTCCACAAATTAATGCACAGTATATGGGAAAAAAATAAGAAGAAAAATCAGAAATAAATCTGTAAATACTCTGTATTCATATGTAGTATATGTAGGAGTAAATTTTGTATTTTTTATTGGTCGATTTTGTTGTGACATTGGTACCCTACTTGGGATGAGGTAAGTGATGATTTTGCTAAAATACTCTTTAAGAGATTTTCGCTACGCTCGTTATTCAAACAGAATCCTTTGCTTGCTTGGGATTCAAAATAACATCTTTGTTCACTTGTAACACAATTAACTAATGCCTAGTATCGCCTAGCCTTCTCCTAAANACAAATAAATTTAAATACGGACTCCTATGTTTATTACAGGTTTCCTCGTTGTGCCGACTGGGTATCACGTTTAGGAGAGGAACAAGTCTTCAAAACTGTCATGGCGCCCGGAGCTGAATATTTCCACAAATTAATG
>NWSH02000560.1:1305045-1333506 GCA_002382865.2 Heliothis virescens
GCCATGTAGCGCGTAAATTAATCGCCTTCATGACTAGCTCCAGTCGCTCCCATCATCGGAAACAAAAGCACCACAAAGCTAAAGAGCAACATGGTATGCTATCAGATACTAGAGTCAAGTTAATTTCTACCCGCCGCCGCCCGCGCCGCGCCGCCTACATTTCGTCGGCGCGCTGTGCCGATGAGAGCATGCGTGCGCGTGCGTCCGTCGATACACGCTGTATCGGTAATTGCATCTCCTTTTAAGAATGTAATAATAAAACTGACCAGGCGACCCGTGGCATATGGATATCTAGAGCATGCACAATTGTACATTGTAGACACTAGTTCTTTCAGCTAATTGATTTTAATGGCGATCTCATTCTTTATTGTACGTCTTGTTATTTTGAAAGCGTGTAATGACTACACTTAAAAGTAAATGTTTTTTGGTAAAACTCTGCGAGTAATTTTAACGTCTTGCACACGAAAACGCAAAAATGCTGAACATATTTCACGAAAGTAGGTGAGATCGTGCCGCAGAGCGAACAGCGAATGCAATTTCGAGATTGTTTCGCTGGGCCGTCACCGTGACAGGACGAGTGTCCACAGGCGGCGCGGCGGCGCGGGCGCAGGCCGAGGGTCGAGAGGTCGTGCGCGCAGACGCGCTCCGCCCCCCTAATTGCCGCGCCCCACGCAAATAAATAATTTTTATCCACTGCGTCGAGATCACGCTCCTTCTTGACCTTAAATTATTGTACGTAAAGCTCTTTTTTCTGAATTTTAATCGGTTTCCCGAATGCCAGTGAGGCTGGAATTCCATGTAGATGCCGAAAAGCAGCCGAGCGATGATCGCGCTTTTATGATACCATCGCTACGTCGAATTGTTAATGATACGTTTCAAACTCGCTATAGACGTAATAATTAAACGTTTTGCGACGCAAGTATCGTGTAATCTACGGTTACAGACAATATTATAAACAGCTTTTAACTATTCTTGATTGCCTATAATAAGTTGAGACAAATCCGAGGCTGTGTTTAGGCGTTATAAAACAAATGATATCATAAACGAATCATAGGGCATTGTCCGAGCTGGTCGTCCACTTAACGTCAGTCCAAACAAATTGCAATCCCTGTTAAGATAAATTATGCGAGATTTTGTAATCCGAGTAGAATAGGAATGTGGCCAGTGAACTAGATTGAATTGGAAGCGACAGGCCCTTCCTTGACCATGTCACGTCAATAGGGATACCTGAACTATGCCAGCGATATTGCGGAACTGCGTCCACCGACCTGTTTACCATATGTCGCTTGATGATCACTTTCCTTGAGTTTTACGTAACTTGAAACTGACTTGTAAAAAAATATCACTTGATTTTTTTCCATGTCATTGCGTTGACCACGGAACCGACTATCACCATGAGTTTAGGGAAATAGTGAGAATAAAATGAGTTGGCTAAAGAAGCAGACTTCATGGTTGTTCTTCTAGCCTCGTGATATCAATGTTAACAGATCAAATTGTAGATTATGCTGATGGTTACATTGTTGCACAGNCGTGAACTACGCCAGCGATATTGCGGAACTGCGTCCACCGACCTGTTTACCATATTATTATGTCGCTTGATGATCACTTTCCTTGAGTTTTACGTAACTTGAAACTGACTTGTAAAAAAATATCACTTGATTTTTTTCCATGTCATTGGTTTGACCACGGAACCGACTATCGCCATGAGTTTAGGGAAATAGTGAGAATAAAATGAGTTGGCTAAAGAAGCAGACTTCATGGTTGTTCTTCTAGCCTCGTGATATCAATGTTAACAGATCAAATTGTAGATTATGCTGATGGTTACATTGTTGCACAGATGTTTCCTTGCACGTTGATGATTTTGGTTTTCTTTGCCAGAATACAGCAAAAATAAGTGTATGTGTTTGATTTGCGATGTCCAAAAAAATTTTGGAATACTAAGTCTGAATATGTAGATCGAGGCGAATGTTCATAACGTTGAAAAATAATACAGTTTGAAACAAAACACTGGGAACTCCAAAGCTGGTATAGCTTACGGATGAAGGTACGGAACCAGAAGGTTTGCCATCTTCACATCACTAAGTAGGAACGGATTAGTGAAGAATGTCGACTAGACCAGTCCGCAGCGTTTTGCGTAATACGCAAATGACCATAAATTGTGATGCACTTACTTGCACAGCATGGTAATGCACGTAATAAAGGATACGAACATAATTGCGTGTCCATTTTGTAAAGATGTCAACACCATCGGTAGCGGTCGCGCCGGGTGGCCGGGACGAATCGCGCAGCCCTCACTTGTGATTACCTATTCGATACAGTCATACCATGTTTTGCGACATTAGGAAAGCGTTCCACTAACCTCTATCAATTTCGCTTTCTATTGTCCGTAAATTCACCATTATTTGAAGACTCCTAATATTGACAGACAAAAGTGCCACTTTCTTCAGCAAAAAAACCCGTTTCGTCGCGACTATATAAATAAGAGATAAGTAGCTCTACCGGATTGAATTTGTTTGAACATAATGCTGTTATAATTTAGAACCAGTTAAATATGTTCTTAGATAAAATCGAAGTCCTGTTGAATAGAATTTAAGAGCCTTTTAAAAGTGAATCGATTTTCCGCTACATAGGCGTCCACATTTTTGCCGCGTATATGGAGGAATATCTAGGAATACATGCAGTCATTACGGGATGCACTGTGATGCACACAATGCATGATTCGTGCAGGTGTGCATCGTATGTGCCGGGAAGCGGTGTCCGAGGAAACTGTAGACACAGAAAACCTACTCTTTACAAAGACACGAGATGAAGTACTGGGTTACAATTGACGAAAAAATATGATCAGCTCAAAATATTATTTTTCAAGTCTTTAAAACAATAATACAGTATTTTTATTTTTTTAGATTCCTTATTTAAACATGTCTAGATTTTTTTAATACGCAATGGACCTTCTATACTTGCTTGCTACACAGCTATGCGCTCGGGACGCAGAATGCGCCTGCGCAGCAATTTTGCCTTTTCGCCGATTGTGGCGTGCAATGCGAAGAGGAGGTGCATAGGAGAAGTAGAGTTCGCAAAGAAAATTTTTAGCTATGCTATGCTTGGAATACTACTTGAACCTACTCTTTTTGAGTTTTACCATAAAAAATCAACTAATGAAAGATATGAAAGTTTATGAACAAAATATATGAAAGGTATTCAAGTGTAATAATTTATGGTAAAAGGTGGTAATGTTGTAATGACAAATTATTAAAATAATTGAGTAAGTATTAATCAATAACCAACTTCGTTTTTTCACAGCCAGATCCGAACGTAAAACCCGTAACGAATAAAATAATGAACTTAATTCATAATTTTTATGTTACATAAATTCGCGAGATAGCGTTTTAATTGATAAATAGCCAAGACGTATCCGTTCCAAAACAATATTAATAGCGAGACGAAAAAGTTACGTCTTCTTCCGTTTAGCTAAACAAACATTAATATTACTTAAGTCTATTGATTACACAACGTTTCTAAATCTAAAAAACTTTATAGTATTTTTGTTTAATTTAAATTTTACTTTCACTGTTTGGAGAATTTTAAGTTGGCAATACTATCGTGCTTGGCTGATGCGCAGGCGCGTTCCCACGGCGCAATTATCGGTTGCCTGCACTTAGGCTNAGATACAGAAAACCTACTCTTTACAAAGGCAAAAGATGAAGTACTGGGTTACAACTGAGGAAAAAAATATATTCAGCTCAAAATATTACTTTTCAAATTCTTAAAACGATAACCCATTATTTTTGTTCTTCTAGTTTCCTTATTTAAACATGTCTAGATTTTTTTATACGCAATGGACCTTCTGTACTTGCTTGCTATACAGCTATGCGCTCGAGACGCAGAATGCGCCTGCGCAGCAATTTTGCCTTTTCGCCGATTGTGGCGTGCAATGCGAAGAGGAGGTGCAGGGAAGTAGAGTTCGCAAAGAAAAATTTTAGCTATGCTTGGAATACTACTTGAACCTACTCTTTTTGAGTTTTACCATAAAAAAAACAACTAATGAAAGATATGAAAGTTTATGAACAAAATATATGAAAGGTATTAAAGTGTAATTATTTATGGTAAGAGGTGGTAATTAACAAATTATTAAAATAATTGAGTATTAATCAATAACCAATTTCGTTTTTTCACAGCCAGATCCGAACGTAAAACCCGTAACGAATAAAATAATAAACTTAATTCATAATCAGTTGCATAAATTCGCGAGATGACGTTTTAATTGATAAATAGCCAAGACGTATCCGTTCTATAACAATATTAATAGCGAGACGAAAAAGTTACGTCTTCTTCCGTTTAGCTAAACAAACATTAATATTACTTAAGTTTATTGATTACACAACGTTTCTAAATCTAAAAAACTTGATAGTATTTTTGTTTAATTTAAATTTTACTTTCACTGTTTAGAGAATTTTAAGTTGGCAATACTCTCGTGCTTGGCTGATGCGCAGGCGCGTTCCCACGGCGCAATTATCGGTTGCCTGCACTTAGGCTTAATTCCCTCCTGCCCTCC
This sequence comes from Heliothis virescens, assembly GCA_002382865.2. Taxonomy (NCBI): domain Eukaryota; kingdom Metazoa; phylum Arthropoda; class Insecta; order Lepidoptera; family Noctuidae; genus Heliothis; species Heliothis virescens. The sequence continues at coordinate 1,309,598 of NWSH02000560.1, forward strand.
TACTGGCTCCTCCGACGATCCCTCATTGACGCATTCACGAATTTTAGTCACGGACTCAAATGTATGTACGTGCTAATTCGCGGAGAAGAGAAAATGATTAGGAATGGTCTATCAAACAGTTGCATTAAAAAGACATATAATTTTTTTAGGTGAATTTAATACGAAATTATAAGATAGTCAGATTAAAATTATATTTATTAGCATATCACGCTAATGTCTTCAGGGCAGGTCGTCAATTTTATTCAAAGCACCATAAAGATTAAGAGTCGATGGTGGACCAACAAAATTATCAATAATTCAAGTTTTACTACGAAAACATAAGCCATTATACTCAAATATCAAACAGTTATCGTTACCAAATTATAATTCTTTTTAATTGGCTGTCACAAATGATCACAAACTCGTTAGCGGACACATCATAGACCAAGAGCTCAGTGTTAGGCGGTCGTAAACATTTATAAATTATAAAAACTTAGCACCTTCAAACATAAAGTTATTTAAGTAGATTTTAGCAAGATAACGTTAATTTTATTAAGTTTATCTTCGTAGAGTGTAGGCGTTCCTAAAAAATATTTCGTGGATGAACATAATGACTTACAGATAATGATCAACATAATAACACGGTTCAACTAATGGCTAGTTCATATTGTAGTTTATATGTGAATTTTACATTATCAGACATCTATAATTTCGATATCTATACGAGCCATAACTGTACAGATTTATGTTGGCTTAAATATTGCAACAACAAAAAATAAATAATGTCATAAAAAACGGATTAGGTACTTAAAGTTATAGTAATAAATCCGAAAATCAATAAAAATCACATTAACGATAATGCATTTTTATTGATTGTCCAAGAAAGTACGAATTTTATTTATGCGCATTACGAATTTGCCAAATTATTATCAAAACGTTTTTTACGACGATTTTTTAAAAGGAAAGATTTTAATGATATGGATATATTTTTTATAAATATTTATAACGACAATAAACTAATAGGTAAAGCGCATGACACACCTGTCGGATCCTTATTTATTTTGCACCAAATTAGAGTTAAAATTACACTCTATGAGATTGTTGTAAAAAATCATTGACCCGATCCATTTATTAAAGTGGAACGTTATGTACCTACCTCACTATCTACCGGATATTAAATGAAGCATGAGTTAATATCGAGCAATTATTATGAACACAACATAGGAACCTAGTATTTTTACGATTTACAGATACATCTGTAGGTTACATATAAACGGTGATACAAAAAAATGAACTACCTAAAAATAGCACAAAACATCAGCTTAATAAAAATAACATAAAAACAATATTAAATCGAAAATAATAAAAATATTAAATACGTATTTAAAAATCCATAATTTGTTTTATGAGGGGCGCAGTGGTCGCCGCGGGACGCCCGGCGGGATGCGTGTGAGCACGTTTTCGGCAGTTGTCGTGATCTGCGCGGCGTTGCCGGCATTCCGTCTCATTGTGAGGACACATTCCCCACATAGCGATATGCTCGTGATTTGGGCTTAAACGCATTGTCTTCAGTTTTCACGCCTCTTTAAGAACGATAAGAATTATACGGAAAAAATCGATGACATATTTTTGGACTACCAATATGTGCAGGCGCATTTTATAAAGATGTATTTTCTTAATCCAGTAGTAAGGACTATCTATTTAAACTGTAGATAAGTTTTTTTAAATAAACAGAATAACTAAACCTGTTAGTTTTATTTGAACGTTAATTGCAACGTTAAGTTTTAATGAACGTGTAATCCTCAGTACACAATTTATTTTTTTAAGTACTTATCATTATACAAATAAGATGCAACTTATAATCGAAAGAAAACCCACTCATAAACAGCAAAAAAGCCGTATTAAAGTTCACTGGAATCGTATTCTTGCAAAACACCATTACTTTATAGTACTACTTTCCTATATTTTTAGCGCACCTTGCAACTAACTAGGCACTATAATTACCTCACTAATAATAAAATACCAATACGACTTGGGTGGCCAACGAAGTCGTCTAAATGAAACTAATTAATTCCATCTAATAAACGATAATAACAGCCGATGTAAACTTACGGAACCATGCCGTCTGTGCTCAACACGGCTATATTTTGTAAAGGATTGTATAATTACGTGCGTACTTCAAGTATGTAATAACGATTATTATGTGAGAGCGGCAAAGTAATATTGAACGCAATAAAACCGTGAAATTGGCGGCAGTATAACGTACGACACAGCACTACAACACACAGCCTCTACAAATTGTCTCACTTTCCAATTTCGTGGAATGTAAAACGCATAAATGTTGTAGCTGTCGCATTTATTTTATAGTGTTCGTAAATTAAGTAAGCTATAATATTGTCACCATCCGGGGTAAACAAAAATCGCCAACGACGCTGCCCACAAGCGTAGATTTTTTATTTTTTATTTATAACATGTCAATGAACCTTTCTCGAGAAATATTAAATAATGTCTTCTAAATGTTTCTGAGAGATTAGTCACTTTTTTTAATTCATTATCCTTACGCAGTTAATAATATTTCATTGGTGTTAAGACTCAAGCCTTAGCCGGTTCCTAGTTTTGTGAAACTTTCCAGTAGAATGTGCAACAAAAAAACGAGGAAAATAAATGTCAAAATATCTCTATCATCTAATGCGAATAAAAGTACGTCTACATTTACCGCGGATTCACGCTTGCAAATACTTCGCGTGCACAGCTCATCTCAGAAATCCGCAATGATTTATTCGCATGCAGAAACGCAGTTTACGTCCAAGTATTCATCAGCACAATAGCATAAAACCTATTATATTTAAAAACTAAAATATCTAAAAGCAGACGGGAAAGCTTTAATTTATTGTAAAGTGTGTACGATTGTTACGTTACGGTCAGTTTAACAACGTTCAATTGTAAAGGAATCTCGTGTCCATTAAGGAAAAAATACAAATCGAGCACGAGACAAGATAACGAAACACAAACACAGGTGTTTATTCTGTACGCTTCGAAAAGCGTGAGAAGTGTTAAAACGCTTGCCTTTAGAACTCATTGTTTGACTCTTAGCACCTGACAATTAGTGGCTCGTGACTGCCGCATTTCTACAATTTCACCCCATTTCATTAAAGCCAGATTGCACTATGAAGACAGACTGAAATATTGACGTATGCAAATAAATGTCTGACTGATGAGTGCCTCTGGCCGAATGTTTGCGGCGGCTGCGAATCGTGTCCCGAGGCTAATTCGACATCTTCCACTGCGCTCGCATGAGTGCGCCCACTTTGAACTGTGAGAATGTGCTGAGATTTTTTTAGAGGAGGGCGATGTCGATAGTGTATCAGTACGCTGCCAGTGTTGGGCGCGAAGCCGCGGACGGAGGGCGGCGCGCGCATCGGGGATTTATGCCGAGCGCGAGCGCGCGAGTCGCTCGCACGGGAGCCGCCGGGTAGTCCGGGAGCGCGCATCCCCCGGGAGGGCATTGTGTAGCGCACTCGCCCACTTTCATTGTTATGACTGGAACTTGATTATTTATGCCCAATAATCCGCTCAGCTGACTATGGTATAAATCTCGTTATTAATAGTATCGGGTGAAGCATTAAGCAAGGCCGATTGTGATTTTTAATCGTTTATTATTTAACTTGCAGAAATCACGTTTAAAGAGTTACCGCCGCCGTATAGTGAACGAGTGAATGAGTTTGATGGTAATGAGAATCAAGGATTAAACAATACGGTATGCTACTTTGAAACAAAACATGAACAATTTAATAACCGTGACTTACTGGTACAGTTAAAGTGACTTATAAATTCCAGAGTAACGCACCTCCAGCATGCGAAGTCTTAGACTTGCTCGCGAACTGCAAAATATCGTATCCATTAGATGACAAGCCTGATACCAGTGTTGAGTACGCTGAAATTAAAGACATGGGTCTTTGGCACTCAACGCCTTTGGCCCATCGACATAAATCTAAGATATCGCTCACGTGGGTGCTGAAAGAAAATTTGGAAAATGCGAAACTTACGAGTGATAAGTTTCAACCTGAAGATAGAATAAAGAATACATTAATAAAGCCCGAGGTGGACAAAAATTACAAACAAAAGTCAAATGAAATAGAACGTTACAGAAAGTGCAAGCCCAAAGATGTGAAAGATAGAGTCGTGGGCCGTAATGAGTATTACCATAATCTAAGGTTTAGGAATGCTTGTGAAGAGTTCGCTAACGTGCACGACACCTATTCAGACACTAGTGCGGGTACGGAAGAGTACGTGAGGAAGAAACACAGGCATCGACATGGAAGAAAAAAGAAAAATCAAAACCGAAAATTCGGATATGACATCCGAGATTTGGACAGTTTCCTTACCGAGGTGAGCCAAAATATTTTTATTGATTCAAACACTTAAAAGGTTGTCCACAAAGATAAGATCCTTTTATGGTTTAAGTAATAATGTATCACGTAACCCAATTTAATTTGCAAAAAGACATTCATCATTCATCATTTTGTGGCATGCGTTATTGCGGTATTAACGGATCTTTTTTACAAAAGAATTTAAATGCACCTGTAAATCTCGATCATTATTCATTTCTTCGGCGTTATTATGACGTTACGATGTACATACGGTTTTTGTGCGTTACCTCGGAGCATAAACTCGATTGTACAATGTAAGCCGCGAAATTGGCGCAAAATTGGACAACGCATAAATTGCAAGTCATTTAAAAATTTCGATATCCTTTCTGAAGTTTTTAATATAAATTTGGACGAACAGTTTTGGCCTGGCAGATTATGTGAAGCAATTTTATTCCTGCGGTATGTGTTCAGGATAATGGGCCTTAAGTGAATGTTTTTTAGGGTTGTTGTAATATGGGGTTACAAGATAATCTCGAGAGGAGAGGCCATTCATCAATAGGGTTTATTTAAAACAACAATATATCTTTGTAGGGGTTAAACGCTACGGTGTTAATTGCGCCAGTTCGACGGTACGGCAATACAATATATCACGAGAGACGTTTAAAAATCGACTTACGAGGTCACGATAATTTGTAATTGACCTTTGTTGAACATGGGATCAAGCTGTTGGGGAAATTATTACCCGTACGGGCAATAATAATAACTGGGTAACTAATAATTGATAGGTGCATCTAAGTACATGTTTCAACATTTATATCTTATTACATTATTTACTGCATTTATCAAAATCTGAAATTAAAATTTTATGCAAATTAAATCCATTGATTAAACGGATTGTGCAATTATATCGTTTTATTCATCGATAGAAAGCAAAATGATATAAAGTACAATCTATATTGTTTTATTTTTTGACACAAGCTTATGCATATTTACAAATAAATAAAACTATTCCAATATTTTAATTCTATGCAATTTGGTAAAACTCCAGACTACGATACGGCAATGGTCTGGATGAATTGTTCACTGGACCTTTATTACATAGCCACAATGATTCAAGTACTTCACAGAATTTAACGTAGGAATAGGATATAACTGGATTGAACAGATAATTTTAATTTACTGAAATTATGTCTCCATTTTACGGCCCTGAAAATATCATATAACAATCTTTAACTAAATAAAACGCAATTATTACCTCACTACGGAACTGTATAATAACAAAATGTCGTACTGCATAGTCTACAAATTACATAAGCACCTACGAGCTAAAAAACTAGTTCGCGCGTCTTCCTAGGAACTCTCGCGCTTTAGTAGGAATCTTCGCAGCTGCCATCGGCAATGGTTGGAAAGTCTTAGTTAAACAAGACAACAACTGACTTGAACAACTACAGCCTTTTAGATGTAGTTTCGAGAATTCGCACGCCTTCTAACGTAAAGACGCTTCTGTTTCCGAGATAATGTAAAGTTCGTTATAATGTACACTGAGAGTTTGTGGTCGCTAGACCTTCGTCTTATTAAAAGGTGTTTTCAATTGCATCCATCTACCAGTGTCGATCGAATGACTACTTCGAAATTTGATGCATTCCTGTGAAAAAAATATTTAACACAAGTCTTTTTACACATCACTTAATTCTTCTTTCTTCTGTAGGATAATTGAAACAATTGTTATCGTATAATCGTGTCCATAGCATATTAAAATATTCGGCCTTTATACTACGACGAAGGTCTGAAGGATACGGGCTCTCGGTCTATGCCGCGCGAACTCTTTAAATATCTGATATTAAGTAACAAAAAGCTCTTATATTTTAATTTAAAAAAAACGTCACCCTCTTTCGGTAAAAAACAAAATAACTACGAAGAAATAAAAATAAAAAAACCTCATTCAAATATTTTTTGCACATCGATTACCTACATCATCTTTTTCCAGGATATCGACGATTGTAATCGTATAAAAGCGGCCCCAAGCACTTTAAGATTTTTAGCCTATATATTATGACGAAGGTCTCTAGAGTACGGGCTCCCGGTCTATAACGCGCGAACCCTTTAAATATAAATATTATTTAATAAGCTTCACGTTAAAAAATAAAAAAGACCCCTACACATCAACTTAACACCCTGTTTTTCCGTCGGTCGGGGGTTAAAAATAAACATACTCTTCTTCAAGCGTCTGATGAAAAACAAAATAACTACGAAGAAACAAAAAAAAAACAAATGCCTGTCATAAGTCGATGTAATAATATTTTTTTTATTTTCCAGGCCTCAATAGACCGTCCAGGCAACATCCCCGTTGTAATCGCCTACCCCAGTACCCTGTACCAAACGCAGAAGGACGTCCAACAAGAGTTGCCGCTACCACTCGGTACAGTCGTCAACGCAGTGTTTAAGAACGAACAGTGGTTATATGCGCAGACGCCGCACGGAGACGAAGGCTATGTGTTGTATAGCGCCTGCTTGCCGTTAGGAATACTGCCTAATAGGTGAGTATACTGGGAAACTTTATTATAGTCTGAGAAGAGCGCAGGGTTAAAAGCCCCGCGAATCGGTCGATCATAAAGTTAAGCAACGCTTGGCGCGGTCGTTCGGTGGATGGGTGACCATCAAGTCATTACGAGGTCTTCTGTGTTTAAGAAGGCACAATAAACTGGTGGGTCGTGGCTGTCATTTGACCATATTTGGCAGTCGTTACGGGTAGTTAGATGCCAGAAAGTCTGCCAACCAGTCTTACCAATGGGTATCGGGTTGCCCGGATAATTTTCCCAACTACTACGTTGGGGTCGGCTTCCAGTCTTAACGGATGCAGCTGAGAACCAGAGTTTTACATGGAGCGACTGCCTGTCTGACCTCCACAACCCTGTTAGCTAGCGACAGCCGCAAAAAGCTAAGCGGCTTTAACGTCAATAACGTACCGAAACTCAACAGTATGCAGTAACTATCGCTGATAATATTATGGCGATTCCGATCATGACGTTCAAATGGTAACCCATCAATTGCAATTTTGAATAATGCAGCTAGTTGCTATTAGTCCGTGTCTCATTTCTCCCAGATTTACTTTAATGACCGTCCATAATGACTTAAGACTATTTTGGAACACCAGAAAATAATCATGCCTTCCGAACTTTCCAGAACATCACCACAAAAGAAGACGCCATGTTGGGAGAGCAGTACTGACATCTACCCGCGCCCCTGCGGGAACCTCACTGACAACGAGAAGGAACAACTGCGCGGCCGAACGCGTTCCGAGTGCCGCTACCCCTCCAAGACAACACGACGCAAGCCCAAGAACTCGTGTGCAGAAAAAGACTTTGACACCCTATACTTAAAGACCAAATCCGTTTGTTCGAATATTGATAAGTTACATGAAAAAGAGAATAGGGATTACAAACATGTGAAAAGACAGACTCTGTTGGTTGTAAATAGTGATTACGTTGGGAGTGTGTTGAATAAAACTTTGACAGTGCAGAAGGGTGATGTGGTGGTACTGGTACAGGGTGGAGGAGTGGAATCTGACGTAGATGCCGAATGGTTCTACGTTAAAAAGAAAGATGGAAGCCAAGGTTTCATTCCTGCTGTAGTCGCAGGACATGGCTATATTTAAAGGTTCTATACACTGATAGAAACCTCTTTGTTCCTACGTTTGACTTTTAAAAGTTTAAAGGAATAAAACTCAAACTCTTTACAATAGAGTTCAAATTAGGTTTAATGTATTTTAGTTGTGTAGTGTAGCAATACTGATGGTATTGCCATGTTGAACTGAACTGCATTGAAACTCATTTTTATGTACGCTTAATAGTTTGCTAGCAATAAAATTGTAAATAATAAAGTTTTGTTATGTCATTCATTCATTTATTGTAAGAAAATAATAATTATACAAGAAATACTTAAGCTAACTTACCTATCGGAAATGTAGGACCTGATCTCTATAGTTGAAGGTGGTACATAGATCTATTTCTGGGCTAGATCCAGCAATGGCTAGAACTTTGTTGGGGGTCGTTCTCAATACTGCTGAGTACACAGTCGTTGCTGAGACTGGTAATTCCACCTTCACTTCTCCAGAGTAGCTCAGCTGGTAGAGGTGTTTAGCAGCTCCTGCCGCGAAGACACAGTCGTCGTGGAAAAAGGACACGTGGATCCCGTGGTCGGGGATATCGAAGACCGTGACAGCGTCCAGGGAACGGAGGTGCCATAGAGATAGGCGTGGGCCGCCGCCACAAACCTGATAAAAGAAGATATTTGTATTAATATTTTCGTTAGTACTAAGGAACATGTTGAGTGCGTATATTGACTCATGTTATAAACGCAAAATTTTGTTTGTTTGTAAAGATTTCACGGTAAAACAGCCCTACTGATTATGATGAAAGTTAGTGTGGAGAATAGTGGGATCCTAGAAATAGCTTGAAAACAATAAGTTTGATTATAAACAACCTCAGGAAGGCAGGTTTTGTTATTTCTTGAACAGTAAATCTATTATATTAATAAAGTGTTTATATGGATTATGGGATATGTGGGGGATATATGGGCTTAGCACTGAAGAGACATCTCTGTCAAGTGGACTGATAGAATTCTAGTAATAACTGTAATTTCCAAGGCAACAGAAGCTGCATAAAAGAGCAAAAATAATTCAGACGCAAGGGCAGAGTGCAAGGTAATACTATTAATATTGCAGATATTAGTGCGCGAGACATTAGTGCAGCGGTATTTTGTAGCTACAGCTATGTTCGATGCAAATAATTAGTTTCTTTCTTCTTGTGACTCGAGTCAAACAATAAATTGTGGAATTGTTTATTTTTCCTTGTCATAGCAGCAAAGGCAAAGACACTAGTGCTGCATATATCAGAGTTGAGTTGTGAAGCAATAACTGTATAGTAACTATTTATTAATATGTTTTTATACTTACAATCCAATCATCACCCAGAGCAACAGACCCCACCCACTTGCCGATGTCAGGCCGGCTCACTTTACTGTTAGCATGGGGCTCCAGCTTGTTGTGGCTGCTGCATGTACGTCTGTCCCACAGCATTACCGTACCATCTTCACTCGCTGATATTATTTGCTGGTTCCTAGAATGTTTATACAAAAAATATTAAACTTCAACAGTAGTATGACAAAAAAATATTATTTGAGTTTGCAATAAAATTATGAAACCAGATAAGTTGAGATAATTTTGAATGGCTTTTGTTGGTTGGTTAAGGTACTCATTAGGGTACAAAGCTTGATGTGAACTTACTAAACTACTTTATGCCCAGGCTCCACCAATATTTTTAATCAATCAACAGAATACTACTGAATGGGCAGAAATAAGATGTTTGAACAATGAAATTGAAATCAGTAGTTTATATATTTCTAGAGTTTTTTATAGAGATACTACACATCAAATAGGATGATGGTAATAATTAGAATTAGGCCATACATTCATAAAATCATAACTACTCATAAATAATATACTCACTTTCCATCAATAGAATGTATGAAATCAGTATGTCCTTTCAGAGTAGACACCAATCTCCCATCCTCCATATTAAACACATAAACATTATTGTCCCCACATCCCGCATACAGTTTGGCTCCATCTTCAGACAACCATAGACTATTCACATCAGTCTGCTCCAGCGACGACGACTGAGAAGGCACCCTTATCACCCAAGAAGGTTTGCTTAGTTTAGAACTGGCCACATTCTTCCAGTCCCAGCCAAAGATTTCATTTACTGTTCCAACAATTAAAAACTTTTCGGTGGCAGCTAAACTGCATACTTGGCGCCCAGATTCTAGGGTGTGAATGTATTTCGGCTTATTGTAATCAGAAGTTAGTAACTCGACAACGGGATTGAGGATTCGATCCAAACTGTAAAAAAATATAATGTACGACAGAAACTTCATCTGCAGTTCAAGCCCTTGTGGCTGATAACATTAATCAATAGATAATATCAACTATAATTTCTCTTATTATCGAAAATACTTACTCAAAAACAGCAATCTGACTGTAAATATTACCGGCAACTAAATATTTACCGCAGGGTGACAATGTTTGCGAAAGAACAGTGTTGTACAGAATTTTGTCGAGCATTATTGCGTTTGTATATTATATTGAAACTATCAATTACACTAGGTTTATTTTGTATTTTTGTAAGAACAAATCAAAGTTATAAACAAAACATAACCTCAAACGCAACTAAAGTGACAGAACGCTATAAAGTGTGACAATGACGTTGTCAATGTCACAGCTTTTCCCATCGATACTCTAGAGTGGCCCCTTTTTTATTAGTATCATAAAAGCAAATTCAAAATTGGTTTTCTTATTTTCTCCTCGTTCAATTACTCAAAAGCATATTGTTCACTTTCCTTGCTATTCTATAATTTAGAGTTGAAGGTGAAAAAATTTAGATGGGAATACTTTTTATTGAACTAAAAGCAATTTTCAGTGATATGGTAACTCCACTAAAGTCAACCATAGAAAAAATCAGAATCAGCCAAGATGGACGTGTGTCCTACGAATAAAAATTAAATTATCGAAGTGCTTGTAGATGGTGAGATATTTGTGTACGTAAATAACCTTAATATCTTCATCAGTGTCTGCATGATATTGTAGTGAAGTTATATTCCTTACGGATCCAGTACTGTGACTGTCCGGTAACACCATACCCTCTCGCTGCATGCCATAAATTGATTTATGAATTTTAGGTAAATAAACCGGCAAAATGTATAATGGAATTGGTTTAACGACGCCACGAGGCTCGGGTACGAATGGCTATGTTCAAAGAAACTGGGCGGGAGTACGAAAGACCAAAGACTCGGTGAATTATCGAACAGAAGAAGAAATAGCCAAGTTGGATTCAGCGTCGAATAAACAGCCAAACCGGGAAATATTGGACCATGAGAGGAAAAGGAAGATAGAGGTGAAATGCGCGGAACTTGAGGATAGCTTGGAGGAGCAGGGGTGAGTAGCAACTTCCCTAGTAGCATCATAAAAAGTTGATTTGTTTTCTATGTATTACTTTATGTGACGTAATAGTTTCTTGAGTTTTCGAACAACAAGCAAAGTTTTTACTGTTCTCTAATCATTATTTAAGTACTTTCTAACATCCACGTCATTCTCAGTCAGAAATATCGCCCTGTTACTCTGGCTATAAAAAGTGTGAAATGGCTTTTGTGTAATTCAAATGCATCCTACATGTAAATTTGTGTACACAAGCACAGACCAAGATAAAAGTTTGAAAAACCAATCCTTATTAAGGTGGCTAAAGTATGTTTAAGTTTTAGAATACTGTGGAATATTATGCCAATAAAGAAGCAGAGAAAGATTTAAGGTGGCTCTTGGTACTAAAATGCAATTTAAGTATTATCTCCTAGATGCAAAAATTGGATTTGGACCACAGGCAATTTGTATACAACTAGCCATACAGAGCAAAAACACAAGTCTTTAAAATATATTTCACACGATTACCCATGTCCTGGGGAACTTTTCAAACCCCAATAAAATAAAAACTTGTTAAATGCATAAAGATTTTTTCTGATGATTCAGTAGCATTGAAACTTATTATTCAATACAAAGAATCATCACTAATATAAAATATTCGTATAGACTACCTGTCTCCTGCAGTTTCACCCACACTGGCATTCTAGGGGAACTTAATTCCTTACCCGGACAAAATATAGCTGTTATATTACTTGTAGATAGTCTAGCAGTGAAAGAAGTTTTCATACAATTCAGTAGTTTCAGAACATGTTCAATACAAAAACAATCAAATCTTTCCTCTCTATAATATTGGTATATCAACCGTTTGGTATAGGAACCCACCCCGGCTTCACATGGTTGCAATTAGTAACCGCAATAATAACAGTATTTTTCTACTATTTAATAGATGTTATTGTACATATAGGTAACCTTTCTCTTCAATCACTCTATCCATTAAAAAACTGTGTCAAAATCCGTTGCATAGTTTTAAAGATTTAAGCATACATAGGGATTTTGGGACAGATAACATGACTTTGTTTTATACTATGTAGTATGTGTAACTTGACTGAATCTAGTTTATCTAATATCCATAAACTCATTCTTTTATCTCCCATATTGATCCATCAATATTAATTAGTGTAATTTTATGTGGGTGAGGATCAAAAATGTCTAAAAAGTCTGCATTGTATGTATGCTATGGTAAAGAACCAGCATGAAACTTCACAGAAATTTCAAAAATTATATTAAAATTAAATGTCTTGAGTTATCTGCCTTTATGTATTTAATTATTGCGTTACAAATACCCATAACATACACATTTCACATTATTGCATTTTCATTCTCTCGGTAAATATGTATATGTACCAACGCCAGCACATCAACCTACCACAATCGACAAATTTCTTCAATAGATTTTCAACTTTATCACAATAGAGCAAGGTTAATGTTTGATTGATAAAATTTGACAGATATGGGTATGTTGTCTGTACTATGCTGGCTTTCCACATTGTGATGAAGCATAGGTTACACAGAACAGATTTATAATGTTCTGTGATAGGTTATACCTAGTTCAAACAAATTATACATCAGCACTTATTAAATACTAGCTTCCGCCAGCGGTTTCACCCGCTTTCCCGTGGGAACTACTGCTCGCACCCGGACAAAAAGTAACCTATAACCTTCCTCGATAAATGGGCTATCTAACACTGAAAGAATTTTTCAAATCGGACCAGTAGTTCCTGAGATTAGCGCGTTCAAACAAACAAACTCTTCAGCTTTATAATATTAGTATAGATTGAAAAAAATCATCTACAAAAAGTAATAAACAATTTATTTAGGTTAACAAAAAAATATTTATCGCCTTGGATATAAGTTCAATTACTGTAACTTCTCTAATAAAAAATATCAAAATACATACTAGCTTCTGTCAGCGGCTTCGCCCGCTTCCCGAGGGAAATATTTCCCGTCCCCGTATAAAAAGATAGCCTATGTTGTTCCTCAGAGTCTATTCTATTTCTGTACCAAATTTCATCAAAATCGGCTGACTGGTTTAGGCGTGAAAGCGTAACAGACAGACAAACAGAGTTACTTTCGCATTTATAATATTAGTAGGGATATTTAAATAGTTACCCTACATAAAGTTGCGCCCAGCAGTCCTTAATAGTTTCCAACACTTGTCCCTTTGACACAAGTTAAAGATGAATAAACCTTTCTAAGTAGGGTTTACCCTGTCTGGGGCTTTCCACTTCTTTGCCCTATGTGCTAATAATTGATGAATGTAACGCATACTCTGGGCTTCAATTTATATTGCGGTGTCCTTTCAACCTAGTTGAGGGATCACTGACCTTTCTCCTTATGATTATAATTTTAAAGGAATTTACGTTCCTTGAGTCCTTGTTTGTGCAAATGTAGTGTAGGATGTTCTGCTGCATGGTGGACCATTAAGGTGTCAGTGGATGGATACGTGTTACCCAATACCGGGATAGTTCGCGCCCGTTGAGGTAGGCCTACCTGCAGTACTGAATGGCATAAGGCTGATACGATGATATTCTTTAACTTGCCCTACGAATGTAATCCTGAAATTAACTATATTTCTTTATCCTCAAAACTTGATCTATTTATTAAGCAGTGGTTCAGTTGAAGTTTTTAATAGATTTTATGATTTATCTTTCGCCAAATGATTAGGTGATTTTCATTGTACTAGAACTTTTGGGCTATTTTAGCTTGTCCTCCAATAAGTTTTCTTTTTAACGTCCAATAAGAATTTGTCATGTAGAGTAATCTACCATTCCAGTTAGATTTACTGCCTAACTGCCTCGTTGGTCTAGTGGTCGCATAGCGCGACTGCCGATCACAGGTCTCGGGTTCAATTCCCGGGCCAGGCCGAAATCGCTTTGTGGGTTTTAGAAACTTTCGCAAAGCAACCTGGAATTTGGAAGTTGGCGGTGTTACACCCCCGTGCCTGGGAGGGCACGTAAAGCCGGCGTCTTCGAATGCTACTCAGTAGCAGTCGTATATAAATCCACGTCAGAGGCCGTCAGGCGGATTTGAGAAAACTCTGACACTAGGGCTTGTTAGGTGATTAAACCTGCAGCTCACTTGATAAGAAGAAGAAGAACTTAGACTTCGATGTAGTTTTTAATAATTTGTAATCAAGGATATAGGAAAATGACCATTTGCAATATTATGTCCTTCATGAAATTAAAGTTCTAACCATTCGAATCCACCGACTTGAATTGACCGTAATGAAAGAACAAATGTCCAAACAAATTTCGTATTTGTAAAATTTGTCGCCGTTTGTAAGTTGAGCCGTATCAAGTTCTCCATTAGCTTTACATACACTTGCACATGTTCATTTACGTTTGGTCACGTTGCCTTATCGATTTATAACTCAATAAAATCCCATGTTTTTATTTTTCTCAATAGAAAGTATCCCCCTGTTATCCGGCGCGAATAGATCGCACCCTTGTTTAGGGGCGATGGCCGTTGCGCCGGAGTCAGATCAATAATTCAACAGCGCGAGACTGGGCCACCCTTCATGTTATATATTATTCAATAACCAGGCCCCGTCCGCATTCAGCATACGGTCGCGCAACGAGAACGTCTTATCGGCTTTTATTGTTTTCGAAAAGTAATTCTACGCCGTTATAGCGGCTCGGCGTATCATGCACTGGTAGGTATAACACTGAGAAAATTTATTATAAGATTTTCATCTACGCTTGTCGGTACGCGGTCGCTCAGTGAGACATTCGTGAATCCATTGGCTGCAAGTAAACCGTTCACGCGTGTTCGGCGGCGCACGCGCTTTATTTAGTTAGTATTGTAATTGCTTTCGTGAATAATGAGTGTGTCCCTGGTATGGTTGCGTAGGTTGCCGAAGGAGGAGATCGCGGCGCGCGTGGCCGCCTTCCGGGCGAAGCTGTCCACCACCAGCACCGGCGAGAAGGACGTGCCCCGGGACGAGTTCGGGAGAGTAGCGTAAGTACTATTTTATTTATCATATTATTCCGATAGTTCCAAATATAATGTTATTCATCAAAACTATTTACGTACTTTAAATAAAAATAAATAGCTGAAAATAAAAATTTTCAGGAAGTATTTCAGACCATAATTTGTACTAATGATCACGCTAACATTATAATTTACTGCTTAACATAAATCGAGACGCGCAAAAACCGTACTGCATTCAGACTATTGAGATCAGTTGCGCTCGCGCAGCGTTTAAATTATCGAGTGTTTATTACAGTTATTATAATTTAGCAAGAAGAAAAAATATATTGAACACAATGCGCGATTATCGGCCTTTCAATTTAACGCATGACGCTAACTATTAGGTAAAGGATATTTGTGCAAAAAAAAATTATGATTAATTTTGTAGTTGAAATGGGTTGTTAATAGCCGCGACGAGAATAAATAGCGAAATGTTGGAAGGTATTACTAATGCCGACATTAGTGTCATTTATAATTTTAGTTCATAAGCGATTTATTTGTGCTCTCAGAGTTTTTATAAAGACTCTTTGATCTTTAAAACGTATGCATTCGTTTCGACAATTTGTCTTTCGAATTCATTCGTGCCTCATCTTTTCGCTAGGAAAATTGAACGACTGAAAATTTGTTAGGGCACAATATGTGAGCTTATCATTACGAAGGTTAAGTCACCACTCATTAAGAATACACCAGATTATCACAGCTACATGTCAAAATGTAACCGCGTCTACAAAATGATATTTCATGACTGTCTAAACACGCGGCGATGCCTAAGTAATCCAATTAGTCATAATTCGTTGCATGAAATTAACAGATTTCAGTTTCATTTCGTCTGAAACGTTGGGAAAATTCACTGGTGTATATGTGGGCGAAATAATCAAGGTTTTAATTAATCTGATTGGCAATTTACCGCCAGTAAATTAATTTTTCCCGGTTATTACTTGTTTAATTGCAGGCTGTGCCCACCTGTCACACTTTCTGAGTGTATGTTCGTACTGATTTCGATTTTAAAAGAGTTTTACAGTATGATCGAAAGAGCTTGGACAGGTTTTTTTTTAATATGAGACTAGAAGTTACACTTGGATTTAGGAAAGGATTATTTTCTAAGCTTAAATACTCGTTTAATTCATGGAAAAGCTCAGGATCTTATTGGACAGATGAGCACTCTCAACGTATAAGTTTATCGAAATAATAGTCAATTTATCGAGTGCATATCTCTAATGTTGTAGTTATCATTCCTTCCTAGCCGTAATGGCGTATTTAATTCACGATCTACTGATCTGAAGTTCGCGTATTTTGACGTATTCAGTGTAGTTCCATTGCAAATTCAATATCACTTCTGTTTGTTGAAGCCATTGGTTTTTCGGAACTTCATAGAAAAAGTATACCACCAAAAGATCTTTTTTTGTGAGAATTCAGCTGATACGAAAAAATATACTTACTTATTTTTACATGTCTGACAATTTTAGGGAAGGGTCGCTATCGATACTTTGTGGTCGAGTCCGATGTTCGGAGTAGTGTCTCTTGGGACAAAAGACTCCTATAAATTCAAATCGGCTATAACACCAGGCAGGGCTGGGCAAAATACATGCTTTGCTTTAATTGAAATACAAATTACAAAATACAGTATCGCAAGTAATTAAAATGCAAAATACAAAATACCTTTAGGTAAGGTATTTGAAATATAAAATACAAAATACAGTATTTTAGCCATTTTTAATTGAAATACAAAATACAAATTACATAATTACTAAAACTATTTAAAAAAAACCCGCCTTCAAAAACCATCAGACAATGAATGATGAATGACTTAAAACAAAATAACCAACATTTTAACCCTTTGTTAGTTCAAAAATGTAACCCAAATTCTTGTCAATACCTAATTTTCTGACATGATGTGCACTAGAAATATTAAAAGAAATCTTTGTCGGACGTAGTAACATCGTTCACGTAAACAATAAGCGAAAAATGTTCATTCATAACATAAAAATACTGAACCAAGTGAATGAAATTTTAATTTTGTTGATTTTTCAAAAACCGCTTTTCCGATAACAAGTGCAGTGTTGCCAACTCTAATAGCTGCTTTACCATCATTGCACTCTCGCCTCGCACTCACACTCACGATCGCTAAATGAAGTTTAAATGTATTTTAATGTTAAAATGTATTTTGAAGCCTCAAGCATTTGAAATACTAATTACAAAATACTTCGTTGTCAGGTATTTGAAATACGAATTACAAATTACATTTTAAGGAAGTAATTGAAATACAAATACCAAATACGTATTTGTATTTCAATTACGTATTTTAATTACAAGTAATTCAAATACTGCCCAACCCTGACACCAGGTAAACCGTACCCACGTACATCATAAAAGCAAGACAATCTATTTACGTTAGGCTGGCGATCTATTTCAGTTGCCCCACATCGATAGCATAATTTATAACATCGGTATTGTCTCGTAAATGTCAGGTAAATCACTGTCTCGAGTAACCGATGGTTGTAACCCAATATCGTTAGTTGTTATGATCTATCTTCGAATATCTATAACCTATCTTTGGGTGAAGTTTGACATAATTAATATGGAGCTTAGTGTTAAAATTTACGGCCAGTTTCAAAGGTTCCTCATAAAATTCTATATAGTTATCTGACAGATCACGCCATAGAAAAGTTGACAAAATAAAAATAATTCTATGGCATTATTTGTAAGATAGGCGTATCTGGAACTTGTGAAACTAGCCGTCTCTAAGGATGGATATAGAAATCCACCATTTAACAACAGTAACTTACGTAAGAAGAGGTTGGTTCTAAAAAGGGCTTTTTGATATTCAAAATACGCACAATAAAGTGATATGATTGCTAAACAGATCCAGTTTGCAAATAAGTATCCTAATGCCAAACAAGATCGATCTACAATGGCATAACCGCCAAATAGTACCATTTTTCCATAGTAACTTGACCCTCCTGCTTAGAACTCGTCAACTTAATCTGATTTACCAATCATTGAAGTTAATATAAGGTGAAGTTTTCATGGCTTTTTGTTACTTATATTTATTACGCAATTACTTCCTATCAAGGTCTACAGCTATACAAATGTTGTTAAAGCCGTGTTATTCGTTAATGGATTACAAACATTTTAAATAGATTAGCTAAGTACATTTACATTCACAATGAATGTCGAAATGTTTCCCTTAGCGACCGTTTACGCAATTTAAAAAAAGTTTTCGGCATAAATGTTATTTTAAGTAGCGCTTAATTGTTTTTACTTCCCAAAGAACCCTTAAAGCGTCAAAGGGAGAAACTTTGCTCCGTAAGAAACAATTGCGTAAGTCAATTACCTCAGTTTCCTCATAAAATCGTGCCCATATTTCTTCTGAGATTTTACTGCATTTTATTCGTTACCAATACAATTGAACTGGGTTCCAAATCGGTTATCAACAGGTTAGCTTATCGATACAATATTTTTGCATGAGGTAATAAATTCCCAAATCAATAAGGAAAACCTCTATTTTCAGTTTGTTTATTTGTATACGATTATATGATAAATCTGACTGGTATGATAAATCATGAGAATAATTCGTATTATGAATTTCATTGGAAAAGACAACTTCTTTAAGATTTATAACTTTTCAAAAAGGTCTTAAAAGAACCCAGACAGCAAACTCAATCCATAAATTACAGCGAAATTAAAATATTCATTGCAAAGAAACGCCTATATATAAGCGAAGCTCTCCGAACGTATCCGATATTCTAGGGTCCTTGCATATCGATCGTGGTGCATGACGTCTGTCCCCCACACCACGCCCCGCGGAGGGGGGCAGGACTTCAAATGTCAGGGATGGCCAACCTTTGTAGGTGAACGTGCCACTTATAACACTATATAGCAAGGACATATGTCGTGTTTCCCAGGAACACTTAGTTGCAAAAGAAAAATTATGTTATAGGTTCGTAAAATTATGTGCACCTACATTTTTTATATCATATTGTAAAGTTTTGTAGGATTAGGCTTTATTCAACCTTTTACGATAAACCATCTACTCGCTCACCTATACGCATACCGCGGTAAGTATGGTAAAATCCCTCAAGCTTGGGAAAGCCTTTGTCCAGCAGTGGACGTCTTTCGACGACGACAAGTAGGTACTAATTTTGTTCTCTCCCCATTAAGAATTGGCGAACTCTTGGTTCGCCATCCCTGTCATAAATGTCATTGCCCCCCACTCTTATAAGCAGAAGGAAAACATGATAATAAATGGCAATAAAAACTTATTACATGAAGTTGAACCCTCAAAATACGTTACCAAATTGAAATGTAATTGTGGCACGGGTAGGCACCACTTGAAATCGAATTTTCTACTTAACCTGTCTAACTTTGCGGTTTCTAAATAAACTTCCTAATGTATGAAGTACCTATTATTATACTAGCTTCTGTCAGTGGTTTCACCCGCGTCCCGTGGGAACTACTCGGCGCACCCAGATAAAAAGTAGCCTATAGCCTTCCTCGATAAATTGGCTATCTAACACTGAAAGAATTTTTAAAATCGGACCAGTAGTTTCTGAGATTAGCGCGTTCAAACAAGCAAACAAAGAACTCTTCAGCTTTATAATATTAGCATAGATTAGCTTCCGCCAGCAATTTCACCCGCTTCCCGATGGAACTAGTACCTGTTCCCGGATAAAAAGTAGCCTATATGTTATTCTGATGTATTACTGTAAAGTTCTTTCAAAATCCGTTTATTACTGTTTGCGTGAAAGAGCAACAAATAGGTAGGATAATTCGTTGTTTTTCGGACGTTGATGTGGTCACTCTTATGTTGTTAGAGCAAATTATGCTGTTATAACCTTGCTAGATAAATAACTAATGGTCGCTATGGGTAATAGGCAGGTAAAATTGACCATACTGTATTGTTGCTGTATTTTACAATGTTGTGTTTCGTGACAACAGCACAGATAATTGTCCCGCTTTAATTAGAATAACCATGGCTATTTCTTAAGAGAAAACTAAAATTGCTGGATGTTCATGAATTCTTAACCCGGCGAGAGTGTGGCAGGGTATTTCATACCCACCGTGTTACTTATTTGCGTATATTTTTTGTTTATGGTCTTTAAAGTGGTTGTCGTCTTGAGTAGCTGGAGTTAAAGGGTTGCGGGAGGGGATAGTGGAGTGATTGCAGTGACACGACAGCCTGCACTCGAGTAACACGCTTGCAAACCGCGTTTGGGTATGTCATACCCTGCCACATAGTTAGTGTATTATATTTCGTGACAAAAACTTTCCTACTATTTGAGCTTATTTTCTTCATGAATATATAGATTTACGTAGAAAATGAATTTTAAGCGTGATGCAAGCCGAGTTCGGTCCATGTTGGAATAGTTTTAAGTTATTTTTCATAAAACCTGTTTAGTTTATTTTTTTCATAATTTTTTTTGAGAGGATAAAAAATTTTGTTTCAAATTCATAGTCATTTAATTGAAGTTGAGTAAAACATAAAAATTGTGAAAAAAACTCGAGATTTTTATTTTTGCTACCTTATTGAATAGTCGTTTTACAATAATAAATAATTTGTACAATATTTTTTTATTAGAATCAAGTTTTACAGCCAAATTTCTAAGCGGGTATGTCATACCCTGCCACATACTCCTTGTAACATTTTTTCACCACACTCTCGCCGGGTTAAAGCCCTTTGAACTCAGGTAGAAGAGATACCTGCTTGATAAAACTTTTGGACTACGAATTTAGAATTAACCGAGTACTTTATAGACGGGCTTGTTTTATCATAGCGATATTAGCATTTTGTGGATTATGAAAAACCATACTTTCGGTTTCTAGGCCAAAGGTTAAAATAACTATAACATGTAAGGATCGGCAGTCGTTCAGTTATCTCTTCGCAGTTTGTGAGTTATGTCGTACAGAGCTGTTCGACGTTGGTTTCCGTTTTCTAGCTGATAAGGAAAATGAAAAACGTAGCCATAAAAAGCAGAAGGGTTTATAGCAAAAAGTTTTGTTATTTTGAAATTTATTTTATTATACCCATTGATACTATTGTAGCACCTATCATAAACATATAATTTACGCACGTCAGAGCAAAAGTTGTAATAATTTTCGTAGTGAAACATTTTACGACTTACTATCAGAGTTCAAAAATAGTATACAAACAAATATATTTCAGTAGAGATCATTTCAAAGTTAAATGTACTATTTTATTTTGTTACTAAACGATGCATTAAGACGTCCCACGCCAGAATATAACCCAGTGTTACAATAAGCTCGTATACAGCGAACATAAAACGAACTAATAAACATTACAAATTCTAACAAATCATAATGCGCCCGCAATAAAATCCGAGCACGTACGAAATTTTGACACATTTATTTATTAGTCACGCGATCGCAGAACAAATGGACGGTAAGACGGACAGACGCGTAACGTAATTGACGGGAGCGGCCGCGGGATAGGCATAGTTCGTGCCAGAAACCGCGCCTCCTGATTATGGCCGGCTAAAGATACTCGAAGACGTGATGCATGGGTATTTGGCACGAGATGAGACCGGCCTGCCAGGATCAACACTGCGATTGGAAGTCTGGCATTGAGCGATCAGGCACAGGTGCGCTCCGTACGGCCGATGGTTGTCGCTGTCATTTGCGTGCCCAATTTACTGTCATATCAAGTTAAGGTGTTGTTCTCTGTTCTACCTACAGTGGCAAAAAAACATAGAAGAACGTAGGTACAGCCATTTTGGTCATAATAATAAGTCTTAATCCCCCCAAAAGCACGCATGTCACGTAACTAAATATTAAAATGTAAAACATTTACTTTCTTATCAGATTGCGTGCGTAAACCAATTTTGTTCATTAAAATATTTTATATACCACTTTCCACCCTTACAGGCACAATGTTTTAATTATTACGAATCACAACAACTGGGTTGGTAGGCAAACCTTTTCTTAATGATCCAATTAAAGTTCTTTGTGTGGATTTTAATTGTTTGCGCTTCACGGGGCAGAGAATAGAGACCACTTAAACGCCTCTAGACCTACTTCAGCGCGCTCTGAGTCTTTGCCTGAAAGAGATCCCATTGTTTCCCGGAGTGGTGTTCAGAAAATGAGGTCTCTTACAATAAAATACGGTAGAGGCTTTACTCTAATTGGCTGGATCGTTAACGGTATGTTTAGAATTCTGATAAGAGAAATAAAAATGTATGAATGTCCAATCAAGCCAACAACGCCTGTAAAGGAATTCATAAGACCCCATAGTCGATTGTTCAGATTTTTCAATCAAAAGCCCTTCGCACTGTCCTACAAAAATACTTTCAGTGTATACGCAAAATTGGGTCGCAAAAATAATAAAAGTGTAGTTTATTGTTCTTCTTTATCGTACATTTGCAACACTGGATATTTACTAGTACATGTAAGTCGTTACATGTGTTTATTAAACGAAGTGGGTCTAGTTATTTTGGTTCTCATAAATATCTTGGCAGGTAAAGAAATAAAATGTTTAAATTGCACTTCTGGTGTTGATACTAGATTTCTTTATGGTGTGTGGGGTTATTTTTCACTGGCATTGATAAATAAATTACTTAAATACTTAAAGAAACTCCTGTTACAATACGCATCCCGTGAGAAGTACCTACTGCCCGTACCCGGATAAAATATAGCCTATAGCACTCACGAATAATGTAGCTTTCTACCAATGTAACAATTTTTAAAATTGGTTCATTACTTCCAGAGATTACCCCCTACAAACAATTTTACCTTTTTGTAATATTAGGATAGATTGTTTTCTAAAATTAAATGGTTCACGCTTAATCTCCGTATATTAAATACGTGCCTAAGATGCGTATCATGCCCAGAACTCAAAACACGTCTAATGCGATGAGATTACTAACAAGATTGATTTAGTATTATGATTTGAATGAGTCTGCCGACATGTTTGTTACAATGGTACTCATCAATTACAGTTAATTGCTCCACGTTTCAACGAATATATTAGCAGGGAGCTGCTCTAATGAACTGTTTGAACACCAAGAATTTCAACAATTTCACGAAGTAAAAATAGTACTATCGATCCAAAAATATTCTTCTAAATGTTCAGTTTATATTCAATAGTGTGTGCATAGTGTATAAGAATAGAACTAAAGACGCTACGACATTTTATGTCGTCGGTAAACAGCGCGACCGCAGATAATCCGATTTGATACATTACTAATAAGATGACTTTTATGTGAAACTCATGTATAGGGTGTCCCTTCGTCCAGCATACTCACCATGGAATCCTGATATTTCATGAATGTCAAAAAACTGTTCTGAAATAGTGCTAAATAGTGCCCAAAGGAAAAAAATAGTGCTCTTGTACTTGCGAAGTTATAGCCATAGTTCGATGAGTATGCTGGACGAAGGTTTCGCCCAGCATACTCACCTCCGTCCGGAGAATCTGTATACGCTTCAAACATAATTCATACTTCAAAAAATAGTTCCCAAATAGTGCCAAACGGTGCCCAAAAAGAAAAAACAGTGCTCGAATAACTTCGGAGTTATAGGCTTCGTTCAGTGAGTATGCTGGGCGTAGG
>NWSH02000560.1:1337597-1349901 GCA_002382865.2 Heliothis virescens
GTTTTCTAGGTCAAAAGTCAAGCAAAAA
The DNA here is from genome assembly GCA_002382865.2 of Heliothis virescens. Taxonomy (NCBI): domain Eukaryota; kingdom Metazoa; phylum Arthropoda; class Insecta; order Lepidoptera; family Noctuidae; genus Heliothis; species Heliothis virescens. Next base: position 1,337,626 of record NWSH02000560.1, read on the forward strand.
TTGGACTGATATTGGGCACTATTTCAAGCACAATTTTTTGAGACGTAAATTGTACCTATAGCTCGTTCGATATTCGCGCACTGAGGTGAGTATGCTGGGCGTAGAACCTACGCCCAGCATACTCACTGAACGAAGCCTATAACTCCGAAGTTATTCGAGCACTGTTTTTTCTTTTTGGGCACCGTTTGGCACTATTTGGGAACTATTTTTTGAAGTATGAATTATGTTTGAAGCGTATACAGATTCTCCGGACGGAGGTGAGTATGCTGGGCGAAACCTTCGTCCAGCATACTCATCGAACTATGGCTATAACTTCGCAAGTACAAGAGCACTATTTTTTTCCTTTGGGCACTATTTAGCACTATTTCAGAACAGTTTTTTGACATTCATGAAATATCAGGATTCCATGGTGAGTATGCTGGACGAAGGGACACTGTATAGGTACGTCGTGAGCGTCGTAGTAGGTGAGATGCTAATTAAAAACAATGTAGAAAATAAAGAACAATTTCATTTCTGTAAAAGCTGTGGAATGTTTCGCAAATGAAAGTAAATTACTTTGGAGTTGCACAAAAGGGTGTGGGGGAAGAGCCCTTTGTGTGGGCTCGGGAGAGGGCGCGTATCCGATGTTTGCGCAGGCTGCGCGCGTCTCCGTGTTTCCTGTTATGGCGCCCGACGCCCCGCAGTAGCGCCGCCGGCCCGATGCCGGCCGCTCTGCCATGTAGCCTCCCAGCTCCTCTGCTCAAACAAGTCTTCCGCGGCCCAGCCGCCATGCACTAGTCTTAGGAAAACCATATTTAGGATTAAGAAAACAAGTCTTCCATTAGTTAAGTAAGTAGATTAAGATGCAAAGGGGCAGGGCTCCGCGCCGCGACACATCGCACAACAATAGGGTCGTGTTCGAGCGGCTGTGGCGCGGCACGTTCCAGGCCGTGCTGGCGGGCCCGGCGCGGCGGGCGCGCGCGTCGTCGCACGAGCCCAGCTCGGAGGCGCCGGGCCCCGCGCCCGCCGCCGCGCCCGCGCTGGCGCTCGAGCCCGCGCTGCGCACCATCCTCGAGGGGCTGCGGGGCTCGTGCTGCTGCCGCTGTAACTGTGCCGCCGACAGAAACAACTTTAACGACAATTTGCAGGTCTGTCTCTCCAACGATGAGGAGAGGAAGTCCATGCGATCCGTCATAAGGTGTGCACACACTTTTATCGATTACTCTTAAGCTACTGTACTTATTTGGGTCAGCGTCTGTCGAGCGACGTAATGCATTCCACATTTAATTAAAGTTAACATATTCGCAGTATAAACAGGTATTAATATGAAAAATTTCACGATTTCACACGTTTTAGATATACACGCGTAGATCATTGATTGTATCCAATTTCAAGATTTATGTTGTTTTTTATTAAAAAATGGATTTAGTTTATGATCGTTATGCTAAAATTAAATAAACTATTTCCCTATTTTTAGCGCACTTAGGTGCTGAGCAGGTAAATATGAGTTAGAAGGTTAACTGTGAGTTGCACCATTTAACTATAACAATACCCATACCACAACCAGTCGTACAATTGTCACCCATCGGTCAAATCGCCGATTTTACGACTGGATATGGTTCGGCTATCATTTTGATTAAATGGTGCAACTCACCATACGGCGCTTTGTACACGTTACATATTAGCTGAGGCAACCATCAACTTTTAGGCTTCTATATGGTAAATTGGCTATGATGTGATAACATGGAAAAAGTTGCCAGTTGCTGCAATATTTACTCGATGTCCAAAGCGCCTCAGTGTAACATACAAATCAGTATGAGATAGTAGTTTTATGAATGCTTATTTGTTACCACTCATCAGGATAATGAATTAATCTCCAGCGTTCGCGAGACGCACGCGGTGGCGGAGGCCCAGCAGGCGAAGAACGCGCGGCTGCGGGACGCGTTCGGCATCTCGCCGCAGTTCGTGGAGGGCTCGAGCCTGGACCCCGAGCGCCGCGCGCGGGAGCACGCGCAGCGCTACCCGCTCGTGCGCACGCCCAGCGCCGAGCGCGCCGACAGGGAACTGCCTACCAAGAGGAAGAAGAAGAGAAGGTACGGGTTTATTACCAAACAGAACTGTGCATTGTACAGGGAAAAGAAGTCTTACCAAAGGGTGACAGGTTGCCCAGGTAATTGGGTTGTGGAGGTCAGAAACGCAGTCGCTCAATGTAAAAACACTGGTTCTCAGCTGCATTTGGCTAGACTGGAAGCCGACCCTAACGTAGTTGAGAAAAGGCTAGGCAGATGATTGTACAGGGAAAAGAACTTGTCGATAATTTTTCATGTTAAGACATATGGTGTTATTAGGTAATAGATATAGAAAAATGACTTTTTTTAAATCTCTAATTTTGTAGTTTTAGCTTATTCTTTTTTACCTTTAAATATTTCTACCAAGAGAAGGAAACGTCATCGCGAATTTATAGAGTCATCCTCATTGAACTTCTTAATAAATTCTAAGGCACGTTCCCAATTTTTGTAATTTTGATAAACATGCTAACTCCACTTCTTTCCTATTCCAGTGCGTCACCAGAAGCTAAAAAGTTGAAGAAGAAAAAGTCGAAAAAGAATAAAAAAGAGAAGTAAGTTCATAATCTTAACATATAACATGTTAAATTATTTAATTTTTATATATTTTTTTGTAAATGTTGCCGTAATTTCATAGATTACATTTGAACCCAGACAGGTGACCCTACGGTTGTCGAAAAGGCAAGTATTAAAGTTTTTTACCTTGAGATTTTTATAATTTTGTATTTTGAATACAAATATCAAACATGTCTGGTGATAATTTCAGTGAAAGAAAAATGTTATGGAACTTCATAAATAGGTATGGTATGCGGTTAAGATATACGTTTTTTTATTTAATTGGCAACTATTATAAAATAATTGTGGTCTATTTTTTTCTTATACATAGTATATGAATTTGAGGCATTTTTTTGAGTTTAAAATTATATTTTATAATCCTTTTAGGTCTTAAATAAAAATAACCAACCAAAACCAAACCAACTTGATCTTATTTACTCTTTGTAAGATAGACACGCTTTTATAGCATACTGTTTCACTCGCGTTCCAGGGGAATTACTTCCAGTATCCGGACAAAATATGGCCTATGTTACTCGGGATAGTCTTAATAGAGAAGTAATTTTTAAAATCGGTCCCATAGTTTATCGGTACAAACAAATGTTTCCTCTTTTATATTATAGTAAACAGTACCAAAAGAAAAATTAATTTTACACATATCTCCCCACAAACACACACACGAATATCTCTTACATTTATAATTTATTTTTATTTTTTGCATATTCGGATTACACACCGTAAGACTCCATACACAATTTTATTTACTCAAACCAAATACTTGTAACATACATACCTAACCTCATTAAATAAATTGTAACAAAACACCTGTTTCTACTATGAAGGTTACATGAAATCAATGGCATGTTTGTTTGTCATCAGACAAGAGTCCAGTAAGAAGAAAAAGAAACGTTCCAAGTCTCCTGACACTGACAGTTCCAGCTCATCCGATGCACAAGACAGCGATTCCGCCTCCTCGGACGATGAACGACAGAAAAAGAAAAAAAAGGTAATTTAAATATAGAATCTGTCACCATCTCGTAATGTTGGATAGGAGTGCCGCAGCTCAAAGATTATGTTTGGTTTGCTTGAAACTATGCTTCGAATTACAAACTCATTTTTTGGAACTCTTTGCTTAGATGTTTAATTTTTTGTTTTGAAAACCAATCTTGAAATAGTTCAGATTTCACCTCAAATAGCAGAATTAATGTAAGAATATAGTAAACATAATCTTTGATTGAAGATGTAACGTAACTACTCCTTGTGTGGGGTTTGGGCCTACCGACTAGAGTGGCACACGAAGCCTCGTTCAGATTAACTCGGGTTTCTTCCGCGTGCCTCGTCCTCACTCAGACAATGTTCCATCCTTCAGTAAACTAGTACAACGTTAGTTGGTCGCAACAAACGATTAGCTCCAGTAGCACATTGCTTTCTTTATTTTATGTTGATGTGTGAACAACACATTGGCTGATACAAGAATATGACATTCTCGGCACCTCTGCATAAGATATTGGCTTGACGAATTTTGTTTTGTGTATAATTTCCTCACACGGCCCTGTCTCCATCCCTCTACTTGCATCGTTCAACTGTCGAACTAACTGTAGTAGCCACAGAGTTTGTTTTACATTATCTTATAGTTTCCGAGCTTCCGATGTGTGTAGCCGGTCGTACCGACCGCGTTACCTTCCACTAGCGATCCGTGTGGGCCACCAAACGTATTATTTAAATGTAATTGTCTTCTTACCTCATTTTATTTTTTATTTTCTGTAAATACAAGAAATAGCCAGTAAAAATTATCTGTTTAACTGTGCATCATTTCATAGGATAGCCATCTTTATCTGAAGAAATAACGTATACTGTAAGTATATCATAAAGCAATAACACTCAGTAAGAACACTATGTTAGGTGAATACTAAAATTATGTACTTGGTGATAATTTTGGTAATGCATTGTTAACTATGGCATTTGTGACTAACACGGATCATGATGCACGCGGCGTGCGATCGTGTGTCCAAGTGTGCACAGTTATGTATGCATGGTGTGTAGTACTTAAACAGATGGTGGTTATGATGTTCGTGTTGCGCGACTGTGTGTGTTATACAAACGTACACTTTACTATTAACTCATTTCATATTGCGCTAGAGGGCTTTCGCAAGTACGTAATGTCAGTGAGAACGTTCATATACCACACACAAGTTTGTTAATATCCAGACTGTCTGATTATTGAAATGTAACTAATCCATAACATTCTCCCTCTTCTCATTTACCCAAAACTAATTAAGGATGCTCCACATGTTTAAATGGTACACAATACCACCACCGTTTGTTAAATAAGGTACGTTACCGAAGTGTTATATTTACATTTGATTTTTGTGTATTACATGTATTTATGATTAATTATGTTGAGCCGTTCTGTGTTACTAACATGTCAGTAAGCGAGTAACGCACCGGTGCCAACCAATTCAATGTCTTATGTTCCCTATCTATCTATATTTCTATTTATTTACTTTGAGTTCACACTTCGAGAATGTTATGGATGCGCTATTAAATAACATTCTAAGAGATCCCACAATGATACACTTCCAAACGAAATACATGTTTATTTTATACTTGCTTCCATCAATAGCTTTAAGTATAATTTTATTTTCTACTGTTACGTTTTGTTTGATGCCTCTATTTATTACTATTCCTTATTAGAATGCATGTGTACAAGTGATATATTTTTATTATTTCCTTTCTTACTGAGATTCTTCAGCAGGTCAGTATGAAGGCCGCTGAGGAGTTTCTGGTATAAGTTTTAGTGTAACATGTTTATTTGCCATTACCACTATAGTCTATTGTATTGGCACTGGTGTTGTATGCCCGACTACTGGAACCATGATTTTTACGATCGTTGTCGATGTTTTGAACAGAAAAAGTCGAGCAGCAGACGACGCGGCAGCAGTGAGCCTTCGAGCCGAGACAGGTGAGATAACATCACACATACAATACATTTTGACTTTTCCTTACAGAATCGGAAATTCTAACGCATATATTTTTTAGTTCCCCAGTGAAATACTCGAAAGAGAAGCAACGGGATCGCGTCCTGGAAGAGCGAAACAATGACGTTCAATACAGAAAGACGGACCGGGACCGCGAAGAGCGTACCAAGAAGTATGACAAACGCGAGGAACTCGCGCGCGACTCGCGACACGAGCGCGACGCGCGACACGAGCGCCGCCGCGACGCCAGCGACGAGCGCGACACCTCGCCCGAGTACCGACAGCGCTCGTACATTACCAAAATAGAAAACAAGAAACGCGAACCCTCAGTAGAACCTGTAAGGCGCAAAAGTTCCAAACGATCCAAACACGACCGCCAGCGATCGTCGCCGGAGTCAGAGTCTGAACCGGCGCCTAAATCTAAATCAGAAAAGCGAAATAAAAAGAACTACGCCAGAGAGTCCAGTTCATCACCACCGCCAGAAAAGAGGCGGCGAAAGAGCTCCTCCCCAGAATACAGAAAGCGGGAAGAAACTTATTACAACAAGAAAGAAACTATCAGGGAAAATAGCAAAAATCATAGAGAAGAGAGGGAGGAACGCAGAGCTCCCAGGAGAAGTGAATCTCCTTACAGACAAAGCAGGCGCGAGGAGTCACATCCCAGGAAAGAAAAAGATGCCAAATATGAAAAAAATAATAAAAATAATCATGAACGCTACGAAGAAGCGCCGCCCAAGCGAAAAGATAGGGAATTAAATGATGATAAACCGCGAAGAAAGAAGGAACGCAGTGTTTCTAGGGAGAAGAGGGACACGTCTCCAGAATACAAGGAGCGCTCCCCAGTCAGCAAGAGTTATAAAAACAGAGAATCTCGTAAAGAAAATGATAAACCACATAAAAGTTCTCGATCCGAAAAAAGGTATTCATCATCTGAATCGGATTCCGAACCACCGCCTAGACAGAAAGCTGAGAAAAGTTCTAAAAATAAAGCTCGCTACTACAAAGAGCGAAGTGAATCCCCACCGCAGAGGGAACAGCGCAAACGAAGCCCTTCTCCCGAACACAGCAAGAGGAAAGAATCGCCTCCCCCCAAGAGCAAAGCAGATAAATACAAATCAAGTCGGAAATCAGTAGAAAACAAGCGCGAGAACAGCAGACCAAGTAGGAAGTCCCCTTCGCCTGAAGAGAGGTCTCGACGTAAACCGTCGCCAAGTCGGTCGAAATCCCCGACACAGCGAAAAAGCTCAAAGAAAGATAAACGAAAGAGTGTGACTCCTGTTAAGAAGAGTAAGAAGTCACCTGAACGACGTACTTGTGAACGTCGCACGTCGCCTGCTAAAGGCGAACATAGAGAGAGACCAGACAAGGAGAGGAACCACGACCGAAAAGATTCACACAAAGACCGGTCTCGGTCCCGCTCTGCACGCAAGAGTCGCAGCACCTCCAGCCTCAGCTACTCCCCCGCTCGTCGCAGCCCTGAGCGTTACCGCGACATCATAGAAAAGTTACCAGAAAAAGACAAACGCAAATACATCAAATCCCCATCCGATCTACATCCCAAAAGGAAGAAGAAGAGTAAAGATGCAGCTGGGAATTACAAACCTAAAGCCGTGTGTATGCGAAGCTCGTCCAGCGAACATGAAGATTCAGAAGTCGAATTCTTACGATTAGACGACAGAGATCGGCAGGAGGACTTGGATATCAAGGAGCTGAATAGACTGAAAGAAAGACTGGCTCAGTTAGCTAAGGTGTCAATGGAGCGCAGGAGACAAGAAGACGAGGAGGTTCCTTCAACGTCGCAGGGCACGCGTAGTGAACCCAAGCCTAAGGAGAGTGCTAAAGAGGATGCTGAGAAACCTAAAAAGAAAAGTCCTAGCCCTGCTGTAGAAAAGGTGAAAGAAAAATCTCCCGAGCAAGCCGTGGAGGTTAAAAAGAGTCCAGAGCAGACTAAGCCTCCGACTCCTAAACAAGATAAGAGTCCCACAGTGAACGTGGAGTCTTCGCCCGAAGTGAAAGCGAAGCCTGAAGGCAGTACGTCCCGGCGCCGCTGGTCGCGGTCGTCATCGCGGCGGTCGCGGTCTCGGTCGCGTTCGTCGAAGTCGCGATCGCGCAACAAGACGCGTTCGCGATCGCGGTCACGATCTCGCTCGAGGTCATCGAGGTCAAGGTCGCGGTCTTATTCTTCGTCAAGGTCAGTTTTATAATACCATTCTCTTTTTTACTTGCGACTTGTAATTGTAATACATAAATATGGTGTGAGACTTCACAATTTTTGAACTTTTACTTTGCAATTTTTGTATATATTTTTTCCTGATACGTGATCATACAGCAGATATTCTAAATAGGTACAGTCACTCTTTGCTCAAGGTGTATAAACCATGGAGAGCCATTATAAAAAAACATGTGCTCTTCAATCATGCTTCTATCAAAATATAAAGATCATTTAAAGCATAATGACAGGGTTAAAAAAAACCGGCCAAGTGCGAGTCGGACTCGCACACGAAGGGTTCCGTTCCATTATCTTTGTTTTTATACAAATATATGAATAACAAAGTTATAATTTGCGGTCACTGCAAAAGTGCTATATCTCAAAAACTACTGACTGTATCTTGTTCAAACCAATTTTGGTTGGTAGTTTTTATTGAGATCTATAACATATATTTTTTTCAGATTTTTCACTCTGGTAGTTTAAGAATTAGAGGGGGGGGACACACATTTTTGCACTTTGGGAGTGTCTTACGCTAAAATGATTGACTTTAGGAAAAAGTGGTTTTAGAAACCTCAGTACCATTTTTTAAGACCTATCTATAGACACCCCACATGTATAGGTTTGATGAAAAAAAATATTTTTAGTTTCAGTTTCATGTATGGGGAGCCCCCCCTAATATTATTATTTTTTTATTTTTGTACAAAAATCGTAAAGCGGTTAATATAATACATCTACCTACCAAGTTTAAATTGTGTAATCCTAATAGTTTCGGAATAAAGTGGCTGTGACATACGGACGGACGGACAGACAGACAGACAGACAGACAGACATGACGAATCTATAAGGGTTCCGTTTTTTGCCATTCGGCTACGGAACCCTAAAAACAGTGATACCAATTAATCCGTCTCTTAAACTAGCAAAAAATACTGGACAGGATTTTTTCATTTCTACAAAACATAAAGTATTTACTTAGATATACCGCAATAAGGGTTGGGAGTAGGTAGTGACGTCACTTTTAAGATTGAATGTAAAATTGTTCCTAAAAGTGACGAAACACAAAATTCATACGTGTTGTCTTCCTCATTATTTTTTGTGTGGAAAAAGAAAAAATATGTGTCTATTATTTTAGACTATCTAACGACGAACTAATTATTTTATTCAACATGCGTATTCCATAGCTTAACAATTATAGTACAAATGTTATACTATTTGTTACAGGCGGTCTCGCTCAAGTCGTTCGTCGTCATACAGCAGTCGCAGTAGCTCTCGCTCGTCGCGCAGTTCCTCACGTTCCACGCGCTCGTCTAGGTAAACATCTTGTCTATGATACGCTTTCTTTAGGAATATAGTAATACTACCAAGAATAAAGTTCTATAGTTTGTTAATTTGCCATTACTTGTATGGGACTAATGTCAAAATACTATCTCCAGTAAGGAAATATATGAATAGATAAGTTATTGAAATTCACAGTAAGACCGTGTCTCGTCTAAAGAGCACCATAACTATTCACTACTCCGGTTTAAGATACTCTATTCTCATAATAAAGAATTACATTCACTTACATGAGAACGTAATAGCTGTATATTACAATACAATACTACTTGACTATGGTATTATAAGATTTTAAAATGAAATAAAAACTCCAGTGAGCTTTATTCTTGGTTGTTGAGTGTAGCGTGTAATGCAAATACAACAGATAAACAGACTTATTTGTCCTGTCTTGCGTTACACCTTTTATTTTTATTCATTTTGTAATTCGTAAGGCAGTAGTGTAACTGATGACACAACGTACAGCTGGAGCAGATTGATAGATAATTCAGGACTTGCTGCAATTTATACCCTGTAAAGTTTTACTTGATGATAATGAAATCTTCGAAAATTACGTAAATCGTACTGAGTTTGATCATATTCCAAATATGCATTCCAAGAAGGTATAACAACACCTCGCTCCCAGCCTGTTTTCAGTTTTTTAGACATGTGTCATTTTATCAAGTAACATTTTACATGGTATGGGGGAATTAAGACAGTATCTTGAAACAGTGTCATGCTGAAAAAAAGGGGTGACATGTCATGAAATTTTATATTAACTCCATAAAATGTTATAAGTTAAAAAAATATTTCTAATGCCATAACACCTCTTTTCGTCAGCATATTTAAATTTGAACATTTTACAAAATGCAGCTTTAGGTTTTTAAGTTATGAAATAACAGTAGCGTATCTATTATTATAATTACTAACATCATAATTCAAAAGTAAGGAAATGAGTTGGTTCTGATCTTAAATTGCACCTTTAGAGAAATTACCTTCATGCTGATTTAGAATCTTCAAGACCTCCAAAAAACCAACTCATTTCTTTAGAAAATTATAACAAAGATATTAACATAAGATTTCTCTTTCCGCTAAATGAAAATCGAAAAACAAACAATGCATGCATGCGACATTGGTATCGATCAGAACAATGACAGGCGTATACGCGGATTACCGTAGATCCAGCGAGTCGCGCGCGCGGACGCGATCGCGCTCGCCCTCCATACCGCGCCGCGCTGGCTCGCCCAGCTTCCTGGATAGGCGGCGGATCACGAGGTATCTTCACCCACAAGAACACAGCTTTAGTAGAAATAAAGCTTCTAACTGTGGCAACATTCGGCCCCGATAACAAATGTTACCTCACACAAAAATGTACAGAGTTGCCATGTGAAAGCACTGTGTTCTTGCCGCATAGGGATTTTAATGTGTGACTAATTTTAATGTTCTATTTGACAAACTTGCTCTTAACAGTATAAAATATTGCATTTGATAAACTTTTCTAAATTGAATTAGTAGTTTGCGTTCTGTCAGATGAATGTAAAATTAGTTGCACAGTGTGTTTTATTTTTCCGTGTGTCGCTTTTTATCCTAATTTTTAGGTGTGCTTGTTATATTATTTTGCGTTTGTTGTGACATATCATGGCAGCTACTCATATCATTAATATCATCTATTCACGTATCGATATTAAGAGGTACCCTTCATCGATGTTTCAATTCGATATCGAAAAAGAACTTAAGAAACATCTATTGAGGTAGAACCGTAATACTCACACACATAATCACGTGGGCTCTTGCACCAGTAACTCCATGATATGGCACGTTTTTTCATATGTTTTCCTATTATCTATTTTTTGTTTTTGTTTCCTTTATAGAAAAAAGTCACGAAAATATAGCACGAGTTCTGAAGACACGAGTAGTAGCTCCGGGTAGTGAAGTGAATGTGCTAGTGTGAATTAGTTTAAGTAATATTATGTATTGTATTAAAATATAAGCCCAACTTTTCACATAATATATCGCTAAAGCCTTTTATTATCTTTCTTATTGATCTGGGTGTTCATCTGTATGGGTGATTATCTGAAATTTGGTTAAATTTGGACGAAATTTTGAAAGTGGTGTTTTTGGTTTAAAATCAGAACAGTTTATATTTTTTAATATAGGTATGACTTCTACTTAGCTGCATCTACAAGGGCCAGTCACTTTATTAGATATTTTCTGAGAAATTCATGTTTTTTTTTTTAAATCAAAAAAAAATTAACGTATCTATTACCTACAAAGCCAAAATACAATCATTTTCCAGCAACAAAAACTAACTTTGTTTTTTATACAAATAAATGAATAACAAAGTTATGATTTGCGGTTTCACACGTTTATTGTATGGGGACCCCCTTAATGTTTATTTTTTAAAGTTTTTAGTATTTGTTGTTATAGCGGCAACGGAAATACACCATTTGTAAAAAAATCAGCTTTCTAGCTATCACGGTTTATGAGAGGTTTATAGGTTTAGTCACTATTACGACTAGGGCCTGACGGTTTAGGGACTGATGAATTGAAACAAAATCAAATGAAACCTAATAATTTAAATCAAAATCATAACCAATAGGTGGTCAAAATAACAAGGCAGACCAAACACATATTTACAATAAGTAATGTGGGCAATTAGTAATTAGTTATCTTCAAAAAGACTTAGCGAGGGCCTGAAAGTTTGACTGGCACAGCACGTATTTCCGTAGCAAAGTCGGCGACTGCACCAATAACAAAACAGCTACCGCGAGTTGGGCCGTGTTTGCAGTTAACTTCACACCGATGCTATCGTATCTACTAATGTATGAAAAATCCTAATGCTTGGATGCGGCGTATTTTAGAATTTCGTTAATGACTAGGGCCTGATATTTTTATCGATTACACTTTTTTACTTGAAATAATGTGATGAAAAATATTGTTATTACAAATTAAATCGTAATGCTAATGTTAGTAATGTCATAGTAAACAGATTTAAATAGAGTTTGATCTAATTATTCCTACAGAACTATAATTAGAATGAAATGAATACTAAATTCGGGAGATATTACATGGCTAGGGCCTGATATTTGGAGTATGAAATTGCGTTTTTTGGAAATAAAGAATATTATGACATACATCAAATTGAGTGACCAAACTAAATGGACTTAATAACATCGCTTAGTAG
>NWSH02000560.1:1352318-1370413 GCA_002382865.2 Heliothis virescens
GTAATGTCATAGTAAACAGATTTAAATAGAGTTTGATCTAATTATTCCTACAGAACTATAATTAGAATGAAATGAATACTAAATTCGGGAGATATTACATGGCTAGGGCCTGATATTTGGAGTATGAAATTGCGTTTTTTGGAAATAAAGAATATTATGACATACATCAAATTGAGTGACCAAACTAAATGGACTTAATAACATCGCTTAGTAGTTTCAAATATAGATTTTTTTATTATAATATTGTGAAAATCGATGGAAACACCAAGTTAACCAAATTTCAGATAATCACCCGTATAGAGGCTGACTAGGTTTTAAAATAATGAATTTTTCAATATTCCCATTGGCTGTGAACGATGTTTGGATACTCATTCATTGGTCAGTCTCGATGCATCTTATTTATAACAACTTTAGATGTGTGCGTTCTCTAACACTGATCATGCTAACAGGGTGTGCTACTAGATATAAGATTTTTTATTTTTACATTTACAATTGATATCACTAGTCTACAGCATTTTTGCCACAAAGATGAAATATATCATTTCTTGTAGTTTATTTGATACTGAATCGAAGTCTAGAACATAAAGTTGCTCTATTAGCCCGGAATATGGAGATATACCATTCTTATAGTGCTAAAAATACGTTTTTTAGCGATATTTGATGTAATTGTTTAAGGACAGCAAAATTTTCTGGAAATTTCTAACGAAAGCATCATATAGTGCTACTCTTCCCGATGCCAACCCATTTTAATTTCTAACGCTACGAATTTTCATTGTCATACTATAATGTTTTCAGCTACGGTAGTTCGATCTTCCCTATATTCTATTTGGCCTATTAATATGAAAAAACTCCACTGTTGGCATATCTTAGGAAAGAAAACTCGTAAAAATATAAATTAAAATGGATTTAATGCGGGGAAAGTAGTACTATATGATGCTATATGTAGAAATTACAATAAAAATTGTCTGTCCCCAAAAAATTACATCAAAAAGCTTTAAAAATTACATTTTTAGCACTATAGCAATGGTATATCTCCATATCCCGAGCTGATAGAGCAACTTTATGTTCTGGACTTCGATTCAGAATCAAATAATCTACAATAAATTATATCTTTCACCATTGTGGCAAAAAAAAATTTTTTTTTGTTGGCCAGTGTAATTGATTGTGTAATAATGATATTTCCTATCAGTAATTTTAACAATTTACAATTTGAAACAAATACTTGCAAATATGAAATCAGAAAATTATGTTGAATTAAAAATGGAATACTAGGAATGGAAACGTAATTAATAATTGTTTTTCCTCCGTAGCGCACCCATAATAGATCTTACATACGCGTCAAACAAATACAAGTATAGAAGAAGATAGCGTTCCAATGAAATATTCAGATAATGGGGTACCTACACCGCTGATCGCCAGATGTAGACAATGTGCTATTTATGTAGAACATGCTGCAAGTGTGTTTTCTGTTTCAAGATTATTCATTTTGTTTTATCACATTAAAGTTTATTTCGAAATTTTTGTTGTTTTCTTTTTTTATATTATGGCTGCATGGTAGAAGCTAGAAGTACACAATTTTGAACTTTATTGGATTGTAGAAGAAGCTTTCTGTTATGGATGTCTTTTATTTTGACTTAAAATATTAAAAGGTAAGTTATTTTTAAAAAAATTGCCTTATATCGAACTAAAGTCTTAAATTCATACAGTAATATATTGAAACCTCTAAAAATCTCCTAAAAGCAATTTTCAGTAAATTTTCTCATAATGAAGCAATTAAAATCAATTTTGTCATATTTCATTCTATGCTTGCATGTTAACTGTACTAACGCCACCGCTCTTACTAACACAATAACCGTGACAGCGCGCGCAAACGCCCCATCCCGTACCGGAGGCCCACGCCTTCGACTCCGACTTCCACCGTCAGCAGCCGCTCTTCCCAACACAGCTGGTCGCGCTCCCCGAGGCCTGAGAGAGAATAAACCACGAGATTCACCACAAAACTACATTCCTTTACAAATCAACCCCAGAATTTTTGCACGTAATACTTACAGTAGCCAAGACAAATTCAAAAATGTTCACACGAGATTTTTGGTCAACATTGTAAATATGAACGTTTCTGCTAGCTATAGGCCAAATTACATTTTTGATCGATGTTTTTATCAAAAAATAGTTTAAGATAATATTTTATCTAGTCAAATGTGCTTATCAATTCCTTATTGGAAACGATTACTTGATCTCTAATTTACTTTTGTTTTTTTTTTATTGTTGGTAATATTATTTATTTAAATTATTCTCTAATTTATTTTGGTAAGTAACAAAAATACTCTAGTCAAAAATGAGTACCTACTTTATTTAAAATAAAGTGCAATATTTTTATTGACGTCTGATATTTACAATAGCTAATTTATTTTATTAATTTAATTTTACTAGTCATTTTACAAATAATTATTTATTTACCGAATTTTATGATAGCATAGGTTATACATTGTAATAATGTAGTGTTAAGTGATTGTATTGTAAAACAATTGAAACTTTCTATTTGTTTCAATAACTAAGCAATAAATATGACGATATTCAATAATACTCAAATGTAACAGTAAAAAACAGTTTAATAAAAAATCTAAATTTACACAGAAATTATACATGGTTTGTATAGAGGAATCTCATTTAAATAAATGCACTGCGTAAGAATTGATTTTGCAGATTTGAATTTAGTGACATAGTTTTAGACAATTCCACAATTTAATGTATATTCAAATAAAAATCTATTGGTATATAGATAATGGATCAACTTGCTGTTGTCAAATAAATACCCAGATACAATAACACCATTTTTCATTAACAATACATATTATATTTTATCCATTACCCAAATCTTAGTCTAAAAATTCATGACTCATACAGATAGATTAAACAATAGTAAAGATAACAATGGCCCCACATAGAAACACTTATTAATATTAATGAATGCAGTTTAAATGCTAATTCGTGTTTGTTGCAAATATTACAGTAACATTAAAATATTTTTATCCTTATAAATCCTTTTTACAATATAAAAAAATAAAATTTATGTGTTATTTACTAAATAAAAAGTAATTTGACTTATACACAAACACAAGGAGCATCAGCTATGCCAAATATGTAGATAGAATTTTGCTTATCAGTACAATAACAAAGTTCTATGCAAAGGCAATTTACATCACTGGATGGGTCATCAGTCGGCCTGCTAACCCTTGATCCCATAAATTACTTACACTTACATCTTGTAAATATTTATAAAAAGATTGTATATTGACAGTCCACCATCAATAGAAATATATTTAGCATCCACCACCTTTTGCAGAGTATAAGTTGATCGCTTCAGTTCTTTTTCTGGCTCTGTTGACGTCTCTTAGTGGCCAGGAACATAGCCCAACCGAATCCCACAAGATTCATAAATAGAACCCGCAACTGAAACATTTTTTTTAATTACTATAAAGCAGAAATTCAACTAGCTTAAAAAATGATATTTATAAATGCAGACAGAGATACAAAATATGTATAAAGTAGCCAAGTCAAAAATTGTAGAGAAATAATGCTAAAACTTACCATAGGAGGGACAAATGCTAGGTTGATAACTTGGAACAGGGTAAGCCATTTCCAGTTAGCTTCTAAAATGGGCAAGTACAATGCTAGTAGCTGCTTCAGTGCTGCTTTGTGGTTCTTGCCCTCAAATCTGGCTAATGTGTAGAGTGAAAACGCTTGCATAAAGGGAGCAAATATTAATCTCTCAAACAGAAGCTTCTTTGCTAGTGGGAATGCTACAACTTCTTCAGGAAACATTCCTTCAATGAATTCATAGAAGTAATGTGGGATAGTACCTCCAAATAATAATCTGCAAAAGTAAAAAGGCGAATAGTAGGCAACACGTCACCAGAACATAGTTTGAAGAAAACAGTTTTTTTTATAAGATTTACATACCCATATAATCCAAAGGCTAAAATAGGGTCTAGCCTGATATTATCGCCAGCGACCACCTGAGAAGCGATGCTTCCCGCTGTGCCCACCACGCAGCTGCAAGTAATTTATTCATAACGTTACAAAATTCACAATGTCCATGGTCATAGGTCAAACTTTAGTGCAAAACAAGTTAGACTTTGGAATTAAACTTTGGACAACTACGTAATCGCAATAGGTTGTTGACTTATTTCATGAATTATATACAGTTACTTACCTTGTAATTGCTTTAGTTTTAATAGGATGTAAATACAAGTTTTGTAAATACGACGCCAGCAAATTCATAATTGGTTTTGATAAGGCCATTTTTTGCTTAGGATAAGTAACACGATATTACTACGAAGTATCACAGTAGGCTCCCTTATGATCTAATATGATTATTCTGTACGTAATTACAGAAAATGCTGATAAAGAAAGTTTTGTTATCGCTTATCAACAATCGTACGTTCTACGTTTATACAACTGCTACAGAATGATCATAAGTTTGACTTTTGTTATGTCATTACTGTCAGTCACTTCCACAGAGTGCATAAACTAATAATGGCGTCCAAAGTGGATTGTCGGCCACGGCCGCTGTTCTCATATAAGGAGATCAGCCTGCTACGCATGACATATTATAGTGCACAAGCATTTGCACAGACACAGGTGCACTCCCTATTCCCTCACTTTCATAGCCCGATGGGACGAAAAATCCGACATGACCGGAGAGAGATCAGGCGCAGGACCGACACTAACTTGCTCTCTGATGCACGGGTGTATTAATCGTCAACTTCCAGACTCCGGGCTGCTTTGTAAAAGTTTCTAAAACCTATAGAGCGATTTTGACCCAACCCGGGTATCAAACCTGAGACCTGGTGCACAGCTGTCGGCTATGCGACAGCTAGACCAACGAGGCATTTTTACTGCATTAGAGAAAGTAATTGTTTCTTGCAAATAGTCCACCAAAAAGATTATCGAGCAGTTTCACAGGTTCCAGATAAAGTTCAAATAGCTATCTGACAGATAGAGCCGTAGAAACGTTTTTTATTTTGATTTCTTTTCTATGGCATGATCTTTTAGATAGTTATCTGGAACTCTATCTGGAACCTTTGAAACTGGCCGTTAGGGATTTTTCAAATTGAGCGTGTCATCCTGTGCACGGAGGTTCATTTACCGTTTTTAGTTATAACATAACCGTGCGGTATCTACGCAAGTGCTAAGCAAGCCGCACGGTTTCCATGCTCGTCCGTCGTCGTAGCCATTACGAAAGAATCTTATTGGTCACGAGTTCATGACAAATGAAATTTAAATTGTGGAGGCCCAATATTTCGCCACGCTCACGGCATTGGATAACCTGCTAGTTGCAAGCTCGAACTGGAGCGGTAATTCAAATACGAAGCAGTTTTTTTCATAATTTTCATTTGAAAAAACCTGCTTCGTATTTGAATTTACCGCTCCAGTTCGAGCTTTTTTCATTTTTTTTAATAATTAGGTACTTTTTGAGTTTTTCCCGAACAAAACCGATGTGTCGGAATCAATTAGGCTTTATTAACAAAATTCTTCAAATTTCCTATTAAATCTTTATTTTGTATACTAAAAGGTTTACATTATGCAAATTAATAATTAGATTTATATATTACTACATAGTTGCTAAAATTAGTCACTTCACAACACAATTTTTAGTCACCAATCTTTATTTACATTTTTTTACATACTTTATAAAATCAGTGTTATTAATTAGATAATTGATTGTACATGTCTTTACAACATGAGGGCTACGGGAACATGAATATGCTTCGGCTTTTGTCTTTCTGGTGAATCTACACAAAATTACAGAAACAAACAGACATGGAAAAATATAAAGGTTCCATTTCATGAATCCTAGCCAACCTGTAGCTCAATATTTCTAAATATACAATCGGACATCTATACTAATATTATAAAGAGGAAAACTTTGTTTGTTTGTTTGTTTGGTTGTAATGAATAGGCTCAAAAACTACTGGACCGATTTTAAAAATTCTTTCACCATTCGAAAGCTACATTATCCACGAGTGACATAGGCTATATTTTATCCGGGTACGGGCAGTAATTCCCACGGGATGCGAGTGAAACCGCGGGAAAACGGCTAGTCATTCATAAAAAAAATCATATAAATTAAAATTTCTAAAATTACAATAACAATATAAGTGCTTTCTTTACATAATTATTCTACAATTAATTTATTTTATATATTAGCTAAAGGATTGCTAGTTTTCACAATAGAGTTTATCAAGCTGCTTTTGCAAGTTGTGTGAAGTAACTGCAGGAGTGTCCGGGACATGGCAATTTCGTTTAGCTTTTGGGGTATTCAGAAAATTCATGTGTTCCTTCATTTTCAAGTACATGCTTAGTGCCCTGTTACCCATATCAGCATTGACAGGCGTAATTGTTTCACTTGAAACATTTGGCATAGATTTACAGAAAACTTTTTTTCTCAGGCACAAATTCTTTTTTGGTATCTTGTAAGAAGGTGATTTTGTACATGATTTGATTACTGAACATGGATTACTAGCAACTGCTTTAAGTTCCAGACTTGTGTTCTCTGTTTTTATAGCTTTGGGAGATTCTTTGGTATCAGTTAAAGTTTTGTCACCACTCTCGCAAGGCTTTTTCTCATTGTTGCAAGTCTTTTTCTCATTGATTAGTTTCCTGACATACTGCAGAGAAGTAACTTGTGACTCTTTAATTTTGTTCAATGCGGCTATGCTGTTATCAATCATCTTTAAGTTATGTACTGTTTGCTTTTCAATCTCTATCAAGTCATCAAGTTCTGTGCTCATTTTTCCAGTGTTGACAGAGGCTTTGTTGAGTAGATCACATAGAGAGACTATAACACTTTCTTCCCTTTTATTGTTTTCATTCAAATCAGAGGGTTTTTCAAAGCTCATGATGGTGTTATCATTGATCACCGCAGAACTTTCCAGCTCACTGGAGTGGTTGAAGTACTCCTTAACATTCCTGTAGTCTTTGAATGGAGTTGACATGGGTGGTGTTATTTCAGAAATTTTCTCTAATGTCTTTTCCTCACAGATTGCCTTAATTTTATCTTCTGCATCATTGATCTCTTTCTCTTTCTGCAAGAAGCTGGCATCACTAGACTTCCAAGATTCATTAGATATAGGAGTGTCGGGTACTACAGGTATTAGTTTTTTCTTAATCAATGGTTTTGGTGGTGGTGGTGGTACTTTTTTGATACCATTCTGGTTGGAGACATTCTCCTTGTTGGCAAGTGTCATCCGGCTTCTGATGGGCTTGTTTATAACTGGGGTTTCAGATATGTTGTTTATTCCACTTATTCTCACATTGCGAGCTGAAATCAAATGTACAGGAGTGAGATACAGAAACACATTTAAATGGCAAGATAATTGATTGTTATTCAATAAATAGGAATTAACAGTACCTTGTAATGAAAACAGAGATTTCTTAGGTCTGAATTCAGGTTTTGGAAACTTTGGAGAATCAGAATACATTGTCGATCTGTTGCAAACAACAGGCTGAAATAAAAGAAATAATGATTTCGAGTGAAAATTAACTTGCATATTTATGTGTTTATTGAGACTTTGTAGATTAATAACATAATTATAGAATAGAATAATTTATTTGCACAGAATGTAGATACATAGAAATACAGATGTATTTTTTTTTTTTATTAATTAATAACTTACTTTAGGCTTAGGTTGGAAGTTAAGAACTTTTCTAACAGGATTGTGCTTCATTTTGCCATTGGCTGTATGGCTCACTGTTTTGTCAACTTTCACTGAAGAGTTCCAATTTTTTTTCTTTGTTGTAGAGGCTCCTTGGGCTGGTCTCCTTGGAGACTGTACTTTTAATGCTGAAAAAATAAGAAAGGCATATTAAAAAAAATAAATGGGTTGTTTTATTTTTAGTACTTAGAAATATGGCTGTATGGTTTCAGGTCACTTACACATGATATCCGCTCTCATTTCTGCAAACGTTAAGGGTTTGTAAACCTTCTCAGAGGTACTGGTCTGTAAAATCGTCTGGCGCGGCTGTTTCTTAGCAGTCAGGCTCTGCATACTGTCTTTAGACAGGATACCTAAGGAACAAACAATTCAACTCATTAACTTTGTTCAACTAAGAATGCTCAGTACGCATTACAAGTTATTTTTAAACTGATAAACGCATCTTTTTGTTTTCGAAGTACGAAGTTTAGGGAGTAAACTTACCGCTAAGCCCGGGTAGCAATTCAGCCATCGTCTTAGGTTTTAAACTCGTCGCTGCATCCATTTTATTTGATAGTTCACTCAGGCTTTAATATAATTTAAAAACAATTCAAATTCACATGAAAACATTCGAATAAAAAACACGCATTTATTTTCATTTTTAACCGTTTACCTGTCAAAATCGTTTTGATTTGGCTTGAATTTTGGAGTCCGTTTCATGCAGACAGACATAAAACGTCACGGTCGTCATGTTGCCGATTAACTTTATGTGGTACTCTGAGCGTATAACCGAACGGTGCCTGCATTTTATCACTGTCAATGTCAAAATGTTGTCAGTGTCAGATATAGTTGCATTGCCTTGGTGTCGGTATCGTAATCGTAAATCAAAATATTAGTCGTGTCACGATACCGGCCATATCAGGCTACACTGTGTAATCTAATAGAAACAAAATGGTGAATCAAATTGAACTGCACGGGTACGAAGAGTTCTCAAAATACATTGAGACCGTAGATCCAAAAGGCCCGCCAGTACTTCTATATTTCAGTGGTGCTAAGCTACCTTCTGGCGAAAGCTGGTGTTCTGATTGTTGCGAAGGTAAGTGCTTTATTAATTAATAAAGTAATTAAATTCTTTAATTACGTGAACAGTACCTACTGTGTAACTGAATGCTCATCTAGCTATAGCGTTGTTTTCTGAACGAACACTGTTTATTTGAAGTCGAATAAAAAAGGTTACAGTTTCAGTAACTTACGAACTTACTTTTAACAAATAGGTTAATATATTAGAGGTTCTTTTACTTATAGTAATTGACAAGAAAAAGTAAAAGTCATCATTCAATTTATTGTAATTTTGTGGCCCTATAAATGACTGTGAAAGTAGAAAATATTCCAGATTATGCTCATTTTACTGCTTTCGTTGATAAGTTACCTAATGAAGGGCCCAAAGTTTACTTTTTTTTCACTGGCAAAAGAAAAGATAATGGTCATAGTTGGTGTATTTTCTGCCAAATGGGTAAGGTATCATGTACACTCTGTATTTAAGTGTCTTAGGTTCATGAGAGTAACATACTCTCTCAAAAACAAATGTGCCTACATAATTAATCATGATAATGAAACACACAGCTATTTCATTTCACATTCAAATAACACACAGCAATCTCAGTGGTCTATTGACAAACATTTATCATTATTTGAGTGCAAAGAGTAAATATATGATATCATTCAAATAAACAGCAGTTTAAATTTGTGGTATCTTTCATTGCAGCCGAGCCTGTAGTCAATGCATACTTGTCTGAGCTGAAAAAGGATATAATTTTTGCTTACGTTGATGTTGGTAATAGAGAAACGTAAGTATACACAATTTATGTGAAATTGCAAATTAAAAATGAAGTTTTATGTTTCATCTGCCTAGCTTTTTCTTAACTATTGTGGGGCAGCTTCCATGGAGCAACTGCCTATCTGAACTCAACCCAGTTAATCATTGAAAGAAATTAAATACTACTTCAAATATGAGATAAAATTTCATTGTGTTTGTTGGAATTTTATGAGTAAGGGGCAGTTTCCGATAGCTAGTCCTTTAACTGGTTCAATCAATTATATTGTCTACCTATGTAATATCTAAAGAATTTCTTAACATTCCTACAACTATGAGTAAGAAGGGTTATATGACAATATCTTGTATTTCTAGGTGGAAGGACATGGCTTGCTCATTCAGAACGGATTCTCGCTTGAAGCTCATGGTTATTCCTACAATAATTGTCTGGAAGGGAGTGCAAAGACTGGAAGGCTCCCAATGCAACAAGAGGGAACTGCTGCAAATGCTATTTGAGGATGAAGATTAATGCGGCATAACAGCACTATATAAACTCCATACGTATATTCTTGTATATAAAGTGTACTAATAAGTGGCATTTAATTGTTTGATATTATATTTTTACAACACATTATACGGGCTTTTATAGCAACATCCAAAAAGAAGGTTTTTCTCTATCTTGTTCAATGCAAATAGGTTTTTAAATATATGTAAATAAACTAGCTTCTGCCAGCGGCTTCGCCCGCTTCCGGAGGTAACTATTTCCCGTACCCGGATAAAAAGTAGCCTATGCTGTTCCTCGGGGTGTATTCTATCTCTGTACCAAATTTCATCAAAATCGGCTCACTGGTTTAGGCGTGAAAGCGAAACAGACAGACAGATAGAGTTACTTTTGCAATTATAATAATATTATTATAGTAGGGATAATGACTCTGGTTCTCAAATTCCAAAGGAAAGAGCTTAAAGATAGCAGATTAGATATACAAGATAATAAAACAAGTATTTCAATAATCATATTTATTGGTCTATTGCTAATGTAGCAGTAATATACAATACACTCTTATCTTAGATTATAATTGAGCAATCTTTATCTCTGGATTAGTATTGAATGCACTAGCATATCTCTATAACAGTCAGTACACCTAAAGAAAGTATAAAAAGAAATAAAAACTATATTAAAAGTTGGGCAAAAATAATATTTACAAAATTATATTTACAGTATAAAGACAAACAGAAAACGTCTGGTTTTGCGCAAAGGAAAAACCAAGATAGTGTTTTTCCTGGCTATAAGTTCAAATGCTTTGAAATGAAATGCAAAAAAATTACATTTTGTTAGCGAAATGGATCTGTTGTTTTTTACATTGTCATATTGTTCGTATCGCATTTATTATCTTACATTATTATCATATTGTCATGGTGCTACAATGTATTTTTGTTGATCATTAGTGAGTAAGTACCTAATATAAAGTTGCAAATAGAATTAAAATCTAGGAAACTATCACAGAAATGCTTTCTGTCTACTAATGATTATCTAAATGCGTTGCATTTGTTATTTAAAATCTTAAAAACCACTTATGCTCCCTTAAAAAGTTACTTAAAACTACTTGAAACCAATTAGCTTTCTAAAAAGTACATAACAAGAATATTGTATAAAAAAAACTCCTAAATTATCTTATTTTCAGGTTCCATAGTACAGTCGACAGCAAGTCAGTGTATCCAAATCTGTGAAATTTCTGCGATCGATTTTCAACCTTACCACAATAGTGGAAGGTTAATGTTCGATTGGTAAAATTTTACAGATTTGTGTATACTGACGTGCTGTCGATTGTATCTATTGAATGGTAAAATACTAAGAACAAAAAGTTACAGATATTTACCTATTTACTATGAGATGGTTTCTTATTCATTACAAGTTTAGTTACAATATTTTTTATGGAGAAACCAATGTGACTAAGTAGGATGATGATGAAACCTAGTTTCACAAAAGAATTCACAAAAGTAAAAAGGAAATATGTTGCCTTTATTTGTAGTGATAGGTACAGACAGCACATCTAGTTACCACAATCTGTCAAAGTTTTGCAACAAATTTTCAATCTTATCACAATAGTGGAAGGTTAATGTTCGATTGGTAAAATTTGACAGATTCGGGTAGCATGACCTGCTGTCGTCTGTTCTTAACCCTGAGAGCGCTAATATCGCTCGCGTGCCTACGCAGATCGTAATGGGGTTGGCGCGCTTATATGCACAACGTCATATAATTACAAAGACCTAAGGGATCTAAACATAACATCTGGAACCTAGTACTTATATTGCTTTTTTGCCGCGCGGAATGTGTCGCGCAAAATCAAACCGAGCCAATTACGCGTTACAAAATCCGCTAGCGTGAAAGTGCTCTATCTCCTAACAGCTATTTCTATTTCTACGAAAAAGTAAATCAGTACATTTAGGCAGTGGCGTAGCTAAGTAACCGCGGGCCCCGGGGCAAATAGAAAAATGAGGCCCCTTAAAGGAAAAAAAAGAAAGGGGTATTATGTGCGAATAGAGCGAGCTTTTGTTTTTTTTTTAGGTCGCGACCTGTCTTTATTATAGTAACTTCGAAAAGTTCAGGGGGCCCCTCGAATGAACCTATGGGGGCCCCTGAACTTTTCAAGTTTGGGGGCCCCGGGGCACTGCCCCGGCAAGCCCCTTCGTAGCTACGCCTCTGCATTTAGGAGAATAGTGTGTTATGACGTCACAATCCGCCTTCTCATAGATTAACACTGCAGGCTGCGGCCGGCTTGTCGTCGTCTGTGGGGTCATCGCTGATGTTCAGGTCTCTGGTCGGCACGGAGATCAGGACGTCGTAGTAGATCTTCTTGTTGCGGAACGCGCTCTTGTTGTCGAATATCACTGAATCTGTTGACAGAATTTATTTATTAAATGGATTGTTTTGATTTTTTTTTATAAAAGGATGATTTTGTCCTTTGCCACAAATTTGAAAGTGACCATTTCTTGCGGTTTTTCGCGTTGTGGACTCAACGTTGCCAATCTGTGGGGAATTCCCCAAACTGTGGGGAATTTTAAGTCGTGTGGGGACTGCGTGGGGATTGTTGTCATGTGGGGAAAATGCGGGGATTCCCACAATTTACCCGCAGTCCCATAGAATTTGACAATCAGCAGTTTGAAGTTTCAGTATTTCATAATTTCATCTGTGCTGCATTCAGAACATACACCCGGGATGCACTCTGACGCGCTCCAAGCAGTTCAGAATATCAGAGAAATGTCACTCTGACAAGCAGCCGATAGTTTCGCACCCGTTGCGTGATATGTTTTAAAATTTAATCCGTCTAAAATCATGTTATCTACAACTACTTATATAGCCAAAAACTGCACCTAGTTCTGATGTAAATAAATAATTGCATTAATATTATTGAATTAATACTCACAGGTGGCAGGTCCAGTAACGGCCAGTACTCCGACGTCAGTGGGTCCCTCGCTGACCTTCCTGGGTCCGTGCTCGACAGTCTCGTTGCCCTCCTCGTCGCGCCGCTTTATCGAAAATTTTATGTCGTGGTGGTCTATTCCGAATTCCCATCTACAAATAATTTTATAGATAAGTCCCTCACCAAGTGTTCACCATAACAAGTGCAATTTAATCCATTAGTGGGGCATCGATTGATGGTGATTAGTGAGGGAATCGAACTGTTATTGTTTCCTTCTAACTGAGACTAGCTTTTGACATCTGTTTCGCCCGCGTGCCGTAGGGACTACTTCACACAAGCGGATAATAAGTAGCCTATAGCCCTGGATGAATGGGCTATCTAACACAAATAATATATAGGTTCATTACTGAATGGTGTTCAGGAGATGGTTTCACTTCATAACTTATCACTTACTTCAAAACGCTATCGTTGTCGGAGCACAGTAGATCGACGACGTGTTTCTCTCCATTCTTGACGGTTACCCGCTTATACTGCTTCTCCGACTCGAACGTCGGGTTGCTTGAGTAGTAGCTTTTAGGAACTTTACCACCTGGCTTTACCTGGAAGAAAAAAATTAAAGCTTTTAAATAGACGGAGTTATGTTTCGAGCTCATTTGTTGCCCAATTAGGTTCTCTCTGTACCAGAAACCTTACGTAGCTTCGTGGTAAATCTTATCTAAATCGGTTCAGCAGTTTTATGGAAAGTATCGTAAGTCAGTTGCTTCTTGGCGAGTTGATGGCAATTAATCTTACATTGTTTAAGCCCAGTAGTTCGCCACATACACATTATCATTAGCGGCAAGTAGGTCTTTTATTGTGCAAGTGTTGGGTCAGCGACAACGCACTACGTTTATTCTTAACATCCATAAAAGCTATACTTACAATAAGCGAACACCTCGGGTCTCCATTCTCATCCACCATGGTACCTCCATAGTGCACGGGCAGCTGTTCCTTATCTATGATGGAGAGGACCTGCGGCTGCCACTTCTTGGCGTCGGAGCCGTAAATCTTGATTTTAGAGATCGTGTACTCGTGCATAAACTTCTTGATCACTGAGAACGCTAGGGAGAATACTTTTGGCGCTGGAATAGATAAAATTAAGATAAATAGCGTAATTATAGAAGAAATTGGTTATACATAGAATTTATAAGAAATGCTGTGGTATGGTTAGAAAAATTGTAGTGTTGCAACGGCTCTTGAGTATAGTGTAGGCAAATGCAGGCTACCCTCCTCATTTTGGTTGCATGAAACATTTAAGCGGCTCCGGCTCAGCTCAGCAGATTCTCAAAAGAGGAATAGGTAGAGCTTTGCCAATAGAGACTCTAGAATTCTAGTTTCAAGATTTAGTTAAAACGCCGTTTGGGGTTAAAACCCTCGGGCCGCGGGGTCGAAATGCTTATCTTATTTTTATTTTGGCCAAAAGTTAAGCATTGCCATCCAACGTGGCATCTCATGCTTAGTTATCGAGCTAGTTACTGCGCCACGATGGAATTTATTGTTGTGAAAGCTGTTAGAAGAAATTGGTCTGAATAAGACTGCCTGTATTCCAGAATATACGTACCATTAATAATGTAGCAGACCTTCAAGATCTCAGGGTAGTTGGCTTCGTACAGCTGCAGTAATGTGAACACCATCTCAGCCGCCGGCTTCCACGCGTACTGCCTGATGTTGAACCCTTCCAGGTCAAATATCACTGTCACCTGCAAATCAAGGGAAAAGAACATATTTTAGTCAGTTCAAGCAACGTTTCCATCATCTAAACCTAGGTACCTAAATAAAGAGGATATTTTTTGGTTTGTACCCTGAAAGGTTCCAATCTACTGAACCGATTAGAAAAAATATTTCACTGTTGGGAAGCTACGTTGTCCCCGGGCTATCTCGCTATATTTTATCAGGATACGCGAAGTAGTTTCCACGGGAGGCGGGTGAAATCGTGTGAAACTGCTAGTGATTGGTAAACACGTGAAGTGAATTAGGTAGACAGGTATTCAACAGGTAATTATAGCCTATATGTTATCAAATGTGTAGGTATTTACTAGGTAAGTATGGCTGTGCGCTCCCTAGTTTGTCATTTTCCTCAATTTGCTGTTATGGTCGACGTGAATTAGTAGTTTTTACTAGGTATCTGATTGCAGGTGCTTTCAATGATGAAACCCAACATAGACATTAGTTAACGCGAGATTTCTTAAGTGATCTTTGAAGTCTAACAAAAAGGTACCGCACCGGAGGTATACCACTAATCACCTACTTTTTGGGACAGAGAAAAGAGGAGTCCTAAATTTTAATTACTTACCTTAAAATTATGTTACTGATATAACGTTAGAAAGCGGTTTTGGGGATGTTAATGTTTGAAGTTGAAACATACTAATGAATCTAATTAAAATGCCCCTCGTTTAGCCAACTTGTTAACTTCATCATTCAATATTTTAACCAACTAGTTATTTTATTTTGACTTCTTGACGATCTTGACTATTTGATAATATTACCGAAGACAAATTCTCACAAGGTCTAAGTTACCTTCAGAGCAGCAGGGCCATGTTCCTCAGCCTGTTTCCTGGCGACGGCGAGGTAGTTCTCCAGGTGCCGTAAGATCATGCGGATGACGTCGGTCTTCGTCACGGAGTGCAGGAGGCCCCACACGTCCAGACCCACGAAGGGCACGATGATTACTGGGAAACAATTAATGTTTTAGGGCGACAAAAACAAAATGAATGTAAGACAAGGGTTACACGATCATTCAGGCGTCAGTCCATTCCATCAGTCTGGCCCGCCACAGACAGATGCCGGAACGACAGCGAAAAACACGGTTTTTTCTGGACCATCAGTCCGTCAATCAGCCGGTTACAAGATAATTATTTTACCATTCTCCCATCATTCTGACCAGACTGATGGAAAAGACTGTCACCAGACTGATCGCGTAACCCTTGTCTAAGGTTACACTGGTACACACGGCTGTGTGGTAGGCAATATGAAAAAGAAATGGCACAGGTTCAATCAGCCTCCAATAAAAAGCACAACATTGATTGACTTGTAGATAAGGCAAACCCTTGCAACTGAAATTTTTGTTTCAATTGAAATTTTTTGTCCTAAATAGGTCCTGCTAGTGACCCTATTCCCTTTTCCAAAAATATTTTTTATCGATTAGTAGTAGTAGAATTTTGCTCAAATGCCAATTCAGTACTTTTTCGTTCGATGAACTATCCGCAGATAAGCCCATAAATCTCCTGATCAGCGGAAACAAATGGAATATTCAATTGTTAGCTAACCTTGCGGTATAATTTACTCTTAATGGAAATGTTCATGTATTTCTTAACCCCTCGAGTGTCAGGGCCAAGGTTTGAGGATGAAGAAACCGAGGGAAGTTCATGTCTCGCAACGTTAGGCAGACACTGACAATGACCCATATGTTTCGCAACAGCGCCGGCGCATGTATGACAATGTTAATTTTATTCGTCTACAATTACACGTATGAAGAAAACCTAATGTATTGAAATACTGTTTATTGCTTTTGGTTCTAATTCTAATACCTACTCGTGGCTAAGTAACAGCCGCTCGAGTAGATCATCTAATATTACAAAGGGATATCGGATGGTTTATGTAAAATACTAGATCCTTTCATAAGTCGTCTTATTTACTCAATACTCATTTTTCGGGGTTCCGAGCCCAAGGGTAAAACCGGGACTCTATTTTTAAGACTTCACTGTCCGTCCGTCTGTCACGGGGCTGTAGTTATAGTGCAAAAAAAAATAACAAATATTTAACAAATAAATACATAAACTGTAATAAAATAAGAATTTGAGGAGTCTCCCGTACATCAAAAGTGATTTTTGTGACAGCAAACGTGACTCGAGCTTAGCCGGTTTTTATTATCGTAATATCTTTAATTCGCTTAATCCTGTCTGATACATAAAAGATAAAATTAATTGTTTTGATCATACTTACTGGGCGATCCTTCTTTATCGAAACCAGTGCTTCCACTAGGAAAGTGTTTCTCCAACGCCTCTGGAGGTTGCCAAGTTTGAAGAGTTGTGTCTATGCCCCATTTCTCCCGCCATTTTTGAGACTGAAATTAAATATGGCCAAATTAATTCAAAATCTGTAATGTAATGCTATGTACTTATTACGACAACGATTCGCTCTTATTAGTAGGAACTGTTTTATATTTTTTAAGTAGAGCACAAGTAATTAATAAATCGAAGTACAGACGACAGCACATCAAGTTACCACAATCTGTCAAATTTATGCACTCGATTTTCAACCTTATCACAATGGAGGTAGGTAAATATTTGATTGGTAAAATTTGACAGATTCGTATACGTTGACCTGCTGTTGTCTGTACCTAATTACTTTAGAGACCATTTGAACAAGTCATCATGGGTGGTTCTTCAACCCGCTACATTTTACACCAAAACAAAATTACCTGAAGACTATATCTAATAGTTAAAAAACAATTGTATCATAAGTANATTACTTTAGAGACCATTTGAACAAGTCATCATGGGTGGTTCTTCAACCCGCTACATTTTACACCAAAACAAAATTACCTGAAGACTATATCTAATAGTTAAAAAACAATTGTATCATAAGTACATAATAATAACTATTGTCTAGGATTCTCTAAATATTCATAATGTGGTAGGTATACATTTGGAAAGTTTATTGATTAGTTTAATATTTCGTTAATTAGCGCACGCGCAGTGGCAATATAAAGCAATTCACGTGGACCTATTAACGGAATATTCGTGTAAGATTTATATGCCGGTAGTTTGACTAGTCAAACTAGTATATTCATATCTAAAACCGGTAAATCTCGTATTTCTTATGCATTATTGGATTTTTAATAGATTCCAGACACATTCAGATCTATTACTTATCTAAATAAGTAAGTATATTAATATAATAAGGAGAAAACATTTTAAAGCTCCGAAACTACTGGACCAATTTGAAAAATTCTTTCAATTTTGGGAAGTAAGACTATCCCCGAGAAACATAGGCGGGCATGGCAAGAGGTTTCCCGGGATGTGGGTAAAACCGCGGGCAAACGGTTAGTTAGATTTAGGTAATTTGAGTGTCATTTTAGGTATCATGCATGAGGATTTTTTTTTTTTTTTTTTTTTTTTTTAT
>NWSH02000560.1:1370513-1381101 GCA_002382865.2 Heliothis virescens
CCAGGATCACAGAGGCACACAAGCCCCACCACGACGACAACGTGGAGACACCCTCGGTGGGGATCATGCATGAGGATTGATTGATGAAACTGCATTCGCGTGAGTCTTTGTTGTCTTGTTATTTTGGGATGAGTTTTTTTTTGGATTCGATTCAAGACACGGAGAGACATATTTATACACTGTGTGCAGGTTTAAAATAGAAACATAAACATGACTTTTCGCGGCAACAGCCAGAATATGATGATGATGATGATGGCGTCCTAGCCGATTGTCGGCCACGGCGGCTGTTCTCATATAAAGAGATCAGCCAGCTGCGCAGGACATATTATAGTGCACAAGCCGGAATATAATAACTATACACTAACAATACCTATTTTTTTTTGTGTACTGCTTGCAATACCAAAGATGCATAAGTACTTTAGACTACAGACACGACACATATCGTCAGACAAGAGGTTTCTCTATGGTGCCCGGACCTACGACTGTGCCCACGGTAGCCTGGACCAAAATATTCTCGATACCGATTTAATATTGTTTTATGATTTTAAATGAACTAGCTTCCGCCAGCGGTTTCACCCTCGTCCCGTGGAAACTACTCCGCGCACCCGAATAAAACATAGTCTTCCCCGATAAATGGGCTATCCAACACTGAAAGAATTTCTCAAATCGGACCAGTAGACCTGAGATTAGCGCGTTCAAATACTATATCTATCTATAGGGTTAACAAGTTTCTAACACATGTAGGTGCAATGCAACTTAGCAAGCCTCTTGCTTAACTTTCTAAGCATTAAAATAGGTTATGGTTGAACATAAAAATAGTTAGTGCTAACGTTTATTTTGTCGTAAACGTTCAGGTAACAGTTATAACATGTTTCATTACGCAATACCCAGGCATTTGAAACGAAAAGTTGGACTCACGCGATCGAATATTCAGTCGACCATTCATTGATATTTTATTTTGATTCTTTTACTTCGCCATAGATATAGTTGTCTATACAGCACGGTACCCAAATCTGTCAAATTCTACCAGTCAAACTTTAACCTACCCCTATTGTGATAAGGTTCAAAATCTATTGCAGAAATATGACAGGTTGCGGTAACTTGATGTGATGTCGTCTGTAGTTCTGTACTATACCTATTCGATTTATCTATAATAAGTACCAATATCGCGTTTAATAGGATAATCATGGCAAAGCAGCAGGAACTATTAGATAAGGCTACTAAACTACTAGGAAACTAGTTGGTAATCAGTAATTGAATGAGAATTCTAAAGGTTTTCTACTTTCAGTATGGTCATTTCTACTAAACTGCAGCTAAGGAAGGGTTTAGGCAGTTATTATTCTGTGGTTTAGGGACAGTTTTTCAGTCATACCTACACAATAATATTTTTGGATGTTAAAACATTCACAATACACATTGTCAAATTTTACCAGTCAAACATTAGCCTACCTCTATTGTGATAAGGTTGAAAATCGATTGCAGAAATTTGACAGATTGTAGTAAATTGATGTGCTGTCGTCTGTACCTTAAGCATTTCACATCAAATCTAATAAATAAGTAATCATGTTTATGCATTTAGTTTTGAATTTTGATAGGCAATTAGTCATCAAAAATCCGGATAGCCAAGCCTTGACCTTGGTGTTAATGTTATAGCGTTTATTATTTTGGTTTCCGTGTTTCCTAGGTCAACTGTATACTTCAGAAATTTCAAGTTTATAAATAAGTAGGTACATAAGATCTTCTTGCCAAGGGGGTACGGGATTGGCAAGGGATTAGCCTTGTAAATACTACCCATTTTAACTCTATGTTCTGTTTCCATACTTAAATCGATAATTTTGGCGTCATAGCCAGACAGACTTACTTTCGCATTAATTAAAGTGGATTACATTTTTGATATATGTAGACATAATATACCTATATTACGGAAATACCTACCCAGCGTTTTTCTAAGTTTTTGTTTGAAAATAAAATAAGAGATACTTACATCTCTAAGCATTTTTTCTGCCGCCTCTGGATCCCATTGTCTTGCTGAAATCACACATTAATTATATTACCTATAAATGTTCATTAATATAGGTGTCCTTACATTTAATTTCCAAAACGTGTAAGATTTTTCTAATCTCCAATTCAATTAAGCAAAAGACGTCAACGTTAACAAATTAAACATTACTAATTATAATAATATGTTTTTAAAGAGGACCTTAATTACCTACTTGTATATTAATTAATTGTTATGTACTAGACTATTTTACCGTGATTTTTTGAGTTTCCGTATCGACTTACCTCTTAGCCATCGCAAAAGATAATGGTCATTGTGTTCGGGTTTGAGAACATCTTTCACGCTCCTTCGAAACTGTAACAAAAAAAAAAAACATTTTAAATTAATACAAACTTTTAGGTATCAGGCAGGCATAAGACATTCAAACATCTTAAAAGACTAAACTCGTTGCCTAGCAACATTATTGACAAGACAAGCTTGTCAAAACAATACAAGACAATCGTTCGAAACAACTTTTATAATTCTCTTTATTTTCGAAACAAGAAATCTAACTACAAATCATGGCTGAGACGGACAATATATCAACATATAGCACCGATGGAGGACAGGACACGGTTGGATTACCACGGATTGTGATGGTGACAGAGGGTTCCGACGATTCTGCGTCATCTCCATCTTCTACCTCCCCCGACGAGGACCACTGGGCTGATCTCATTAAATCCGCAGAAATACCTCCCGAATACTGGCACATACAAAAACTGGTCAAGTATATGAAAGCCGGCAACCAGACTGCCACTATGGTAGCGCTATCTTGCTTGAAAGACCACGATCTGACGAAAGAGGTAAATCAGAGAGCAATACAAGAAATTGGAGGCTTAGAACTGCTTGTGAACTTATTAGAAACCAGAGATCTGTGCTGTATTTTGGGAGGTTTAGCCGTCCTCAAAGATATTACTCCGAATATTGAAATAAGGAAAAAGGTAACAGACTTAGGAGCTATACCGTTGCTCGTGGGATTACTATCAGATCCAGCAAGAGACGTTCGGATACTAGCAGCGGAAACTATTGCTAATTTGGGAAGAATAAGAAAAAGCAGAAAGTTTTGTAGAAAATTTGGCGGTATACCAAAATTGATCGATTTGCTAGATATTAGAGATAAGTAAGTACCTATTTGGATTAAAGATTGTGTTAACATTTGTATCCTCTTTGATTTTAAAACATGATTATTTTCAGGGCTTTGTTAACACCTAGAGAAGAGTTAAATCAACACGAACTCCAGTTTTTGGACATCGCCAGAGCAGGTGCAAAAGCTCTGTGGTCTATGTCAGCTTCCCAAAGAAACCGTGAAGCTATGAGAAAGTACGGAATGATACCACTGATAGCGAGAATGCTGAAAACTATTCATCTAGACGTGGCTGTCCCAGCTGCGGGGTTGTTACAAATGTGTGCAAATGAAACCTCCTTCCAACTTGCTATCCAGACTGAAAAGATGGTTGATGATTTAATTAAACATCTTGGTAATGAAGACAAAGATTTGAAGGTATTTTATTTAATTAATGTTATATTCTTTGTTTTTTCGAATACAATTGAAATGTTTAAAATATTTTAGACATACTGCAGCTTAGCGATCTACAAATGCGCCAGTGATCCAGCCACGAGACACATGATCCGAGATGCTGGGGGGCTAGAACTATTGGTGCAAGCAGTATCAGACTCCACTAACAGGCCAAATAAGCCATTAATGGCTGCAGCAACTGGTGCCATATGGAAATGTGCTAGCAGTGATGCCAGCATCAAAAGATTAGACGCTCTTGGGACTGTTCCTATACTAGTAAGGCTATTGGATGATGAGAATGACGGAGTACTAACCAATGTAGCAGGAGCTCTAGCGGAATGCGCGAAGTACCCTCCCAATAGAGATAAAATTAGAGCTGCTGGTGGAATACCAATGCTTAGTAAGTATATGTATTTGTTTAACCAAGTATAGATACTTTTACATATTCAGGTGTGATATCTGATCAAAGTCGAAGTTGATTGACGCAACACAACATAGGTGTCTAATTTATCATGAACTTGGTAAATAAACATGCGTCATTATTTAAATGTCTTTTGTTTTTGCAGCTCATCACCTCAATAACACTCACAAACCTCTGCTCGAGAACGTTCCACTAGTTCTCATGGAGTGCGCTAAAGAACAGAACTGCATGGCCGAAATCGATCAGCTAGATGGAGTGAGACTGATCTGGTCATTACTCAAAAACGATTCGAAGAAGGTCCAAACAAATGCAGCACTAGCTTTGAGTCCTTGCGTTCAAAATGCAGCAGATTCCGGAGAAATGGTCAGGTCGTTTGTTGGGGCTTTAGAACTGACGGTAGACTTATTGGATTCTGATGATCACAACGTTTTGTCTGCGGTCTGCGCTGCTATAGCAACTATTGCCAGAGATCACGAGAATTTAGCTGTCATATCTGATCATGGTGTTGTCCCTAAGCTGTCTAAGCTTGGTAAGTTCTTCTTCAATTTAAGAATTTGAAAAGAAGAAGTTGTTTATCATGCTCATTACATTCTTCTTCTCAGTGAACACGACAGATGATCACCTCCGTGCAAACTTAGGCGTAGCCATAGCCTACTGCTGTGAATGGGCTCAGAATCGCCAGGAGTTCGGAAAGCGTGGAGCTATCACTCCCCTGGTGAACTATATGACGTCACGAGACCCTAACGTGCATAGATCTACTGCACTGGCGCTGTACCATTTGTCCTTCTACTCATTGAACTGTGTCACCATGCATGCTGTAAGTGGAATATGGTCTTAATTACAGCTCTACTCATATTTAAAGTATACTGTCGTATGTAGAGGTACAGAAGACAGGACAAGTTACCACAATCTGTCAAATTTCTGCAATCAATTTTCAACCTTATCACAATAGTGGAAGGTTATTGTTTGATTGGTAAAATTTGACAGATTTGCGTACGTTGCCCTGCTGTAGTCTGTACATTAATGTTTATCTACATGTTTTTGCTCTATTGTATGTAACATGTTTTTACAGTCTCATCATTAGATTCCGTAATCACATGCACTAGGTAGCTATTATAATGACTTCTAAATTCTTGTTTTGAAATAAGTTCTTAAAAGATTTCTGATTCTATTTTAATTAATTTTAAGGATGTTTTAGTACAAAAATAAACAACGTCCCAAATCTAGCATAAATGCGGTTGAAAATTAATACTTCATACATAACAATTTTATAAAAATAATGAAAAAAAGATAAAATATGTGTTAACCTTCATTTTCATAACCCGAAGATGAGTTATGTTCGTGCGTATTTTGTATGTAGGTATGCGTGTGCTATATTTTTTATTTAGTGCTAATAAATAATCAGGTTTGCCCGAGAACTGCTAAATGCCCTTTACGAATTAACGAAGGGGTTCAAGGTTGATACGGAACAGTCAGTGACCTTTTCGTCGGGCAATGATCGGCTAAGTATAGTTTGTGTAAATAGGTTTCACTTTTCAAACTATTTCGTAGTGTGTAATACGACAAAATAAGTATAACATTAACTTTGGATACATTGTAAATCTATCTGTTCTTAAAGAAAGGAGATAAAGGCAAGCCAAAAATTATTAGATATGACATATTTTGTTATCTATCTATATGAGGTAACCCTTTATTAAAAGTAGGTATATTAAAAAAATACCATGAACATTAAAAAAACTAAATTGCTGGAGACTGTCTTCAAGTGATACATTTGAAAGCACGAGTGCATTCCTTATCGAGTTCCCTAAATTATCATTTGGACTGTTGTTAAATAGCCGTAACACATCTCCGACAGCAAATGGTTATAATGTTTATTTATGAAGGTTAATAATACATGCGTTCAGTTAATTAAGCCGAATAGTTGTGCTCTGATTACCGCGACCCGGCCTTCCAAGTGCATGTACCACGGAGTTCTAAAGTTAAATGGAGTTATAGCTATGGTACAAAATTTCAAAATGTCTAAACATTCGACGGTGGAAAGGCTATTTGGTTTAAGCGACATTTTTGCAACTTTACAGGAGAGCCATTTAAAGTTTAAAATTTCCGAAAAAAAATCATAAAAACAAAACCTCTTCAGCTATTGGAACAGAGTAAACTTAATTTAAATGAATTTGAAAACGTCGAGGTGTTGATGCTTATACCATATAAAACGGACCTTAAATTAAGAAGATAAATGTCGCTTAATACAAATTGCCCTAAGCCACTTTTTTTCAGGGAACGGAAAAAAGATTTAAGTCACTTCTTAACTACAATTGGTAAAAAATAATCAACTCAAGCGACACTCCATGTCGTATTTTGTTGAAAATGTATGGAAATAAAAATGATTTAAGTCACATGTCAATATGAAATAGAAACAAGAAAAACGCTTTAATCGATATTGAATCTTTTATCTGAGAAAGGGCTACTGATTTATGTCTCGTTTCTTTAAATCATTGTATAGTTCAAGTACATTAGTAAAAAAACTTTGGAAACCACCCAAAAATAGAGATGTTTCAAGCGCCAAAAAAGTGCTCAGATTTAAATGAATCCGGCATCATTCGATGGAGACAAAATTGCTGATTCCGAATATGTATATAACTCAATATCGCCCAAAATGTCGCTTAAACCAAATAGCCTTTCCACCGTCGTATGGTTTTCGTTGCTCATTTTGGTTTTCGTATATGTACATGAGCCCTTTTTTGAAGTGGAAGTGGAACCGCGACTAGAAGTTCTAAAGTTAAATGGAGTGAACCTATAGTAGAAAACTGAGAATGTCTAAACCAATGAAAGTCGTTGCTGGTTTTCGTATATAAGTAAACGTAAGATAGGTTCGATTACTAAGTTATCAGAAGCAAAAGATCTGCAACCAGATTGCAGATCTTTAGCAAAAACGCATTTACATGTGACTGTATAGATGTGTCACTTCCTCAACATCTACAAAATGTACCTAGTTCTACAAACCATTGTAAATGGTGATTGTTTATTAAAACGTCCTTACCAGACCAAAACCAAAGGTTGCAAAACCTTTTAAGGGAAAGCTAACATTGAACATTTGCCTTTGCCATAATTGGCTCAAGTTAATATTTAAACTTGATCTTTACTCGTAAAATACTTGGGAAAAACGTCGCATTCGTAAATTTTACATTATTGCAAATTGCATTGCAATTATTTGCAATGCAATTTGCAATAATGTAAAATTAAGTAAAATTAGCAATAAAAGATAAGCTTGCAGGAGGCAAGAATTAATCAAAAAATTAGTTATTAGTCTTGACTTTAATTTAAAATGTATAATATTTATTAGGGAATTTTATTAAATGACTTAGCACAAGGTGAACATAAATCACTGTTACCTTTAAGAAGAGATACAGCATATTGCGATGCATATTTTAGCTACATTTCGACATTGTTGACTTATGAACTGAAAAATTAGATGTTGCAGAAAATAAATGTTTCGTTAACTATGCCAGTGTCTTATATGAAGTTCCTATGTAGCAATTAATAAATGAGGTTATTAACATGTTATTTTATTTCAGGCTGGTGTGGTACAATTTCTCCTTGAAACGATTGGATCTAAAGATCCGGTCCTACAAGAGGCATCGGCCGGTTGTCTATGTAACATCAGGAAGCTAGCACTGGCCACCGAGAAGGTCAAGCTAAAACAGTAGCTGTTGTTTATGGTTTACTTTGACTAACCAAGGAGTTATTGAATTAAATTATGCAATTAAAAAAATGTGTTTTTTATTTAATTTATAATTATTATACAGTTTCACAGGTTATAGATAGAGTTCTAAATAACTATATGACAGACAGTGCCATAGAAACGTTTATAATTTTGATAACTTTCCTATGGCATGATCTGTCAGATCTATAGCTATCTAGAACTTTATCTGGAACCTATGAAACTAGCCGTAAATATTTTATTCTGTATTTTGAAATAATTAAATATTTGCTGACTCATTATTTCACAAGTATCGTTTTCCGTAATCACTCGTTATGCAAACTGACAAACTTAAACCAGTCGTGTAATGTTACCTACCTTTCTCTCATTTGATTGACGTCTATTTAAAATTCATTTAAAGAATTGGAGACCTGGATAGGAGGATTAAGACTGATTGGCATCCACCGTCGCGTCGTTTAGGTACTTATACTTGACATTGAAGCTAACATCCTCTTATACAAAATAAGCAAGTATGAAGTATAAGAGGATGTATTTGTGCAGAGGTGTTACGACAAAATAAAATGGGTGCCCTTTTTTTGACGTACAGGTATATCTTGTTTTTTAAATATGTTTTTTTTTCGGTTAGGTGCTTATAAGGAAAATAAAATATCACGATAAGTAGGTATACCAACTTCCCAAAAAAGGGGATGTTCTCAATTCGTTTCTTTGTAAGCGTATATTTTTTTGAGCATACTTCTGTTCCATCTCTATTATCTTTTTAAACTATTTTCCATCCTGAGAACAGACAAGAATATGATAATGATAATGTGGTATGATCACGGAAGAAAGATCTTTCTCTTCCATGGATTTGACAGTGATAGCCATCATAATCACATCAGCATTTCTGATGATGGTGTTATGATGACGTGTCTTTACGTTTGTTTTTTACATTTATTACCTTACTTCGTAGTTGTTAAGTATCTATGCATAGGTAATATTTCGTCTCATTTCTCCTCAATAACTTCATAACCTTATGAAACGCTATTTAATAGATAATATGCAGTAAAAGTTAAAGTAAAGTGTACATATATACCTATTTCAATTGTATAAATAAATTATGGGCAACTTTTTTTTGTTTTGTCTAACCCGAGACGACCTCTGTGCACAGCAATGGCGTTATGGGACTACTAGACGAACGAGGAAGTATTTACCTACTATACGGATAGATTACACACAAAAACACTGTAAAATTGTATGAAAAATTAATGAGGAAGCCGAGGACTGTGAGCACGAAGTTCGATCTTTGACATTGAACTGTAGAACTCCTGTTCTTACATAATTACCTAATGCTTCAATGATAATGGGGGGACATATATTTTTGCGGTAAAACTCGGGTATTACTCAAGCAGAGGCAGATATAGGTGCCTATTCCGAACGTGTGGGTCGTAACCTTAAGGCGAGATTCCACCGGTGTGCGCCAATGTGACGCACATTAATGTTCTTCATTTCTTCTTCATTCGCTCAACAAACAGTAAGAAATTGCGTGCAAACATTATATTGTAAAATTTCCGCGAAATTGCAACCTTTGAGCGCGATTATGAAGCAGTAAACTCAGACTGACGCGTACACATTTTTTCTTCGCGCACATTTGTTCGCAATTTTGGCGAAAGCTTGCCAAAAGCTACAGTTCTCGTCAAAGTTATTTCATGATACTTAGTCAAAATACGAAGCGCATGGGTATCATATACTACATGACCTGCTACGCATGCACGAAAATGGGCTAATTTTAGATCGGCAAAGTTACCAATCGTGCTTTTCAAAGGTGAGTTTGCTAGGACTATCCGTAAGTAAGTTCTACACAGCCGGCTAACATGTATTCTAAACTTGAGAACTTCTCGTAAAATACAAAGTCTGAAAATTACCATTGCGCTTTGAGTAAACGATATGCCGATAATGAATGATGGTGAATAGTGCTCGTTGTGCTCTCGTATTTCATACTTTATGATGAAAGTTCCAACTTCCAGTAGGCCGTTATTGCAAACATAAATACTATACATGTATCAATGATAGTAATTATTTAAGTACCTTTTCACCTCAATGATTGCTGTTACATACATAAAACTTTCATATCGTTTGTGCGAGCAACTGCGTCAGAGCAGACACCAATTTGATATGCTTTCGCAGCATAATTCAATGTTAATTGTGATAAAAAAATGGAAGTGCGTCATTCAATCAAGCCGGTTTTTATTTTTTGTTTTGGGATATCTCTTTTAATCTTGTGAATGCATAGATAATAAAAGCACAACTCCATGAGACAACGTAAAACGTGTCAAAAAATTGTTATAGACTTTTTTAGCTACAACTTTGTCATTTAACATTTTTCCGTAAGACTTGTAGTTTTGCCGGAATTCGTGATAAAACCGCAGGGCAGAGTTCTCCCTTGATTTCGAAACACAAATTGCTCGTAATTAATTTTTCCCATAATTTTGTCGTAGTCTTTTTCTTTTACAATGGGTTTCATCATTTACCTACCCTAACTATCCTAGTCTATTGAGAAGACCATACTTTACGAAATTATATTTGAGAGTTATAAATAACACGGGTTATAAATAGAGATGTGCCGTTGCCGGCAATATTGCCCAAAGTGGGAATATTGGTAGCAATATTGCCGGCAATATTGCCGGGAGTGGAAATATTTGGGAATATTGCTTAATTATAAGTCAAATTAACTTCGAAAACTATGTACAATACTTAAAATTAGCATTTATACGTTATAATCTACATTACATCCAATAAAATATTGTTTTGGGTAAAATTGCCAATAATGCCAGCAATACTGCCGGTATTTTACCGGCAATATTGCCGGCAATATTGCCCATGTTGTCAACAACAATAATGAATGTAATAAATAACATA
>NWSH02000560.1:1419938-1431954 GCA_002382865.2 Heliothis virescens
TTTTATATAGTCTCCTTATTCTTCAAGAGGGAAATCACAATATTCAAGTCATTTA
The DNA here is from genome assembly GCA_002382865.2 of Heliothis virescens. Taxonomy (NCBI): domain Eukaryota; kingdom Metazoa; phylum Arthropoda; class Insecta; order Lepidoptera; family Noctuidae; genus Heliothis; species Heliothis virescens. Next base: position 1,419,994 of record NWSH02000560.1, read on the forward strand.
CATCAAATACTTAGGTTATACTAGGATTTGCTCATAGCAGAAGCTACAGAAGCATGTTATAATTTTTTGTTGTTTTTAGAATTCAGATACCGTTAATTTATAATTTAGGCATAAATATTCACCTCAAATATTACAAAAATAGTTGGGATCGTTTTAATAGCTATTTGTCAACTAATTAATAAAAATAAAAAAACTTTTAATAACCATAAGTTCGGAATAACGATAATTACGTGAAATTAGGACAAAATATGGCCAATAGCTGTATCTCAAAAACTAAAGCTGTTGAAGAAAAACTGATTGCAGATTTGAAATCAGCGACCACGAAATAGTAAACAACAGCTATAAAATTCCATGCAACAAAAAAAAGTCAAATTTTGTTCCCTTGTGTTATTTATTCAAAATACTTTATTTTCTTCTTAAATTAGCATTATTTACATAAATTATGTTTCACAAAACAATCAAGACATGCATTCAGCTGGATCTTGGATCCTTCGGCAGCCACTCAATAACAACATTACATTTCATCTCCAAATCTATGTAGAAAAAGAGTGCTTAAATTAATTCATAACAGTGAAAATAACTCCTCCTCTCTCTGGTTCCTCATCATGTACTTCTTTATCACTACCTTCAGGGTCTGATGCATCAGAATCATCACTATTCACCTCTCTATACTTTCCAAAACTACTTTTATCTGCTGGTAACTCGGCCATCTTGATTCCAGCTCGCGCCAGCAGTTTCTCAGCAGCATGCTGTGCCTCTATTTCTTTCAAATGACTATTGTATTCTTTTTGGAGTTTCAAAGATTCTTCTATAGACAATACTTTAGCTGGACCATAGACACTTGGAGGTGGAGTTGCAGCGGTAACCTCCCAATGTTTATGTTTTTTTCTCAAAATCTCTTTTTCTGGATTATGTGCATTGGATATTGTGGTTTTATATGGTTTAAAGTGACCAGTAGGTTTAGGTTTTGGTTGAACTTCAGTTTTTTCTACTATATACTTCACATGGGGTAACTCACCAATTTTTAACAAGTCTTCATTGGTTATTAGAGGCTTTTCAGGGGTTAATACTTTTACTTGTTTTTCTAGCACTGTGTTTTGACTGAGAATATGTAACACATCCTCTGGTTCACTGTCGTCATCAGAGTCTAGATACGTTTCCTTTTTATCCTCAATCTTGCCAACCCATTCAACTTGTTGCACAGTATTTTTATCAACCCCACTCAGTTTCAACTTGTCAAACATAAGACAGGTTTGTTCCTCATCCTGTTTGGCCTTCAGTTCACTAACAATTTTATCATGAAAAGCTTGAATTTTAGCTCCTTTATCAGGCAGTTTGGATATAAAGGATTTATTGTTCAATAGTTTTAACTGCCTATCTCGTAACTCGCATAACTCCGCTACGGTTTTTGATGATAAGTCAGTGATTTTGCCATCTATCTCGCTTTTTGGCGGAGGAGGCAGTATACCTGGAATCTTTTTAATTATCGCCTTCATAGCTTGGAAGGAAGGAAGACTGATGATTGTCATAAAGTTAACATGTTAACGTTATTTATATGGGTTAGCTAGTGGGTAATATATGAAATTACAGTGAAACTTTTACATATACGTTTGTAGTTCTCGCTGGCTTTTGTTGTATTTGTTTTGTATATTTCACAATCGTTAGCAATGATGTAAATTGTAATTTGTGATGACTTTGTTAAAGTTAGATTGACATTGACATTTCTCTTTTTTTTCCCTCAAAAATATTTATTGCATAGATAATATAAAATATAAGTATAGTGATGCTCTCCATAGCTAAAAACCGGTAATTTTTGGGTCAATGTGGGCCACATAGACGTTCAATTTAGTTTATGGTCATTTTGTCAATTTCTAGACATTTCGTTTGCATTTCTGAACTATTGTGATTTGTGTAGTGAAATATTAAATTCACAGTTTCTCCGCGATTCTATGTGCTTTTGTGGGAATAATGATTCATTTATGATGTTAATAACTCTGGCGCGTTCCTTTGCCCTAAAAAACTAAGATTGTGTCTTAATCTCTGCATTTTCTCTTCTATCACTAACCATGGAAGACGCTACGGTATGTTGATCGATTCATTTGTATTTTCAAACATTTGCTTTTGTTTATATTACAATTACGTTACGGTACTGAAATAGGCGGCGCCAAGGATACCCACTGACCGCCTGTACTATTAGTTCCCAGTAATAAGGTGTATGTTGTAAAATTTGTAATGTGTGGGGCATCGATCAATATTTGACCTCCTTTTCACAGGTGCCTTTACATCTGGAGCCTTTTCAGCACGGCGAGGTGTCCGACAAACGAATTTGGATCGGCAATCTCGACACCAGAGTTAATGAGTATGATTATTTTATCTTTTATACCTTCATAACTACTTCATCATATAAACAAATCTATGGCTTCCTTGCATTTTCCTGTCGTTAAAAACTTACCATCATTCTTAACAAATATCGATATCTAACACTTTCTTGATAACAGCAGTTATCTATATCTATACTATCTATACTAATAATATAAAGCTGAAGAGTTTGTTTGTTTGAATGCGCTAATCTTTGGACCTACTGGTCTGATTTGAAAAATTCTTTCAGTGTTAGATAGCCCATTTATTGAGGAAGGCTATAGGCAAATTTTTATCCGGGTGCGCCCAGTAGTTCCCACGGAAGCGGGTGAAACTGCCGGCAGAAGCTAGTTCCTTATAACATTTCTTGTCATTAGACCAGGTCTTCCAAAATATGCCCTTCAAATATTCTCATGTACATATTTTTAACAAATTACCTTCTCTCATTACCGGTATCAACTACTGAAAATGGTCCGTGTGTATGGAAACATCGAGAAGTTTGATATGCTGTTCCATCGGAGCGGCCCCAACGTGGGACAGCCTCGGGGCTTTGCCTTTGTTACGTACAAGCTGAGGCAGGATGCAATCAAAGCCATGACCTCGCTGAATGGCCAAGTACTGGGGTCTAAAAGGATAAGTGTCAAGTTTGCGAAAAATACGGTAAGTTTCTTGCAAAACCCATAATATAATATTTGCAGCCTGTGACACAGGTTCCAGGTGTGAAATAGTTATCTGACAGATAGTGCCATAGAAATGGTTTTCATTTTGATTACTTTTATATGGCATGATCTGTCTGGAACTATCTGGAACATGTGAAACTGGCCGTTAGTCCATTGGTTACACATTTTTGAAAACATTGTCTTTTTGAGTCCCAATTAACTTGCATGTCAACATTCTACTCCACAAGTGTATAGTTTCACTTATTCGTTCATTTGGAAGACTAAGTTAAGATTGTTAAAATGCTCTGTTGATATTCCACAACCAAAATCTACAGAAAATATCAAAATTAACTATATCCTTCATGTCTTTACAGGATGAACAGGAAAAACCGAAACCCGAACTAGGCATAGCGGTCCTAGCAGGTGCTAAGCCGGAGCTTAAACTCAGCAAAAAAACTGCCATACAGTCCATTGAGGCAAAACTTAAGATGATGGAGAACATGAAGGCTGGAGATGACTTCGTAATCAACAAGTTAGCAGCGAACGAGGCTCCAGTCATTGCCCAGTATCAAACAAAGCAATATCAACCGCAGAGCAAATCCGCTTCGTCATTCCGAAGACGGCACCCATACCACAAGAAGAGATAGAGTTTATTTTGGTATTGCCTTAAGTTATTTGGAAGCTGACACTACTGTGCAGTTCTCTGCAATCTTATGCCCAATTTCGCTAACAGCCCCTAAGTTAACGGGATCCCTTAACAGGTGGGTTGGGGGACCGTTAGAAGATGGTTTTTCACCAACTCTAAACAGTCTGGATGTTGGTGAAACTATATACTATTCAGGGGCTGGGTAAGGGGAGCTTTTAAGTTAAGGATCCCGTACTTAGCTGGCAGTATAGGGGATCTTGGTACAATTGGGCATAAGAAAGGTCTCAGTAATCTCAAGCTTTTCATTATTTTACATGTGGTGTCTAAAAGTATTATTTTTGTTTTGCTTGCCATATTTACTGATAATTGTACTGTAATTTGTGATGGAACTCTGCTAAGCTTTTACTGGAAATGTTATGTACTGATGATATTCACAATGAAATGTTGAATTTATTAAATGTATAGCTTAGGGTATGTTAAACATTGTATTTAAAAATTACTCTCAAAATGTTTATTCTTCAAGTACTTAAATCATATTCTATACTACTCTACAGCTTAACTTTTTCAAAATTATAAATATATTATCTTTAAAATTTTCTCTTGATCAAATGAATGCAGTATGTGCCACAGTAGTGTCTAATCTAATGATATTAATAATGTTTTAGTTCTTTTTTGCGATTTGTGCTAGTTTCGTCAGTAAACATGTGATTTATTTGTAAGTATTACGATATTTAAATGTTAGATTATAAGTCAAGTCAGTTGATAGTAGTTTCGAGAGAGATAATTATCGGTAACTTATTGAGAATTTGTCAATCAGGATAATTCTAGAACATAGTTATTGTGAAGTGATTTGAAGCAGTTTATTAGCTTTTTGACATTGTTGTCTTATATAAAGAATAGTTTTAAGCCTTGTACCATCAGTGTGTTCATTTATGTCTGTCTGTTAAATCTTTAAAGTAATCAACGAATCACTAAGTACACGATATTGTGGAGGCAAGAATACTTATAAATACTCATAGTTCAAATATTTACAGTTACCTTGTGTGCAGGTTGTTGTGAATAAATTAAGCTTTTAAAACATTTACGTTAATTTTAATTTAATTTTCCTATCTTCCTTTGGAATTAGATTTCTGTGTGTGGACTGACAAGTTAATCTGGATAAAACTGTAGACTCTCTCCCTGCGAAATCTTATTTGAATTGGTTCCGCTGTTTTCGAGTTGAAAAATATGACTAGAAACTACCTCGTTATGTCCTAAATTATCGATGCGGCGACGAACTCTTTCTGAGTTCATAATCATGTAAGCTACCACCATAAAGCATAATATAAAGAAAACCGTTTAAAAAGTGTAAATAAAACAGTGAATACAATAAATAAATATTTATTTATGTATTAAGCCTATATAATATTTAATGCATTGCAAAAATGTACATCAGTCGCTTAAACTATGTAAGAATATACATAACAGACAAATTGTACTAGTTACCAAAATATTAATCTAGTAAACTTACTTAAACATATTTAATAGTGAGGCTGTTTAAAAATATAAATATCTTTTAAAACAAAACACTGGTTTAGGGAAGTTTACATACTTAGGTGTAGGATGATTTGTGCATTATTAATTTCTCGTGTTCAACAGCCCTAACATGAAAAATAAAAGTGTCTTCCACAATTTTACTCCCTGGCCAATATACACGGACCGTGCGGTCCTGTAGCTAATAACACATTGTATAACACATGAGAAAAATTAAATAAATTTCCTATGCATATAGGTACTAATAAACTCAAATTATTCTTTTATATTTATGCTGAGAATATGTACAGGTATGCGAAGTTTAATTTACTGTCGTATTGTCATCAACAGTTTGTATGTTTCATGGACCAAAATGAAGAAGAACTATTGTTCATTTCCATGCTAAGCCTGCATTAAATTCACAAACAAGTCCTTACCTAAGTATATTTACATTATTTTATTCACTTATTTTAAGCGGTACGTCGTAAGCGTGAAGGACAAACATTTTGGACCAGTTTCAGAGATTTCAGATAGTTATCTGTTAGATAATGCCTTAGAAAAGTAGTCAAAATTAAAAACATTTCTATGACATTCTCCGTTAGGTATCTAGAATCTCAGAAGCCCCAAATGACCTTTTAAACAACTGGAATAATAAAACTATGTAACAATTTATACCATACATAGAGATTAAAAAACAAATCAGAACATAGTCACTACCGACTAGACACTGGTAGGGAGTAATATAATGTTTATTTTTACTATTTAAAATTTATATTAATATATTTTCACTGGTTCTGAAACCGGGTGAGATGCCGTGAGACAAAGATGTGGCAAATCTTTGCGTAGGACTGGCCATCACTAAATAGTCGTCATCTTCTTCTAATTTTCGCTTCATAGACGAGTACTGGGTTTCATCATCGCCTTCTTTGAGCCAGTCTTTGTACTCTATGCAGAGCGGCCATATTATTTTACCGGATCTGTGAAAAAGGAGATTGTTAAAAACTGGCTATAATTATTCTAAACGATATTTTGCCATAACTAGAAAACGGCAGAAACAATCCCGTTCCAAGCTGAAGGAAGAATCAAATTTAAGTAAAAGTTTAAACCGTGGTAAACAAATGATCGAACTTGCTGCTTAAGATCGAAAGGAGTGGAAGAATCTTCTGCGAGCCCCATGTCCCTGATAAGGGATAACAGGACGACATCAACATCAAACAAAAGGTTATTATTTTAAAACTTTTATAACTTATCTATACTTGTATACTAAAATCCATGGAGTTTCTTGCCGGTTCTTCTCCATGAGACCCACTTCTTCGAACCGTGCAACTAGCTTGACGTTTCTTAAGAGCTTTTATAGGCCTATTTGAAATAAAAAACTTTTGATTTGATCTGATTTAAAAGTGTTTTTTTTTGTTTGTACCCTGGGTCCAATACTACTGAACCGATTCGAAAAATCTTTCACTGTTGGGAAGCTAGATTAGCCCCAAGTAACATAGGCTATATTTTGTCCAGGCACGAGCAGTAGTCTCGAATGAAAACTGCTATTCACTTAATATTTTTTTTATCTATATCTCAAAAACTCACCTAGGCAGATTATAAGGGTCGTACGGGAACCACTCATCATATTGTTGTATCGCCGTCGACTGTAGCGTATGTCTCGCATTCTTTTCTATAATTCCCTGGCAGTACACGACCTGATGTGACCTCGTTATTGAAGAGAACGCTCGCGTGACTTGAGGGGGGCACGTGCGCAGTGGGTTCAAAGCGCACGTCACCAAACGNAAATTTTTATCCGGGTGCGCCCAGTAGTTCCCACGGAAGCGGGTGAAACTGCCGGCAGAAGCTAGTTCCTTATAACATTTCTTGTCATTAGACCAGGTCTTCCAAAATATGCCCTTCAAATATTCTCATGTACATATTTTTAACAAATTACCTTCTCTCATTACCGGTATCAACTACTGAAAATGGTCCGTGTGTATGGAAACATCGAGAAGTTTGATATGCTGTTCCATCGGAGCGGCCCCAACGTGGGACAGCCTCGGGGCTTTGCCTTTGTTACGTACAAGCTGAGGCAGGATGCAATCAAAGCCATGACCTCGCTGAATGGCCAAGTACTGGGGTCTAAAAGGATAAGTGTCAAGTTTGCGAAAAATACGGTAAGTTTCTTGCAAAACCCATAATATAATATTTGCAGCCTGTGACACAGGTTCCAGGTGTGAAATAGTTATCTGACAGATAGTGCCATAGAAATGGTTTTCATTTTGATTACTTTTATATGGCATGATCTGTCTGGAACTATCTGGAACATGTGAAACTGGCCGTTAGTCCATTGGTTACACATTTTTGAAAACATTGTCTTTTTGAGTCCCAATTAACTTGCATGTCAACATTCTACTCCACAAGTGTATAGTTTCACTTATTCGTTCATTTGGAAGACTAAGTTAAGATTGTTAAAATGCTCTGTTGATATTCCACAACCAAAATCTACAGAAAATATCAAAATTAACTATATCCTTCATGTCTTTACAGGATGAACAGGAAAAACCGAAACCCGAACTAGGCATAGCGGTCCTAGCAGGTGCTAAGCCGGAGCTTAAACTCAGCAAAAAAACTGCCATACAGTCCATTGAGGCAAAACTTAAGATGATGGAGAACATGAAGGCTGGAGATGACTTCGTAATCAACAAGTTAGCAGCGAACGAGGCTCCAGTCATTGCCCAGTATCAAACAAAGCAATATCAACCGCAGAGCAAATCCGCTTCGTCATTCCGAAGACGGCACCCATACCACAAGAAGAGATAGAGTTTATTTTGGTATTGCCTTAAGTTATTTGGAAGCTGACACTACTGTGCAGTTCTCTGCAATCTTATGCCCAATTTCGCTAACAGCCCCTAAGTTAACGGGATCCCTTAACAGGTGGGTTGGGGGACCGTTAGAAGATGGTTTTTCACCAACTCTAAACAGTCTGGATGTTGGTGAAACTATATACTATTCAGGGGCTGGGTAAGGGGAGCTTTTAAGTTAAGGATCCCGTACTTAGCTGGCAGTATAGGGGATCTTGGTACAATTGGGCATAAGAAAGGTCTCAGTAATCTCAAGCTTTTCATTATTTTACATGTGGTGTCTAAAAGTATTATTTTTGTTTTGCTTGCCATATTTACTGATAATTGTACTGTAATTTGTGATGGAACTCTGCTAAGCTTTTACTGGAAATGTTATGTACTGATGATATTCACAATGAAATGTTGAATTTATTAAATGTATAGCTTAGGGTATGTTAAACATTGTATTTAAAAATTACTCTCAAAATGTTTATTCTTCAAGTACTTAAATCATATTCTATACTACTCTACAGCTTAACTTTTTCAAAATTATAAATATATTATCTTTAAAATTTTCTCTTGATCAAATGAATGCAGTATGTGCCACAGTAGTGTCTAATCTAATGATATTAATAATGTTTTAGTTCTTTTTTGCGATTTGTGCTAGTTTCGTCAGTAAACATGTGATTTATTTGTAAGTATTACGATATTTAAATGTTAGATTATAAGTCAAGTCAGTTGATAGTAGTTTCGAGAGAGATAATTATCGGTAACTTATTGAGAATTTGTCAATCAGGATAATTCTAGAACATAGTTATTGTGAAGTGATTTGAAGCAGTTTATTAGCTTTTTGACATTGTTGTCTTATATAAAGAATAGTTTTAAGCCTTGTACCATCAGTGTGTTCATTTATGTCTGTCTGTTAAATCTTTAAAGTAATCAACGAATCACTAAGTACACGATATTGTGGAGGCAAGAATACTTATAAATACTCATAGTTCAAATATTTACAGTTACCTTGTGTGCAGGTTGTTGTGAATAAATTAAGCTTTTAAAACATTTACGTTAATTTTAATTTAATTTTCCTATCTTCCTTTGGAATTAGATTTCTGTGTGTGGACTGACAAGTTAATCTGGATAAAACTGTAGACTCTCTCCCTGCGAAATCTTATTTGAATTGGTTCCGCTGTTTTCGAGTTGAAAAATATGACTAGAAACTACCTCGTTATGTCCTAAATTATCGATGCGGCGACGAACTCTTTCTGAGTTCATAATCATGTAAGCTACCACCATAAAGCATAATATAAAGAAAACCGTTTAAAAAGTGTAAATAAAACAGTGAATACAATAAATAAATATTTATTTATGTATTAAGCCTATATAATATTTAATGCATTGCAAAAATGTACATCAGTCGCTTAAACTATGTAAGAATATACATAACAGACAAATTGTACTAGTTACCAAAATATTAATCTAGTAAACTTACTTAAACATATTTAATAGTGAGGCTGTTTAAAAATATAAATATCTTTTAAAACAAAACACTGGTTTAGGGAAGTTTACATACTTAGGTGTAGGATGATTTGTGCATTATTAATTTCTCGTGTTCAACAGCCCTAACATGAAAAATAAAAGTGTCTTCCACAATTTTACTCCCTGGCCAATATACACGGACCGTGCGGTCCTGTAGCTAATAACACATTGTATAACACATGAGAAAAATTAAATAAATTTCCTATGCATATAGGTACTAATAAACTCAAATTATTCTTTTATATTTATGCTGAGAATATGTACAGGTATGCGAAGTTTAATTTACTGTCGTATTGTCATCAACAGTTTGTATGTTTCATGGACCAAAATGAAGAAGAACTATTGTTCATTTCCATGCTAAGCCTGCATTAAATTCACAAACAAGTCCTTACCTAAGTATATTTACATTATTTTATTCACTTATTTTAAGCGGTACGTCGTAAGCGTGAAGGACAAACATTTTGGACCAGTTTCAGAGATTTCAGATAGTTATCTGTTAGATAATGCCTTAGAAAAGTAGTCAAAATTAAAAACATTTCTATGACATTCTCCGTTAGGTATCTAGAATCTCAGAAGCCCCAAATGACCTTTTAAACAACTGGAATAATAAAACTATGTAACAATTTATACCATACATAGAGATTAAAAAACAAATCAGAACATAGTCACTACCGACTAGACACTGGTAGGGAGTAATATAATGTTTATTTTTACTATTTAAAATTTATATTAATATATTTTCACTGGTTCTGAAACCGGGTGAGATGCCGTGAGACAAAGATGTGGCAAATCTTTGCGTAGGACTGGCCATCACTAAATAGTCGTCATCTTCTTCTAATTTTCGCTTCATAGACGAGTACTGGGTTTCATCATCGCCTTCTTTGAGCCAGTCTTTGTACTCTATGCAGAGCGGCCATATTATTTTACCGGATCTGTGAAAAAGGAGATTGTTAAAAACTGGCTATAATTATTCTAAACGATATTTTGCCATAACTAGAAAACGGCAGAAACAATCCCGTTCCAAGCTGAAGGAAGAATCAAATTTAAGTAAAAGTTTAAACCGTGGTAAACAAATGATCGAACTTGCTGCTTAAGATCGAAAGGAGTGGAAGAATCTTCTGCGAGCCCCATGTCCCTGATAAGGGATAACAGGACGACATCAACATCAAACAAAAGGTTATTATTTTAAAACTTTTATAACTTATCTATACTTGTATACTAAAATCCATGGAGTTTCTTGCCGGTTCTTCTCCATGAGACCCACTTCTTCGAACCGTGCAACTAGCTTGACGTTTCTTAAGAGCTTTTATAGGCCTATTTGAAATAAAAAACTTTTGATTTGATCTGATTTAAAAGTGTTTTTTTTTGTTTGTACCCTGGGTCCAATACTACTGAACCGATTCGAAAAATCTTTCACTGTTGGGAAGCTAGATTAGCCCCAAGTAACATAGGCTATATTTTGTCCAGGCACGAGCAGTAGTCTCGAATGAAAACTGCTATTCACTTAATATTTTTTTTATCTATATCTCAAAAACTCACCTAGGCAGATTATAAGGGTCGTACGGGAACCACTCATCATATTGTTGTATCGCCGTCGACTGTAGCGTATGTCTCGCATTCTTTTCTATAATTCCCTGGCAGTACACGACCTGATGTGACCTCGTTATTGAAGAGAACGCTCGCGTGACTTGAGGGGGGCACGTGCGCAGTGGGTTCAAAGCGCACGTCACCAAACGTGGAAGGTTTAGGGACTCCACGAAGTTTACATCTGGAAAAAGGTAAATGTATTAGGGAATATTGTTGCAAAGTACTTTGTTAGGCTAATGTTCAAAAATCATACGACCATAGTCCAGATTCCACATAAATTTTATTAAAACAAGTGTTCACTATGAATTTTCACATGCAAGTTTTAAAGTAAACAGCTGTTTTAACATAAGAAAATTGGCCAGTGTTATCAGTAAACTTGGACAGTCTCTAGTTGTGTATTTTTATGGCAAAGGAGTAAAATAAAGTTAGAGAGATTTAACATTTATATTCACGGCTAAATTACTCCGTAGTTTCAAAACAGTTTTTTTAAGATATTGTCAAAACAAATTAAGGTGAATGCGACCACTAGAAGCGGGAAATTCAAATCCCACCAAAAACATTCTGTAAAAAACTAGCCAATTCTCGCTGAAGCTGCTTCTTTATCTCTAAAAAGTAATGAAATCTAGACAAAGTCGTGCTGAGTCTAAGGATTCTTACTGCGGTTTCTTTACTATTATTATAGTTAATGCTATATGACTGGCCGTTGATCATTCTTTAAACGTTAGTGAGTACAAGTCAACGGCCAGTCATATAGCATTAACTATAATAGTAAAGAAATCGCCGTAAGAATCCTTAGACTCAGCACGACTTTGTCTAGATTTCATTACTTTTTAGAGATAAA
>NWSH02000560.1:1439382-1453788 GCA_002382865.2 Heliothis virescens
CCATCCACGGACCGACCGCGCCAAGCGTTGCTTAACCTTATGATCGATCGATCCGCGCGGCTTTGACTTAGCCACGAACTTCTATGGAAGTATAAAAGATATGGGGTCAAATTAGAATTTCAGTTCATTCCTTTGCCTATTGGGTTGCTAGTGTTGAAGATGTTACCTGGTTAAGTATTATAATTTTTAAAATTCCAAGAAGGTAAAATAAATATTTAAGTAAAACTTACTTATTAATAACAGCCATCATGATTTGTTCTCGGAGGGAAGGTAAGTACTTGCTCATCCATATCAAATTGTATATGTAAGCTCTGTTGACGTAGCAGCCGGCTTTGTAATAAGGGAATTGCTGAATCACTATCTCCATCAATAGATCACTGGTCCTGAAAACGTGACATATATGAGTAACATAGGATACTTAAGCTATACCTACCTACCTAACATCCTTATCTAGTAGGTACAAATAGCCAGTGTGACACGTGTTTGCTTGTCCCCTTATTAGTATGTTTAAGATTTATAATACTAATTTATAAATACATACATACAAAGTATAGTTTTAAAGTGGTTAAACTTCTTACGGGAGGGTAAACCATCGGTACAGTGTTGGTGGTTGTATGACGAGTGACAGTGGGCAATGGAAGTGGAAAACATAGTGCGCCCACCCCAAATAAAATTGATAAGAGTACCTATATCTGAATGAATTCACTTTCTCACATGCATATGGTAGTGGTAGATAGTCTCTGCCTCTCTGACTAGCCGTGTAGAGGAAGATTTATTTCAAGATGTAATTTCTTGGGGTATCCCGAGACACAATTTTTTTTTCAGGTGATGTAACATTGGTATTTTGGACATGAGTGCACAAGTACCCAGAGTAGTTACATACACTCATGCTTCTTTTGAGTATAGATGAGGTGCTGTAGTCCATAACCAATGCTGAAGAGCAGAGATTATTTTACATGATGTTGAACCATGACAATTACAATAATGTTAATTGTTTTGAGCCAAGAAATCATGTGCCAAATATTCGTCAAAAGAACAACCAAAGAAACCGTCGTACTATTGACGAAAAATGATTTCTATTACACAGAGGTAATCCTTTAAACAAATAAACGATTCTTTCAAATCATTTGCATCCGAATGTATGTCCGTGTACAGAAGAAAATTCTTCATAAAAAGATTGCTGTAAGTATGTGAAACATCAGTTTGCTCAAGGAGCAATGTCGTCATGCCGTTAAGTATCACGGCATAAGGCGCTCCCTAGACGTTCAATAAAGTTGTGCAATATTATGTATTTAGGTGTAGCCCAGGGTTCCTATTGAAGATTGCGCAATGATTTTTATCGACAATTTTTTTTTATTGCACAACAAATTATTTTTATATTGCACAATGTCATTTTAGGTCTCGGGGCCGCTTAACGTCAATTCCACCTCGAAGTGCATTAAATGTTTCACACTATTTTTCCCATAACTAACACACATCAGAGTATTAGATATGTGTATCTTACCATTGCCGTATGCACATGGATTCAACCAGTGCATCATTGTTCTCATATTTCGAGAATGTTCTTAGACATTTTCTGTAGGTATTTGTAGTTTCATGCACAAAAGCCCAGTGATATTTTTCCTCATATCCCGCTCATCCCCTAAAATTGAGATAAAGTCCAGTAAACACTAAAAATAATGCTATTTACTTAAGACACACACTTTACTCAATATAACAACTCCACCGAATTGATAGGCAATATTATAATTTGTAATTAATTAAAATGATTCATTATAATGAGCGCAAATGACACGTTTCCTTGGTCTCAAGTCCAGAGACGGTGCAGTATTAACTGTATTGACTGTGTCAAGTCCATAGGAATGATGGCCTCAGAGGCCCCAAGATTTAAAATAAGATCTTTTTTACCTGACTGCCATACAGCACAGCAGGCAGCTGCTAAAAACAGCATTATGATTTCAGCAACTGCCTACTGGTCAATCTGGCACTGTTTAAAGGCCTTGTATTTGCGAAAAGTGAAGGATATGAGCAATTGTATTCATATAAATTCTCCATAAACCATGTAGAGCTTATGAAGAATTACTGTCAAACATTCAAGACCTTGCTATGGAACCCATTGCGCCAGTCCAACTAACACTTAAACATTTTTTATTTAGCCTTCACGGTTTGCTCCTGAACAATGAGGAAGTCCATGATTTGCAGCTTTCATACCCATTGTTCATGAACTTCAATGTTTTTGATGGCCCCGACACTACTGAAGGTCAGAAATGAACTCTTGTAATCATATCTCTAGGCCTAAGTAGGTTAGTACCACTTGAATATCAACAACTTTGTTGATATTGCACCATGTAGCATAACATTGATAACAATCAGCCTTATCTAAGGTGTACCTAAATCACACTTTTTATCATGACCAATTATTTTTCTGATGTTTTTCTAGTATTTTCTTTTTCTCATTCTGCTGATTAGGTTTATACTAAGGTCCATCCAAAGCTCGTCTTACGCGGTCGCGTTTTGCGAGACTGCCTAGTGTGTCACCTTAAAGACGTAGTATTTTTTTTTTGTAATGTAAATTGCAATTTAGTACAAGTTTTTGCTGTGAAAGATGTGAAAGCTGTAATTGGAAGGTACTTACATTGGCATAATGGCGACTATGTGTCCTATGATGTCATGGACATGTGACCACTTGTTTAGAAGTTCTGCTGGTGGACTGTCATCCCAGTTTTCACCTTCCCCTGTAAATGTAAAATTAGTTATAGAGTAAATATAATAGAAAGGAAACATCTTTTGTTTGTCTGCACCCTTAAACAATTTGAAATATTTTTTCTCTGTTGCAATGCTACACTATTCTTGAATAACATAGGCTATATTTTATCCTGGTAAGAGAAGAAGTTCCTTTAGGACATGGATGAAACTTCTAGAAACTAGTAGGGGGCCGTCCATTAATCACGTGATGTTTTTTTAGCTTTTTTTTCAGACCTCCTCCCCCTTGGTGATACATGGTGAGGTTTAAGACCACCCCCCCCACCCCCTTCCTATATCACGTGTATTTTTTCGTGCCTATACAATTTTGTAACATCAACACTGTTATAGGCGGTCCCACTACAGCGCGACAAGTATAAGATTTTGGATAATTATCCCGAAAAAATAAATACACGTGATATGTTATTACAACCCCCCCTCTTCGAACCTCACGTGATTAATGGACGGTCCCTAGAATAAATGTAGAAGTAGTTCTAGCTCTTATTATTGACTCCATATAAAGGTATCCTGCAGATTCATTCAAAAAGTGGGCTATATTACACCTAAATATTTTTAAATTTCTAACCAATAGTTTGTAATTGTGAGATTTATCATGAAAATAAAGGCTGCATAGCTGATATAGATTTGTGGTAATTGTCCTTTGCCATGTGTGGTTTACATTGTAAAGAACATGATAACTAAGTATACTGTGAACATCATGTTAGAAACATGAATGTCATATCCTGTTTATTTAAATTACACATGTATAATAAATATCGATAAGACACAAATTTATTACATTACCATTGTAAACAAAAACTTTGAAAGTTTCGTGGTATTACATAATGATCGTACATCACAAAACTTATAATTTTGAAACAATTAATTGTAATAGTATTCTAGAATGTGTGCATATTAATATGCAAAATAAACAAAAATATATTCACTTATATCCTTTTCTATCAGTTCTGTAAATAAAGTGATTGAAATATTACTGAAACAAACAAATTGCAGTACATTTTGGTTACAATAACATTGCACAATGTTTATCTATACTAATATTATAAAGAGGAAAACTTTGTTTGTTTGTTTGGTTGTAATGAATAGGCTCAAAAACTACTGGACCGATTTAAAAAATTCTTTCACCATTCGAAAGCTACATTATCCACGAGTGACATAGGCTATATTTTATCCGGGTACGGGCAGTAATTCCCACGGGATGCGAGTGAAACCGCGGGAAAACGGCTATCAACAATATTGCAAAACTTAAAGTGTTATGTTGAATTACTTAATTTGCATTTTAATCATCTTTAGAGGCTGTATCAATTCACTTATAAACCTCTAAAACATATGAAAGAAAAAAAAATAACAAAGTTATTCAATTAAGGGCCTTATTGCACAACCACCTGACACATGAAATTCCTATAATGTCCTGACAAAAAAAGGCATGTTATTAAGCTTAACATTGCAATTAGAAGAAAGGGTATGTATGCTGATACACTTCTGAATGACTATTACCTTTAAACAGTGTGACAAGTCTTAACATGACGAGGGGGCAGTGGTATGTGTGTGCGGTCACCAAGTTGAGCACAAACATGCGGTACAGCCCCACCAGCTCCTCAGTCCTGCTGAGCCACTCCACACTACACACCACGTCCACAAACTGCGTCAGTTCCCGCCCTAACAGCACCACACATGACAAACTATCGTCAAACACTATCCTAAAGTTATCCTCATTCAAAGGATAGTCGCGTAAAACTTTCACCAGCTCCACGTAAGGCCCAGTATTCTTATTACTGACATAGTTCACTAATATTTGTTCTATTTGGTTCTTCGTAAAACGGAGTCGGGTTCGCGCCAGCGCCGCTTGCCGCTCCAGAGTTTTTTGCATCAACGATGCCGCACTTTTAGGCGTTAGTGCCATCTTTACTTCTTGAGATCTGATGAGATTGACTTTAAGTATTCTACTATCTCCGGCTGCCTCAGCAGTTCGGCTTTTTTGTGGTTTAAAACTTCGCGTAATATATTACTACTATCTTCAAGTGTCGGCAAACTTTGCGGTGGCTGTTCGAAGCTGGTGCTCGGCTTATTGAACCCGAGACTGGGATCCGAAGCTTCCGAAGTCCTCTTGTCTTTCAAGTAGTTTTGCAATCTCTCCAAGACAACTTTGTTATCACCTTCTTTCTTCTCCGGACTATAACCTTCTTTGGACATCGCTTGAATTAATTTTACATCGTTATGGATGTGCTTTATGAACGCAAACTAAAGTCTAACAGGTAGAATTAGATTCACTGGAGCTATTTATATCAAAATGCACGAGAATGGTTACAATTTGGCAAAGAGAACACGTGCACAACTACGCGGAACAATCACTTGACATCTGAATGAAAATGTTGACGTTTGAAGAGTAATTTATTTTGGCGCCTCAATCATAGAGAATGAGAAGCCATAGTGAAAATAGAGGTCGAAAAAAACCGTACATGAAAAAATAACCCTACCGAATGGTGTTACCATATGTAAATATTGTTGATTAATTTCCTCTTTCAGATTCCAACCGTGGAACGGAGAGAGATATTGACAGGACAGCAGTTTATGTTTTGCTATCTGTGGTTTTTCATTTCTCAATGAGTTTGGGAGGGGTAGAATGCGTGTGTATTTCTGAATTCCGGATTTATGCTTTAATTTATTATGTATTGTCGTTAAATAGTGTGTACGTTGTGCTATTGCGAAAATGTGTGTTGAATGAACTTATAAATATAGTGTAACATACTTTGCTCAGTTTCTTTCTATTCTATGGGCGTTGATAATCATGCAAAATGGCCAACGATTTGTGGTCATGTACCTGTTGTACGGAGGCTCTTACGTGTTGGTTGCGCCTAAAACTATCGCCCGAGGAGATAGAGCAGCGATACAGGAGCAAGGAAATAGATAGAATATTGGAGAAGGAGAAGCAGACACTGCGACGACAAGTAAAACTATTGCTTCTCGGTGCGGGTGAAAGCGGAAAGTCAACATTCCTGAAACAGATGAGGATAATACACAAAGTGAAGTTTGAGCCGGAACTGGTGCGCGAGTACCAGCATGTCATATACCAGAACATTGTCAAGGGGATACAGGTGCTGGTGGACGCGCGGGACAAGTTAGCGATCCCGTGGGAGAATCCCAGGAACCTGGACATCGGGCAGCAAGCTCTCCACTTCAACAGCACGTCATCGCTCGACAGCCGGCTGTTCGTGCACTATGCGCCACACATACACAGCCTGTGGTTGGACAGGGCCATAAAAAGGGCCTATGACAGGCGGAGAGAATTTCAATTGGTGAGTTAATGTTCCTTATTTGACAAGTAAACAATGACACAAGTGTCTTTGTTAGTGATTCCTGTTGTGATATCCCAATGTATATTTTATCCCTAATAATTAATTCACATGTCTATGGTTCTCATGTGGCATTTTATCACCTTTTGCTAAGCATACAATAGTAGGTTATTAGTTTATTATCATTTTTAGGTGTCAGCAAACATGGTTCATGTTTGTTCTTGTTGTACTCAATTTTCCTTTAAATTAAAGTATTATTGGACATTGATATTATAGTAAGATTTGTTTGTAATGGAATTTTTTGTTACTCTGTGCCAGATTTTTTAATAAAATTCGTTCAAAGGCAAAGGAGTGTTGAATCATTCAACATTCAGCCTTTACTGTATAAAAGGCACAGGTATTTTTTCTAAACTGCCTGCACTATTTTAACACATTCTTTCAAAGTAGATTTTATTACAGGAAATCGTTACACATCTGTACTCCTTCTCGTTCTAAGTGTTTTCCTTGTTTTTGTGATAAATCTTTTTGTGTCTTGCAAACTTTGTTTATGTTTGCTGCTGCCAATTTATTTCTTATCTGATTTCTAAGATTTTAATACAGGTTTTAGATTTCTTTGGCTTGTGATTTTTTACCGTAGATACAACAAGATTGGCTGGATTTTTTCCTTGCAATTTGTAAATTAGAAGGGATTTTAAATTCACCTTTATGCTACAAATGGCACAAAACAACAAAAGTGAAATGAGACATTCCGCATCAACAATATGCCGCTCAACTTTGGCATCAGTGTAGTGACACATTGGGAATATCAATTACTTAGTATCATAATGTTTGCAATTGTATGTTTATTCATGGGCTTACACCTGTATGTAACATGCAACAGTGTAATATGTTAATGTTCCATTCTGTTTATCTGGAACCAGTTTCAACTTTTGAATTTTTCTTTCAGAAAGTAGGTCATATAGTTGAATTTTTAGGCAGTTGTTTTAGTTAATTCATAGCAATTTTTAAATAGTTGCAGATTAAAGCTATCGAAGGCACATCACACATTCACACTTTTAATTAAATAAAAGTAGGATAGTACTTTAGTAGTTATCTGACAATTACATTATCATAGTCCAACTGATCCATAATTTAGCCTACAAAAGGCCCCAAACAGTCCAATAGAACCCTATTACTAAACCATTGAATTCCAGTCATTCTCTTCAAATTATACGAGAAAACGAATTGAATTAAATTTTTAAATGTTCATCTTTTCCATTTTAACTATTAATAATAATTTAAAAAGCAATATTGTTTCTTTGTTTTCCCACAATGATGCAATGCCTACACACTTATTAATCTTGACAATGATTCATCACACCACACACCACATTTGACTGTTTTGCTTACTTTGCATAATAAAGGCATGACTTCAAGCTAACCAGCATACAAATATAAAGATTATGAATATTTATTCATGTTTCTGGTCTTTCTAGGTTCAATAATTAGAACTAGAACTGTGTGTTTAGTTCTCAATATATTAATTAATTATTAAAGAAAACCCAAGGGCTCAAAACGTAATTCACATTGATATGTGGTTCTTACTAGCTAATTCCTGCTGCTCGAATCGATTCTCCGTATTTTTTTTTTAAATCTTAAATATGCCATGTTAATCTTTCCATCAGACATATGATGATGAAGGCTTTACAATCAGACAGAGAGACACTGCAGCATTCCCAGTTCAATTTAATAAGGATTCTAAGTAACACGTACATCTCCAATGCTATTTAACAGTATAAATAAAGATACCAGTTTTATTTCTCTACAATTTACTTACCGATAAGTGAATTAATTTTATGACCCTAATTAGGTACTAAAAACCTGTTTTGCGGTGCTGACACATTTAGGTGGCTGCGGTAAATTGTTGCCAGTACAAATATTTTGTTGTTTTGTTTTATTGTTGCCTCCTTTTAAGTAACTTGACTCTGAATCATCATTGTTGTTTTCATTGTATGATGTTGAAGCAATAACAACAAAGAGATAATTGTAGTTTCTAATATGGGGAATAAGTTGTATGGATGTACAGACAATAGCAGAAAAACCTACACGAATCTGTCAAATTTTACCTATCGAATATTAACCTTTCGCTATTGTGATAAGGTTGAAAATCTATTGACGAAATTTGATTGTGGTAGATTGGTGTGCTCTTCTGTTCTTAGATTTTTTATATTACCATGGTTTTCTTCTCTACAGCCTCGTCGTAACTTCTTCTAAATAACTCCGAAATATGGTTGCAAGCTTACAAATCTAGGCCTGATTTTCTGTCCAGACATCTTTCATATATCAAAATAATAGTACCTACTTACTGGCATAAATAAAATGCATTTCGTCCGACTCAGTCCAAGGGTCGGCTCTCGTGAATTATGGAGATAACCTGTCACTCAATTAATGTGTAATTTCGTTGCCAAACCAGTTTGGCTGTTCCATTTTTTGTCTTTCGGCATTCGCTCCGGAATCGAATTATGCCCTTAGGTATATTTAAAGCAGGTTTTAGTTGTGGCACCATGGAAGTTGGCGTGCTTTAGGGTCAAATAAAATTGCGACTAATAAGGGTTTAGTTGGCTGTTAGAAAAGTTTTGCTTTTAAAGAACGGTGCGATATATTTTATGATGAATGGATTTTTGATGCATGTAGGCAATGCTACTAGGTGTTGATCTTGCTCAAATCACGTACAAAGATATCGTTGATGTGATTTGATTACGTATTTACAATAGTAATAACTTCTACCAACGACACCATATATTTTTTATGTGATATAAGTAATTTCTTTTGTGGTGGCGATTTTATAGAATCTGTTGGTATTTACCACATAAAAATATGTTTTATGGATTATTGATAAACTGATTCTTCAACAGCACCAATCTCTCGAAGATCATAAAAGCAGGATAAAGCCTCATAAAACGCACAAAAGATTACATCCGGAGTATGACCTGACCTGCGGAAGTATGAAATATCGGCGAACAAGTTCACCGCGAAATTCCGGCCTCACGGACATTCTTGCGAATCTTCTACAGATTATCTTATGTGTTATAATGTCACCTCAGCTTCAAAGGTTAAATAAGCAAACCGAGGGGATAAAATATCACCTTCGGATATTATTTTCAAAATTATGACTTTCCAAGATATTTTAACACTAGCTTCTGCCAGCGGTTTCACCCGCGTCCCGTGGGAACTACTCGGCGCACTCAGATAAAAAGTAGCTATAGCCTTCCTCGATAAATGGGCTATTTAACACTGAAATAATTTTTCAAATCGGACCAGTAGTTCCTGAGATTAGCGCCTTCAAACAAACAAACAAACTCTTCAGCTTTATAATATTAGCATATATTTGGATATATCCCTAAAGGGTCTTCCTGAATGGAAATTTTCCTATACATTACCACATGTTAAGCCGTTCGCAAGTCCCTTTCGAAATTAATCCCTATTGTATCGAGTTAGCAGGTTAATGAACTCCGTGACAGCATTTTCGCACCTGCTGCGCCCGCGCGCGACCATTCAGACTGGACATTTGATATTGTAATTTGATCAGTTCCCCTTTATTAAGACTGCTTAAATGTAATCTAGATCTCCAAAAAAATCTTTATTATATAATGTTCGTCAATTTATTGCGGTGTGTGCATCAGACAAAGAAAAATACGTGTCAGCTAGCAAGTTTTTATTAGGAGTGAAGATTTTATTATCCTCGTGTAAAATGAATCAACCACAACAATTAACGGCGAACAAGGCCTAAACGTAATTATGCCATGAAAATATTATTACTCGATATACCAACTCACTTCACCATTTCGAGATACGAATATATTCCTTTATGAAGACTAGGGTCGGGCGTATATAAAATGATTGTAATTGCATTCCTTATCTCATTTGATTAGTCACTTGGTTACGTCATACGTTCTGTGGCAACGCTTTAGGTGTTCTCATGCGGTCGAACTAATCTATAATGCGCTGGTAATTTCATTGAAATTATTGTTTTAAGGATCTATATTACATCCATGGACTTATTCGCTGGATGAGATAAGGTACTGAGGTAATTGCTCGATTTAGAATTGATTGCTATTATATTTATAAGGAACTTGTTTATCGCCTCGAATCTAATTAAGTAATTACCTTGATCTGACTCTGGATTCGGACAGAGTCGCACGAAGGGCGTATCCTTTAAACGATTGAATGCCATAAACGCAAAAATATGATTTCTAAGTTACCTAGCTATTAACTTAAGAAAACACGACACTACTGTTCCCAATACAGTTTTTAAGGAGTTCCTAATTATAATATGGAAAACCTGACCAATTTGGATCACTAGGTCGCGTAACTCACGAATATTTTCCGTTCTTGTATAAAAATTTACACCATGCCCCCGTTCGTTGGTCTAGAAAAAGTTCAAACTAACGCTCTGGGACTAGATAATAGTGAACATGATAGAAAATTGTAATTGAATTCGTCCTTAGTTCACGAGGAGCGTGACCTATTTCCTAACTGCTCATTATCACGCCAATTCTTGGAATCGATCGACGGAGTTTCGTTTTACTTTCGCTTTTTCAATGCGGATATTGTGTACCGGTATCTCCATGATCCACAGATTTAGGGTAAGCTTAGCTCCTTAAGCTTTTTTTTGATAAATTCACAGATTTTGAAGAGATTTTTCTAAATCGGTCTTTGACCTATAACCCCGAAAATATGTTGTTCTTTTTCGAATCCCTTTTTGCATATTCGGTTTGCCGGATTTCTAATGTTGATAAGAAATGACCATTTATGGAAAAAATAAAGTTCTGTGTCAGTGAACAGCGATTTTGCTACAGATTAAATTGTTTGATGGAAATAGCTACGCCAGTCGTGTTATGTATGGCCTTGTTGAACTGTTCAAAGTGCAGTTGTCAGAGTAACATTTGTTAAAACACTGGTTATGCAATAAGTTAATACTAACCATTGCAGGTTATGGTTTTTGTTTTAAATATAGTATTTTCTGTCATGAATACACGAGTTCCTACTTACAACTGTTGCTACTTTGAATCTAAAGCGGGATCTTATTTGGCAAAATTCAAAATAGGTCTACATTTTCAAGTCGCATGAACCAGACTATGTAGCCCGGTAAGTAGCGAAACAATAATTTTAACATTACACCTTATTAGCATTGCCACTTACATTCGTCTCACCCCTTTATTCTTAATGCACCGTGAATCCATAAATAAATAAGAATAGTTTAAACAATAATTAAGTAATACTTATTAAGCATTACATCCTGGTTGTGCTTTCCCTGTCATTGGCGTCATTTTCGCATTCAACGTAACGACGCATCGCTTGGTGGCCTACATTCCTTTACACCTACCATAAAGTGTTCGTGTCGCATATTGCGAAAACTTTGACTAACTACTCAGATTTTCTTAGTGCAACTTAGTTTGCTTAGCACTTGATGTATTTCTGGTATTACTTCCATTTGATCTCAATGTTCTAGAACTTTCTTATGTTCTTCATTATGTGTACTTGTTACTGGATCCTTCTTTTATGTCTTTTTTAGTTCAGGATAACACCTTTTGATGTTTTCGGGATAGATACTAGTCTGGAATTCACTTNCATATATTTGGATATATCCCTAAAGGGTCTTCCTGAATGGAAATTTTCCTATACATTACCACATGTTAAGCCGTTCGCAAGTCCCTTTCGAAATTAATCCCTATTGTATCGAGTTAGCAGGTTAATGAACTCCGTGACAGCATTTTCGCACCTGCTGCGCCCGCGCGCGACCATTCAGACTGGACATTTGATATTGTAATTTGATCAGTTCCCCTTTATTAAGACTGCTTAAATGTAATCTAGATCTCCAAAAAAATCTTTATTATATAATGTTCGTCAATTTATTGCGGTGTGTGCATCAGACAAAGAAAAATACGTGTCAGCTAGCAAGTTTTTATTAGGAGTGAAGATTTTATTATCCTCGTGTAAAATGAATCAACCACAACAATTAACGGCGAACAAGGCCTAAACGTAATTATGCCATGAAAATATTATTACTCGATATACCAACTCACTTCACCATTTCGAGATACGAATATATTCCTTTATGAAGACTAGGGTCGGGCGTATATAAAATGATTGTAATTGCATTCCTTATCTCATTTGATTAGTCACTTGGTTACGTCATACGTTCTGTGGCAACGCTTTAGGTGTTCTCATGCGGTCGAACTAATCTATAATGCGCTGGTAATTTCATTGAAATTATTGTTTTAAGGATCTATATTACATCCATGGACTTATTCGCTGGATGAGATAAGGTACTGAGGTAATTGCTCGATTTAGAATTGATTGCTATTATATTTATAAGGAACTTGTTTATCGCCTCGAATCTAATTAAGTAATTACCTTGATCTGACTCTGGATTCGGACAGAGTCGCACGAAGGGCGTATCCTTTAAACGATTGAATGCCATAAACGCAAAAATATGATTTCTAAGTTACCTAGCTATTAACTTAAGAAAACACGACACTACTGTTCCCAATACAGTTTTTAAGGAGTTCCTAATTATAATATGGAAAACCTGACCAATTTGGATCACTAGGTCGCGTAACTCACGAATATTTTCCGTTCTTGTATAAAAATTTACACCATGCCCCCGTTCGTTGGTCTAGAAAAAGTTCAAACTAACGCTCTGGGACTAGATAATAGTGAACATGATAGAAAATTGTAATTGAATTCGTCCTTAGTTCACGAGGAGCGTGACCTATTTCCTAACTGCTCATTATCACGCCAATTCTTGGAATCGATCGACGGAGTTTCGTTTTACTTTCGCTTTTTCAATGCGGATATTGTGTACCGGTATCTCCATGATCCACAGATTTAGGGTAAGCTTAGCTCCTTAAGCTTTTTTTTGATAAATTCACAGATTTTGAAGAGATTTTTCTAAATCGGTCTTTGACCTATAACCCCGAAAATATGTTGTTCTTTTTCGAATCCCTTTTTGCATATTCGGTTTGCCGGATTTCTAATGTTGATAAGAAATGACCATTTATGGAAAAAATAAAGTTCTGTGTCAGTGAACAGCGATTTTGCTACAGATTAAATTGTTTGATGGAAATAGCTACGCCAGTCGTGTTATGTATGGCCTTGTTGAACTGTTCAAAGTGCAGTTGTCAGAGTAACATTTGTTAAAACACTGGTTATGCAATAAGTTAATACTAACCATTGCAGGTTATGGTTTTTGTTTTAAATATAGTATTTTCTGTCATGAATACACGAGTTCCTACTTACAACTGTTGCTACTTTGAATCTAAAGCGGGATCTTATTTGGCAAAATTCAAAATAGGTCTACATTTTCAAGTCGCATGAACCAGACTATGTAGCCCGGTAAGTAGCGAAACAATAATTTTAACATTACACCTTATTAGCATTGCCACTTACATTCGTCTCACCCCTTTATTCTTAATGCACCGTGAATCCATAAATAAATAAGAATAGTTTAAACAATAATTAAGTAATACTTATTAAGCATTACATCCTGGTTGTGCTTTCCCTGTCATTGGCGTCATTTTCGCATTCAACGTAACGACGCATCGCTTGGTGGCCTACATTCCTTTACACCTACCATAAAGTGTTCGTGTCGCATATTGCGAAAACTTTGACTAACTACTCAGATTTTCTTAGTGCAACTTAGTTTGCTTAGCACTTGATGTATTTCTGGTATTACTTCCATTTGATCTCAATGTTCTAGAACTTTCTTATGTTCTTCATTATGTGTACTTGTTACTGGATCCTTCTTTTATGTCTTTTTTAGTTCAGGATAACACCTTTTGATGTTTTCGGGATAGATACTAGTCTGGAATTCACTTTCCAAATGGCAGTAGGCTACCCAATCAGATCTCTTAAGTAGGTTTTGTTTTAATTAAGCCTGGTAGGTTCACGTTTTACTATAAGTATGAATTCAGGTTAATTAAGTATTATCAGTCTTGCTAATCCCTACGGCAAGCCTAGTAATTAGACCAGAAGAAACCGGCCAAGTGCGAGTCGGACTCGCACATGAAGGGTTCCGTTCCATAATCTAGGAAAAATAAACGTACTTATTACCTAAAATTTGCCAAAACAAAGTTATAATTTGCGGTTACTGAAAAAGTGCTATATCTCAAAAACCACTGACCGTATCTTGTTCAAACCAATTTTGGTTGGTAGTTTTTATTGAGATCTATAACATATATTTTTTTCAGATTTTTCACTTTGGTAGTTTAAGAATTACAGGGGGGGGGACACACATTTTGGCACTTTGGGAGTGTCTTACTCTAAAATGATTGACTTTAGGAAAAAATGGTTTTAGAAACCTCGGTAC
>NWSH02000560.1:1459391-1470090 GCA_002382865.2 Heliothis virescens
CGTACGGGAACCGTTGTGCTTCTGAAAAGGTCAATTAAGCTAGAGCAAGTGATTAATAATATACAAATATTACAAAGCATCTATCTATACATATAATAAATTTACTAATAAAGTCTTGTTATTTTTTAACAATTAACGTTTCTCCTAAATCTAGTACTTACCTCGTTTCTGATTGGCAGATCGTGAGAAACATGCTTCTATTTCAAGATCAATTTATTTTTAAAAAGTAACCTATTTTTAATTAATAAATGAAAACAGTTTCAAAAGTAAGAATACCAAAGAATAATATTCATTAATCTCACTGACTATAAATAACTACGGGGCCGTGTACAATAGGTAATCTAAAGGTTTTATAGTGATGTAAAATTAGTGGCCCACTTTCGGTCATTCGTTATGTTATGAAATTCACATTACCGTTGCTACAATGTATAAACTTGAGGCGATACCACAACATTGAAGTTTATCTTCATATTTTGCAAAACCAGCTTTTATTAGTGTTGTAGCTCTTCCAATTTCGTGTCCTAATTATCTGTTTTAGATCTATTGCCTGACTAAGGAAAGTACATATTTGACATGCACAAATCCAAATTCAGTATTATAAGGCATCGAATCAAAAATATCATCATCAACTTAGCCTTATGACAATTTATTATCATAAAGACAATTTAGAAGCATCCTGCATTCATCTTAGATAAGTTCGTGTTTACCTATAATACTCAGAAAAATTACATCATTGATCCTCCCCCGCTGACGTCTATACCTTGGACCAAACAGAAGTCGTGAAGTCGATAACAAAGTTGCTACTTGTCATGTTTTATTATAAACAGCGCTCCCTTTACGTCGCGCTTTTATTCAACCGCTAAATAGATGTGAAAGGCGCGTGGAACAACTAGTAAGCTTCGGTGTCCACTATAAGTATATTATGAAATGTTTGGACATAAGTAGGTACCTAATTATAAGCCTATTAAGTGCTTCTGTTCATGTGATTATAGGTTTCATAATTATATTAATACTTTTTTGCGTATTTAAGACCAACTTTGTGTCTCGTTGTTTGTAAATCAAATAATGAAATATAGTTTTTTTGCTTTGTGTAATCCATATTAATAACAGAAAAGTCTAGAAATCTACAAATTATATGTAATTTCTTACAAAATATTTCAATGCCATACGAATCTTGTAAAAGCCTACTTACAGTAAGCTAAACTTCCATCTTACGCAATCGGCTCCGCTCATAACTTGAGCCATTCTAAGCTCGTGAATCAACAACAGAGCGATAATTCGTGTAATATCATAAACATCTCGTTACGTAAACGCGAAAATATAATAGTTATGAGAATATGTAGGTGTGTATGTAATACCGTGCGAATTGTGACCGTTCATTTATTCATTGTGGGATGTCAGTGTGGGATAGTAGACCGCTTTGTGGACCGTACATTGTGGGGTCTTATTTTGTAATATAATAACCGTTTACTTAATGGATAATATGAGAGGTCCTATTTGCTATCGTCATCATAATCATTTTGCCTTTTTGTCATGCAACTGCTGGGCAAAGGCCTCCTCTCACACAGAGAAGGATTGAGCGCGAGCGTTACGACTTTGTAGTCCAGGTTTCCTCGAGATGTTTTCCTTCACCTTAATCAGCCATTCGTGTCTAAGACATACTTAGAAAGTAGACGCAAACTTTATTAAAGTAAGTATTTTTGCTATCAAAGTGTTAAAGATAAGTAAGATGAACTCGCGGTCCCCATTGTTAGAACCATCGATATACATTTTGTTAAAATAAGTGTAAACAAAGCCGTATTTAAAATGAACAGTAGGTGTCATGTGTTACACGCGGTGTCCGGTAACCAGCCTTGAAATTATCGAAACATAACATGTGGCCGAAATTCCTTCTTCATTACTTATTTACATGTACTTATCAAACCCATTTTGGTACCAATAGCAAGAGTGAAACTTAAGTAGGTAGGTTAAATAGTTCTGCCTGGGCCTTTGAGTTAATTCACCATTTTTTTCCAAAATATTACCCCAAAAAAAAATATTACCCCAATAGTGAGTAGGGGAATACAAAATTACAGGCATTCTAGACCCTCGTACGTCTGAAAATAAATTCTCAGTATAATAAAATACCCGCGATAGTTATAACGACAGTAGATTCCACAGATAATAACCAATTATCTCGATCAAGCAATTTCTTAGCAAATTGCTGCATGATTAAGTCTGATTAATTAATCGTTCCGCTGTAGCAATGTTTACTTTTCTCTGTTGGGATTAGCATAACTTTGCATGCTAACAACATAATGTGCCTTATGTGTGCAGCATGTAACATTCTCAAATTGCTACGTTAATTGTTTAATAATAACGAATGGGTAATAAAGCTATAAGCATCATGGAACTTTCTGCTAAGTTCCAGTTTTTCGTTTTTCACTGCAAGACGATTAGGGACAAATTTTACCTAATTTTGATTTTTAGATATCCGTACCCAAAAGGGTAAAATGAGACCCTATTAGGTAAATACTTCAGTGTCAATGTCAACTGTGATTATTTGGCAGTTGTTTTTACAGACGATGCGCAAGTCCGACTTGGCCGGTTTTATTTATTCCTTTCAGTTGATGAAGTCTAACAGTGGGAAACGAATCTTTACTGATTTGAAGTTTTGCCATACAAAACATTTGTCTTACTTCTGTACTAGGATTTACTTATTCACGTGCATACACGGCCTTAGGTCGCGTGCACAATAGTTACAGTGAACTAACCACGTGCAATGATGCTGAACTGACATGTAGCTGGATTTATGAGCAAGCCGTACTGAGAGCTCTGGAACCTTTTTCAATTGAAGTAATATGTAATGCATCCGTAATATGCACCAATCACCAATACACACAAATAATGAACTGAAACAATACACACAATTTAATTATAGTTGTAGTAGAAAAAAATATGATACTGCTGCAGCGATCTGTGAACCAAACCCAATACTGTAGACCTCCTGTAGACCTCTAGACGCATTATTTTAAATATGGCATATAAAGCTAAAGAGTTTGTTTGTATGTTTGAACATAATAATCTCAGCAAGGACTAGTAGTTATTGCTCCATAATTGAAAAACAAAATTAAGTTAGCCCATGGATTATCGAGGAGGGGTATAGGCTACTTTTTATCCGGTTGCGTGGAGTAGTTCCCACGGGACGCGGGTGAAACCGCTGGCAAAAGCTATCTAACCTAACTATCATAATTTAAATACAGTAACTAATAAGTATTACAAATCGAAAGTATATTGATACACATGCCCAATACATTCGCATTACAGCCTAAATCCGATATAATTGATAGTAAGCTGTCATCGGAAGCCATATTCGTAAGAGTATTAGCTGCATAAGGCTACGGAAGCTACCNCAGTGCGGCCACCAGCACGTCGCGCGACTGCTGCTGGCCGCCGGCGCCTCGCCAGACCACGTGCGGCAGGTATGTACTGTACGCCGACCGCGCCACGCCGCTGTGGATCTCCGCGCAGTGCGGCCACCAGCACGTCGCGCGACTGCTGCTGGCCGCCGGCGCCTCGCCAGACCACGTGCGGCAGGTATGTACTGTACGCCGACCGCGCCACGCCGCTGTGGATCTCCGCGCAGTGCGGCCACCAGCACGTCGCGCGACTGCTGCTGGCCGCCGGCGCCTCGCCAGACCACGTGCGGCAGGTATGTACTGTACGCCGACCGCGCCACGCCGCTGTGGATCTCCGCGCAGTGCGGCCACCAGCACGTCGCGCGACTGCTGCTGGCCGCCGGCGCCTCGCCAGACCACGTGCGGCAGGTATGTACTGTACGCCGACCGCGCCACGCCGCTGTGGATCTCCGCGCAGTGCGGCCACCAGCACGTCGCGCGACTGCTGCTGGCCGCCGGCGCCTCGCCAGACCACGTGCGGCAGGTATGTACTGTACGCCGACCGCGCCACGCCGCTGTGGATCTCCGCGCAGTGCGGCCACCAGCACGTCGCGCGACTGCTGCTGGCCGCCGGCGCCTCGCCAGACCACGTGCGGCAGGTATGTACTGTACGCCGACCGCGCCACGCCGCTGTGGATCTCCGCGCAGTGCGGCCACCAGCACGTCGCGCGACTGCTGCTGGCCGCCGGCGCCTCGCCAGACCACGTGCGGCAGGTATGTACTGTACGCCGACCGCGCCACGCCGCTGTGGATCTCCGCGCAGTGCGGCCACCAGCACGTCGCGCGACTGCTGCTGGCCGCCGGCGCCTCGCCAGACCACGTGCGGCAGGTATGTACTGTACGCCGACCGCGCCACGCCGCTGTGGATCTCCGCGCAGTGCGGCCACCAGCACGTCGCGCGACTGCTGCTGGCCGCCGGCGCCTCGCCAGACCACGTGCGGCAGGTATGTACTGTACGCCGACCGCGCCACGCCGCTGTGGATCTCCGCGCAGTGCGGCCACCAGCACGTCGCGCGACTGCTGCTGGCCGCCGGCGCCTCGCCAGACCACGTGCGGCAGGTATGTACTGTACGCCGACCGCGCCACGCCGCTGTGGATCTCCGCGCAGTGCGGCCACCAGCACGTCGCGCGACTGCTGCTGGCCGCCGGCGCCTCGCCAGACCACGTGCGGCAGGTATGTACTGTACGCCGACCGCGCCACGCCGCTGTGGATCTCCGCGCAGTGCGGCCACCAGCACGTCGCGCGACTGCTGCTGGCCGCCGGCGCCTCGCCAGACCACGTGCGGCAGGTATGTACTGTACGCCGACCGCGCCACGCCGCTGTGGATCTCCGCGCAGTGCGGCCACCAGCACGTCGCGCGACTGCTGCTGGCCGCCGGCGCCTCGCCAGACCACGTGCGGCAGGTATGTACTGTACGCCGACCGCGCCACGCCGCTGTGGATCTCCGCGCAGTGCGGCCACCAGCACGTCGCGCGACTGCTGCTGGCCGCCGGCGCCTCGCCAGACCACGTGCGGCAGGTATGTACTGTACGCCGACCGCGCCACGCCGCTGTGGATCTCCGCGCAGTGCGGCCACCAGCACGTCGCGCGACTGCTGCTGGCCGCCGGCGCCTCGCCAGACCACGTGCGGCAGGTATGTACTGTACGCCGACCGCGCCACGCCGCTGTGGATCTCCGCGCAGTGCGGCCACCAGCACGTCGCGCGACTGCTGCTGGCCGCCGGCGCCTCGCCAGACCACGTGCGGCAGGTATGTACTGTACGCCGACCGCGCCACGCCGCTGTGGATCTCCGCGCAGTGCGGCCACCAGCACGTCGCGCGACTGCTGCTGGCCGCCGGCGCCTCGCCAGACCACGTGCGGCAGGTATGTACTGTACGCCGACCGCGCCACGCCGCTGTGGATCTCCGCGCAGTGCGGCCACCAGCACGTCGCGCGACTGCTGCTGGCCGCCGGCGCCTCGCCAGACCACGTGCGGCAGGTATGTACTGTACGCCGACCGCGCCACGCCGCTGTGGATCTCCGCGCAGTGCGGCCACCAGCACGTCGCGCGACTGCTGCTGGCCGCCGGCGCCTCGCCAGACCACGTGCGGCAGGTATGTACTGTACGCCGACCGCGCCACGCCGCTGTGGATCTCCGCGCAGTGCGGCCACCAGCACGTCGCGCGACTGCTGCTGGCCGCCGGCGCCTCGCCAGACCACGTGCGGCAGGTATGTACTGTACGCCGACCGCGCCACGCCGCTGTGGATCTCCGCGCAGTGCGGCCACCAGCACGTCGCGCGACTGCTGCTGGCCGCCGGCGCCTCGCCAGACCACGTGCGGCAGGTATGTACTGTACGCCGACCGCGCCACGCCGCTGTGGATCTCCGCGCAGTGCGGCCACCAGCACGTCGCGCGACTGCTGCTGGCCGCCGGCGCCTCGCCAGACCACGTGCGGCAGGTATGTACTGTACGCCGACCGCGCCACGCCGCTGTGGATCTCCGCGCAGTGCGGCCACCAGCACGTCGCGCGACTGCTGCTGGCCGCCGGCGCCTCGCCAGACCACGTGCGGCAGGTATGTACTGTACGCCGACCGCGCCACGCCGCTGTGGATCTCCGCGCAGTGCGGCCACCAGCACGTCGCGCGACTGCTGCTGGCCGCCGGCGCCTCGCCAGACCACGTGCGGCAGGTATGTACTGTACGCCGACCGCGCCACGCCGCTGTGGATCTCCGCGCAGTGCGGCCACCAGCACGTCGCGCGACTGCTGCTGGCCGCCGGCGCCTCGCCAGACCACGTGCGGCAGGTATGTACTGTACGCCGACCGCGCCACGCCGCTGTGGATCTCCGCGCAGTGCGGCCACCAGCACGTCGCGCGACTGCTGCTGGCCGCCGGCGCCTCGCCAGACCACGTGCGGCAGGTATGTACTGTACGCCGACCGCGCCACGCCGCTGTGGATCTCCGCGCAGTGCGGCCACCAGCACGTCGCGCGACTGCTGCTGGCCGCCGGCGCCTCGCCAGACCACGTGCGGCAGGTATGTACTGTACGCCGACCGCGCCACGCCGCTGTGGATCTCCGCGCAGTGCGGCCACCAGCACGTCGCGCGACTGCTGCTGGCCGCCGGCGCCTCGCCAGACCACGTGCGGCAGGTATGTACTGTACGCCGACCGCGCCACGCCGCTGTGGATCTCCGCGCAGTGCGGCCACCAGCACGTCGCGCGACTGCTGCTGGCCGCCGGCGCCTCGCCAGACCACGTGCGGCAGGTATGTACTGTACGCCGACCGCGCCACGCCGCTGTGGATCTCCGCGCAGTGCGGCCACCAGCACGTCGCGCGACTGCTGCTGGCCGCCGGCGCCTCGCCAGACCACGTGCGGCAGGTATGTACTGTACGCCGACCGCGCCACGCCGCTGTGGATCTCCGCGCAGTGCGGCCACCAGCACGTCGCGCGACTGCTGCTGGCCGCCGGCGCCTCGCCAGACCACGTGCGGCAGGTATGTACTGTACGCCGACCGCGCCACGCCGCTGTGGATCTCCGCGCAGTGCGGCCACCAGCACGTCGCGCGACTGCTGCTGGCCGCCGGCGCCTCGCCAGACCACGTGCGGCAGGTATGTACTGTACGCCGACCGCGCCACGCCGCTGTGGATCTCCGCGCAGTGCGGCCACCAGCACGTCGCGCGACTGCTGCTGGCCGCCGGCGCCTCGCCAGACCACGTGCGGCAGGTATGTACTGTACGCCGACCGCGCCACGCCGCTGTGGATCTCCGCGCAGTGCGGCCACCAGCACGTCGCGCGACTGCTGCTGGCCGCCGGCGCCTCGCCAGACCACGTGCGGCAGGTATGTACTGTACGCCGACCGCGCCACGCCGCTGTGGATCTCCGCGCAGTGCGGCCACCAGCACGTCGCGCGACTGCTGCTGGCCGCCGGCGCCTCGCCAGACCACGTGCGGCAGGTATGTACTGTACGCCGACCGCGCCACGCCGCTGTGGATCTCCGCGCAGTGCGGCCACCAGCACGTCGCGCGACTGCTGCTGGCCGCCGGCGCCTCGCCAGACCACGTGCGGCAGGTATGTACTGTACGCCGACCGCGCCACGCCGCTGTGGATCTCCGCGCAGTGCGGCCACCAGCACGTCGCGCGACTGCTGCTGGCCGCCGGCGCCTCGCCAGACCACGTGCGGCAGGTATGTACTGTACGCCGACCGCGCCACGCCGCTGTGGATCTCCGCGCAGTGCGGCCACCAGCACGTCGCGCGACTGCTGCTGGCCGCCGGCGCCTCGCCAGACCACGTGCGGCAGGTATGTACTGTACGCCGACCGCGCCACGCCGCTGTGGATCTCCGCGCAGTGCGGCCACCAGCACGTCGCGCGACTGCTGCTGGCCGCCGGCGCCTCGCCAGACCACGTGCGGCAGGTATGTACTGTACGCCGACCGCGCCACGCCGCTGTGGATCTCCGCGCAGTGCGGCCACCAGCACGTCGCGCGACTGCTGCTGGCCGCCGGCGCCTCGCCAGACCACGTGCGGCAGGTATGTACTGTACGCCGACCGCGCCACGCCGCTGTGGATCTCCGCGCAGTGCGGCCACCAGCACGTCGCGCGACTGCTGCTGGCCGCCGGCGCCTCGCCAGACCACGTGCGGCAGGTATGTACTGTACGCCGACCGCGCCACGCCGCTGTGGATCTCCGCGCAGTGCGGCCACCAGCACGTCGCGCGACTGCTGCTGGCCGCCGGCGCCTCGCCAGACCACGTGCGGCAGGTATGTACTGTACGCCGACCGCGCCACGCCGCTGTGGATCTCCGCGCAGTGCGGCCACCAGCACGTCGCGCGACTGCTGCTGGCCGCCGGCGCCTCGCCAGACCACGTGCGGCAGGTATGTACTGTACGCCGACCGCGCCACGCCGCTGTGGATCTCCGCGCAGTGCGGCCACCAGCACGTCGCGCGACTGCTGCTGGCCGCCGGCGCCTCGCCAGACCACGTGCGGCAGGTATGTACTGTACGCCGACCGCGCCACGCCGCTGTGGATCTCCGCGCAGTGCGGCCACCAGCACGTCGCGCGACTGCTGCTGGCCGCCGGCGCCTCGCCAGACCACGTGCGGCAGGTATGTACTGTACGCCGACCGCGCCACGCCGCTGTGGATCTCCGCGCAGTGCGGCCACCAGCACGTCGCGCGACTGCTGCTGGCCGCCGGCGCCTCGCCAGACCACGTGCGGCAGGTATGTACTGTACGCCGACCGCGCCACGCCGCTGTGGATCTCCGCGCAGTGCGGCCACCAGCACGTCGCGCGACTGCTGCTGGCCGCCGGCGCCTCGCCAGACCACGTGCGGCAGGTATGTACTGTACGCCGACCGCGCCACGCCGCTGTGGATCTGCTATGTACTTCCCTTATGTACTCGCCTTATAATCTTCTGTCCAGTTCGAACTAGGGCAGAACCGATCAGGTCCAGGCAAAAAGCACAGAATCAGAAGAACTAAGTTATCAAGTCTTTTTATGAAATTGCTCGATCATCCTTCAGATTAATAAAATCATGATGAAATAATTTCAGGATGGCGCCACACCGCTGTTCAAAGCTGCACACAAGGGACATGCTGCCGTGGTCGTAGAATTGCTCAAATACAAGCCAAACCTTGGACTGCTTCCCGTAAGTAATTCTTTACAATTTTATCAATTTGGAGATCAGTAACGCCATCTTGTAGCGGTTAATTGTTGTTAATATTATTTCTATTCACCGCTAGATGGTGCTGATTATGAGTTGTTGTTATGCTACTGACTGCTAGAGGACGCTATTATAAAAGTGTTCTTATAAAGTTAGTCAAAGTCAAAAACCCAAGAATAGCTGGAGCTATTTTCGTAGTTATTTATTTGTCTGACTAGTATTGTGAATATTGAAAAACTACGGAATAGGAATGTGTTATATTCAACCTATGAGTTTACTTGTTTGATCCTGTTACTTGTAATACAGTTCTCGTNGTTCGGTGCGCCTCGCCAGCGCAACTCATGCGCGGCTCGTGACAGGCGCGCGAGCGGCGCGCGATCTGCCCGCAATCAATTCTCGCGCTTATAGTTCCGTTTACTGTCTCAGTACTTTCGAAGATGTCGGACGACACTAGTGCTTCATCATTAGCTACAACACGTACATAGTCTCCCGTAATCAGAAACAAACTGAGCCGGTAAGTTGGGGAGCTTGAGGTCTGCAATGAAGAAAGACGCGAGCCGCTTATGCGCCGGCCGCGCGCTGCTCGCGGTCGCGGAGCGCGCGCGGGCGGCGCATGAGCGACGTATACAAAAATGCACACGCGCAGCTCGCTAACGGCTCGCGAGCTGCGCGTTCGCGGCACAGAGCCAGATGGAGATGCACACTTACAATTTGGAGATTAGTAGCGCCATCTTGTAACCGTTAATTGTTGTTAATGTTATTTCTATTCACCGCTAGATGGTGCTGTTTATGATTTGTTGTTATGCTATTGACATCTAGAGGGCGCTTTTATAAAATTTATTTTACAAAGTCGTGTTTGTAAGAAATTCCAATATAGCTCGACCTATTTTCATAGTTATTTATTTGTCTGACTAGCATTATAAATAATAAAAAGCAAAGCAATGGGAATGTGTAATATTCTAAGTCTGTGAGTTTACTTATTTTCGTTAAAACTTATGTTCTACCGATACTAAATTTCGAGCATAAGTCCGCGCATGTGTCCATGCCCTTCTTCCATCTTCGCTACTCGTTCATACCTAGAATTGCTTTCTGCGAAGACAACTCGCGCAATTTACTCCTTAATACAGGTTTATTAAACTTAGCTAGGAGTACAGAACTTCACCCACTTGATTGGCACTAAATGTACAAACCCACTATGTACAAACTTCTGACGTAACATGTAACAATCTCTTTTTATGAAATAAAGCATATTATTATTTCCATTTATTTATTAATACACATATCATTTACATTTTTAAATATTAAATACAAAAAAAAACATGTAAAAAACATTTAAAAATATAAAAAATAGGTAGCCACCGATATCGGGCACAGGGTCCAAGCTACCGGTGGTTAGGGTCCCAGAGACNAACTCGCGCAATTTACTCCTTAATACAGGTTTATTAAACTTAGCTAGGAGTACAGAACTTCACCCACTTGATTGGCACTAAATGTACAAACCCACTATGTACAAACTTCTGACGTAACATGTAACAATCTCTTTTTATGAAATAAAGCATATTATTATTTCCATTTATTTATTAATACACATATCATTTACATTTTTAAATATTAAATACAA
>NWSH02000560.1:1470190-1482149 GCA_002382865.2 Heliothis virescens
TTCTGCGACCGAAATTCTGCTACTCACGACTCAAAAAATTACGCTCGTTTGGCCTCAGCCTTATACATTTTTGTACAGTCAGTTCTATAGCCGCGCAGATCATTAGTCTTAGAAACTTTGAAAGGCGAATCATATTTTTCCAGGATATAGTAGTGCTGAAAAAATAATTGTGCTAGGTACGAAAAGTGGGTGGTCTAGGCCCTTGTATTAAATTGTAATTCACCATTGCTTCCCAAAACGTACCACAATATTGATTATGGGAATACAAAATTCCAGGCATTCAAGACTCTTGTATGCTGAAAATAAATTCTCAGTAAGTACCTACATATAATAAAATACCCGCGATAGTTGTAACGACAGTAGATTCCAGAGATAACCAATTATCTGTACCAAGCAATTTCTTAGCAAATTGCTGCATGATTAACTCTGATTAATTAATCGTTCCGCTGTAGCAATGTTTACTTTTCTCTGTTGGGATTAGCATAACTTTGCATGCTAACAACATAATGTGCCTTATGTGTGCAGCATGTAACATTCTCAAATTGCTACGTTAATTGTTTAATAATAACGCATGTTAATAAAGTTGCAAACATACATGGAACTTTCTGCTTAGGTCTAGTTTTTCGTCATTTAATTTTAAATAATTTTACTTTTTAATTTTTAGGGTTCCATACTCAAACGGTAAAATGGGAGCCTAATAAGCAATTCAATGTCTCCCTGACCGTTCGTCAGTTTGTAACTAGGGTGAAGCTCTTGAACCGTGATAGTTAAGCCAAGTCCGACTCGCACTTGGCCGGTTTTTTTTTCTTTTCATTTAATGAACTCTAACACAGAGAGACTACTTAATTACTGAATTGACATTTTGCCATTCAAAACTTTTGTCTTACTACTGGATTTACCTACTTGTGCATGTCCATACACGGCTTTAAGTCGCGTGCACAATAGTTACAGTGAACTAACCACGTGCAATGATGCTGAACTGACATGTGGCTGGATTTATGAGCAAGCCGTACTGAGAGCTCTGGAGCCTTTTTCAATTGAAGTAATATGTAATGCATCCGTAATATGCACCAATACACACAAATAATAAACTGCAATTTAATTATAGTTGTAGTAGAAAAAATTATGATACTGCTGCAGCGATCTGTGAACCAAACCCAATAATATCCATAATTTAAAAACAAAATTAAGTTAGCCCATGGATTATCGAGGAGGGGCATAGGCTACTTTTTATCCGGTTGCGTGGAGTAGTTCCCACGGGACGCGGGTGAAACTGCTGGCAAAACTATCTAACCTAACTATCATAATTTAAATACAGTAGGTAACTAATAAGTATTACAAATCGAAAGTATATCGACACACATGCCCAATACATTCGCATTACAGCCTAAATCCGATATAATTGATAGTAAGCTGTCATCGGAAGCCATATTGGTAAGAGTATTAGCTGCATAAGGCTACGGAAGCTACCTTGTTGGTCTGGCGTTAGTATCCATGTGGTTAAAAAGGTTTAAAGAGTGCCGCACGAACGTGGGTAGAACTGTTGATTAGTTATTGTGATTATTCCTAACAAATTATAGGCAGGTATGTGTTTATAGAATACCTAACTATACCATATTTCATATAAAACCTTGTAAGTTTCACTCCAGTGAAAGAAAACATTTTGAGGAAACCTGGACTTTAAATCTGAAATCGTCCATTCAACTCGCATTGAGTAAACGTGGTGATTAACGCTCAATCCTTCTCCGTGTGTAGAGCCCTGTGCCCAGCAGTGGGACTAATAATATTCATTGTTTTTATTCATGGCGTTCAAAGTTTGAAAACTGCAAAAAGTCTTGTCAGTCAACTTCCAACCCGGCACGCTCGCTTTTTGCATCATTCCTATACCCGATTTGTAACAAAAAGAGGTTAATGTTTTTCATGCGTGCGCATCTATGATTATCTGCATATTATGTGTCTATCAACCGCCGAGAAAGCGGGTACCGGAGTCATCTTCATTATTTGGCAAATCACGCATTTCATATTATTTTAGAAATCCGTTGTGTCGAGAAATCGGATGTGATGGACGTGACCAATGATAGATGACATTATAATGGCTTTCAAACGTCTTTTTACCTGACTACAGTGAAGAGGAAAGGTAGGGTAACGATTTTTGACCCTTGAATTCAAAAGCGAGAAAGTTATATAAACCTTACTATATAAGCAGACGAGCAGCAATAAGCTCACAATAACATATAGGAAAAAGAAAAATCATGAAATGACTGGAATTTAAACTAAACTATGAAAGAAAACACATTGTAAACTATTCACAAAGCTCTTAAGACATACAAATTATATTTACCTTGCATTTCTCAAGTAAGCTCGTAAAAAATCATTGGAGTTTTCCGTCAAAGCGAAGTAAACCTCAGCCGGCCTACATTCACAAATGGACGCTTTATGTTGGCAAAAAGCGGCGAATGAAAGTTCCTAATGAGTTTTCTTTTTACGCCGGAAAATGTGAAAAACGCTGGCTAACGCGTTTATTTGCATGTACCTTAGAATGTTGTGAAAATCGCAAGCATTTGCTACAAACACGAAGTACCATTATTTTTTTTAATGTATGAGAGTTAATACGAGTATTACAATTAATTTAGTATGGTAACTATCCTTTCTATACATTTTTTTGGAAATCTTAGGAAATTCATACTTAACTGTGAAGAGTATGAAAATTGCCAATAAATGAAAGTGTAAAAAGTTCTGATTTCAGTAGGACATAAAGAGCTCGTATAATCAGCTAATCTTATCTGAAATGCAAATGTTACCTAATGTGTTTATCGAGACGAGAAAGAATGTTATGAGATAACGAAAGGTCAGATGAAAATCATACTGAGCTCATTATTTTTACTTTCTCATTTACTTGATGACTTAAAAGTCTAACTCTTAACAGTCAACGTAAATGAGTTCTTCAGGATATTCCAGAAGTACTATAATCCCAGGGTTCCCTTTCGCCAGATATGGTCATGGTTGTTAACCAGTTAAAACTCGGCGGAAAATTTGCCTATTTCGTAGTAGACAGTAGTCATAAGGTTTATATTGTCTGCAGGATGGCACGACGCCGCTCATTCTGTCAGCTGCGATGGGTCACACGGAGTGCGTGCGGGAACTGCTGGCGCAGGGCGCCGACCCCGCATGCAGCAGAACGGTAAGGTTTAACCTCCAGCATAATTACTACCAAGTTCTTGACCTTAACAGTTTCTTTAACACTGTAGGTCAGTGTAGAGGTCGCTATGTTTAGATGATCTATTCTTTTAGCAATGTTAATGAAGTTTACTCCAAGCTCATTTGAGACTCTAAAATGCTATGTATGTCCTTCCAGACAGGAACGAGTGCGCTGTTCTTCGCAGCGCAAGGCGGATTCCTGGACATCGCTCGCTTACTGCTCGAATCCGGAGCTGCCATCGACGCACCTAGCATGGTACTTATTGAACATCTTTGTGTTCAAAATGTTCAGCGAGTGGGTATTTGAGATTGAGAAACATGGTGTATGTTATAGGACGGTGGCACACCATTGTTCGTGGCGTGTCAGTGTGGTCACTTGCCGGTCGTCGAAGAGCTCATCCAAAGGGGCGCTAATGTCAATTCCTCTATGAAGGTAAACTAATAATGTCATCTCATTTGTTTAGTACTGAATATTATGATAAATCTGCCAATTTGCATCATCATACTTTTTTTTTGCTGCGGATGAAAGTATCGAACCACCTTTTTGAGCATGTTTTCTTATTTTGTTTTCCATAATTCCAGGACAAAGCGACTCCCCTGTTCATAGCCGCACAGAACGGTCACGAGGAGGTGTGTCGCGCACTGATAGCGGCGGGAGCACACGTGGACGCCGCCCGCGCCGACCGCGCCACGCCGCTGTGGATCTCCGCGCAGTGCGGCCACCAGCACGTCGCGCGACTGCTGCTGGCCGCCGGCGCCTCGCCAGACCACGTGCGGCAGGTATGTACTGTACGCCGACCGCGCCACGCCGCTGTGGATCTCCGCGCAGTGCGGCCACCAGCACGTCGCGCGACTGCTGCTGGCCGCCGGCGCCTCGCCAGACCACGTGCGGCAGGTATGTACTGTACGCCGACCGCGCCACGCCGCTGTGGATCTCCGCGCAGTGCGGCCACCAGCACGTCGCGCGACTGCTGCTGGCCGCCGGCGCCTCGCCAGACCACGTGCGGCAGGTATGTACTGTACGCCGACCGCGCCACGCCGCTGTGGATCTCCGCGCAGTGCGGCCACCAGCACGTCGCGCGACTGCTGCTGGCCGCCGGCGCCTCGCCAGACCACGTGCGGCAGGTATGTACTGTACGCCGACCGCGCCACGCCGCTGTGGATCTCCGCGCAGTGCGGCCACCAGCACGTCGCGCGACTGCTGCTGGCCGCCGGCGCCTCGCCAGACCACGTGCGGCAGGTATGTACTGTACGCCGACCGCGCCACGCCGCTGTGGATCTCCGCGCAGTGCGGCCACCAGCACGTCGCGCGACTGCTGCTGGCCGCCGGCGCCTCGCCAGACCACGTGCGGCAGGTATGTACTGTACGCCGACCGCGCCACGCCGCTGTGGATCTCCGCGCAGTGCGGCCACCAGCACGTCGCGCGACTGCTGCTGGCCGCCGGCGCCTCGCCAGACCACGTGCGGCAGGTATGTACTGTACGCCGACCGCGCCACGCCGCTGTGGATCTCCGCGCAGTGCGGCCACCAGCACGTCGCGCGACTGCTGCTGGCCGCCGGCGCCTCGCCAGACCACGTGCGGCAGGTATGTACTGTACGCCGACCGCGCCACGCCGCTGTGGATCTCCGCGCAGTGCGGCCACCAGCACGTCGCGCGACTGCTGCTGGCCGCCGGCGCCTCGCCAGACCACGTGCGGCAGGTATGTACTGTACGCCGACCGCGCCACGCCGCTGTGGATCTCCGCGCAGTGCGGCCACCAGCACGTCGCGCGACTGCTGCTGGCCGCCGGCGCCTCGCCAGACCACGTGCGGCAGGTATGTACTGTACGCCGACCGCGCCACGCCGCTGTGGATCTCCGCGCAGTGCGGCCACCAGCACGTCGCGCGACTGCTGCTGGCCGCCGGCGCCTCGCCAGACCACGTGCGGCAGGTATGTACTGTACGCCGACCGCGCCACGCCGCTGTGGATCTCCGCGCAGTGCGGCCACCAGCACGTCGCGCGACTGCTGCTGGCCGCCGGCGCCTCGCCAGACCACGTGCGGCAGGTATGTACTGTACGCCGACCGCGCCACGCCGCTGTGGATCTCCGCGCAGTGCGGCCACCAGCACGTCGCGCGACTGCTGCTGGCCGCCGGCGCCTCGCCAGACCACGTGCGGCAGGTATGTACTGTACGCCGACCGCGCCACGCCGCTGTGGATCTCCGCGCAGTGCGGCCACCAGCACGTCGCGCGACTGCTGCTGGCCGCCGGCGCCTCGCCAGACCACGTGCGGCAGGTATGTACTGTACGCCGACCGCGCCACGCCGCTGTGGATCTCCGCGCAGTGCGGCCACCAGCACGTCGCGCGACTGCTGCTGGCCGCCGGCGCCTCGCCAGACCACGTGCGGCAGGTATGTACTGTACGCCGACCGCGCCACGCCGCTGTGGATCTCCGCGCAGTGCGGCCACCAGCACGTCGCGCGACTGCTGCTGGCCGCCGGCGCCTCGCCAGACCACGTGCGGCAGGTATGTACTGTACGCCGACCGCGCCACGCCGCTGTGGATCTCCGCGCAGTGCGGCCACCAGCACGTCGCGCGACTGCTGCTGGCCGCCGGCGCCTCGCCAGACCACGTGCGGCAGGTATGTACTGTACGCCGACCGCGCCACGCCGCTGTGGATCTCCGCGCAGTGCGGCCACCAGCACGTCGCGCGACTGCTGCTGGCCGCCGGCGCCTCGCCAGACCACGTGCGGCAGGTATGTACTGTACGCCGACCGCGCCACGCCGCTGTGGATCTCCGCGCAGTGCGGCCACCAGCACGTCGCGCGACTGCTGCTGGCCGCCGGCGCCTCGCCAGACCACGTGCGGCAGGTATGTACTGTACGCCGACCGCGCCACGCCGCTGTGGATCTCCGCGCAGTGCGGCCACCAGCACGTCGCGCGACTGCTGCTGGCCGCCGGCGCCTCGCCAGACCACGTGCGGCAGGTATGTACTGTACGCCGACCGCGCCACGCCGCTGTGGATCTCCGCGCAGTGCGGCCACCAGCACGTCGCGCGACTGCTGCTGGCCGCCGGCGCCTCGCCAGACCACGTGCGGCAGGTATGTACTGTACGCCGACCGCGCCACGCCGCTGTGGATCTCCGCGCAGTGCGGCCACCAGCACGTCGCGCGACTGCTGCTGGCCGCCGGCGCCTCGCCAGACCACGTGCGGCAGGTATGTACTGTACGCCGACCGCGCCACGCCGCTGTGGATCTCCGCGCAGTGCGGCCACCAGCACGTCGCGCGACTGCTGCTGGCCGCCGGCGCCTCGCCAGACCACGTGCGGCAGGTATGTACTGTACGCCGACCGCGCCACGCCGCTGTGGATCTCCGCGCAGTGCGGCCACCAGCACGTCGCGCGACTGCTGCTGGCCGCCGGCGCCTCGCCAGACCACGTGCGGCAGGTATGTACTGTACGCCGACCGCGCCACGCCGCTGTGGATCTCCGCGCAGTGCGGCCACCAGCACGTCGCGCGACTGCTGCTGGCCGCCGGCGCCTCGCCAGACCACGTGCGGCAGGTATGTACTGTACGCCGACCGCGCCACGCCGCTGTGGATCTCCGCGCAGTGCGGCCACCAGCACGTCGCGCGACTGCTGCTGGCCGCCGGCGCCTCGCCAGACCACGTGCGGCAGGTATGTACTGTACGCCGACCGCGCCACGCCGCTGTGGATCTCCGCGCAGTGCGGCCACCAGCACGTCGCGCGACTGCTGCTGGCCGCCGGCGCCTCGCCAGACCACGTGCGGCAGGTATGTACTGTACGCCGACCGCGCCACGCCGCTGTGGATCTCCGCGCAGTGCGGCCACCAGCACGTCGCGCGACTGCTGCTGGCCGCCGGCGCCTCGCCAGACCACGTGCGGCAGGTATGTACTGTACGCCGACCGCGCCACGCCGCTGTGGATCTCCGCGCAGTGCGGCCACCAGCACGTCGCGCGACTGCTGCTGGCCGCCGGCGCCTCGCCAGACCACGTGCGGCAGGTATGTACTGTACGCCGACCGCGCCACGCCGCTGTGGATCTCCGCGCAGTGCGGCCACCAGCACGTCGCGCGACTGCTGCTGGCCGCCGGCGCCTCGCCAGACCACGTGCGGCAGGTATGTACTGTACGCCGACCGCGCCACGCCGCTGTGGATCTCCGCGCAGTGCGGCCACCAGCACGTCGCGCGACTGCTGCTGGCCGCCGGCGCCTCGCCAGACCACGTGCGGCAGGTATGTACTGTACGCCGACCGCGCCACGCCGCTGTGGATCTCCGCGCAGTGCGGCCACCAGCACGTCGCGCGACTGCTGCTGGCCGCCGGCGCCTCGCCAGACCACGTGCGGCAGGTATGTACTGTACGCCGACCGCGCCACGCCGCTGTGGATCTCCGCGCAGTGCGGCCACCAGCACGTCGCGCGACTGCTGCTGGCCGCCGGCGCCTCGCCAGACCACGTGCGGCAGGTATGTACTGTACGCCGACCGCGCCACGCCGCTGTGGATCTCCGCGCAGTGCGGCCACC
This sequence comes from Heliothis virescens, assembly GCA_002382865.2. Taxonomy (NCBI): domain Eukaryota; kingdom Metazoa; phylum Arthropoda; class Insecta; order Lepidoptera; family Noctuidae; genus Heliothis; species Heliothis virescens. Next base: position 1,477,908 of record NWSH02000560.1, read on the forward strand.
AGCACGTCGCGCGACTGCTGCTGGCCGCCGGCGCCTCGCCAGACCACGTGCGGCAGGTATGTACTGTACGCCGACCGCGCCACGCCGCTGTGGATCTCCGCGCAGTGCGGCCACCAGCACGTCGCGCGACTGCTGCTGGCCGCCGGCGCCTCGCCAGACCACGTGCGGCAGGTATGTACTGTACGCCGACCGCGCCACGCCGCTGTGGATCTCCGCGCAGTGCGGCCACCAGCACGTCGCGCGACTGCTGCTGGCCGCCGGCGCCTCGCCAGACCACGTGCGGCAGGTATGTACTGTACGCCGACCGCGCCACGCCGCTGTGGATCTCCGCGCAGTGCGGCCACCAGCACGTCGCGCGACTGCTGCTGGCCGCCGGCGCCTCGCCAGACCACGTGCGGCAGGTATGTACTGTACGCCGACCGCGCCACGCCGCTGTGGATCTCCGCGCAGTGCGGCCACCAGCACGTCGCGCGACTGCTGCTGGCCGCCGGCGCCTCGCCAGACCACGTGCGGCAGGTATGTACTGTACGCCGACCGCGCCACGCCGCTGTGGATCTCCGCGCAGTGCGGCCACCAGCACGTCGCGCGACTGCTGCTGGCCGCCGGCGCCTCGCCAGACCACGTGCGGCAGGTATGTACTGTACGCCGACCGCGCCACGCCGCTGTGGATCTGATATGTACTTCCCTTATGAAGTCGCCTTATAATCCTCTGCCCAGTTCCAACTAGGGCAGAACCGACCAGGTCCAGGCACAAAGCACAGAATCAGAGGAACTAAGTTATCAAGTCTTCTATATGAAATTACTCGATCAGCCCCTTCCTTCAGATTAATAAACAAGTGATGAAATAATTTCAGGATGGCGCCACACCGCTGTTCAAAGCTGCACACAAGGGACATGCTGCCGTGGTCGTAGAATTGCTCAAATACAAGCCAAACCTTGGACTGCTTCCCGTAAGTAATTCTTTACAATTTTATCAATTTGGAGATCAGTAACGCCATCTTGTAGCGGTTAATTGTTGTTAATATTATTTCTATTCACCGCTAGATGGTGCTGATTATGAGTTGTTGTTATGCTACTGACTGCTAGAGGACGCTATTATAAAAGTGTTCTTATAAAGTTAGTCAAAGTCAAAAACCCAAGAATAGCTGGAGCTATTTTCGTAGTTATTTATTTGTCTGACTAGTATTGTGAATATTGAAAAACTACGGAATAGGAATGTGTTATATTCAACCTATGAGTTTACTTGTTTGATCCTGTTACTTGTAATACAGTTCTCGTTAAAACTTATATCCTACCGATACTAAATTTCGAGCATAAGTCCGCGCATGTGTCCATGCCCTTCTTCCATCTTCGCTACTCGTTCATACCTAGAATTGCTTTCTGCGAAGACCACTCGCGCAATTTTCTGTGACGATAAAAAGTTTGTGGAGAACTATACTTATCATCATCTGTATATTCCAGAACGGTCAGTCAGCATTACACGGCGCGGCCATGTTCGGTCAGCTGTCGTGCGTGCGGCTGCTGGCGCGGCGCTCGTCCCTCCTGCTGCGCAACTGTGCGGGCCACACCGCGCTGCAGGCCGCCGCCGCCGCGCGCAAGCACGACGTCGTGCACTACCTGCGCCGCCTCGAGCATGAGCTCAACACGTGATAGTCTGCGCCACCGCTGCAGCTGTAGGGGGCTCCGTCTGTGAGGTTGGAATGTCTGGGATGCTAGCGGTTGTTGCCATTTGGTGAAAGCGCCATCTAGTGGTTGTTAATCTTTATATGATTTCAATTGAAAACGCAATGTTCACAATTCCTAAAAAAAATGCAATTATTTACTTATAAGTCTAATATGTAGAAATAATATTATTTTTTTAACATTAGTTGGCTACAATTAACTACCAGCAAATCAGACAATTCAACCCAACAATCGGAGCCAATCATTTGTTATAAATCTCACGGTTACTCGATCTGCATACAATCTCGTATTCCTAACTATAGTTACTAACCGAACATTTTGTATGACGTACTCGCAGCCATACTTGTATAGCTTTACCCACTCGCCTTATGCAATACCTCACTTTATACTGAATATGTATTCATACTATGTATACGGTAGCAATAGAAACCTCCACTTAAAAAACAATAAATCATTTCTTGGTTAAAATAAAGATTCCCTATACTAATGTTAAAAACTCATTCACGTAATATAATAAATGTAATTATCTTAAAATGTGTATCTATTGCTACCATTTACATAGTCACAGTTTTAAAAAAATTGGTTATCGTTGGTGCTGATTTAGTAAATAAGCGATATTTAAACATGTTTTAATTTTTACACTAGTCAACTGTATCGCGGTCATGATAGTTCACGTTCTTAGAAAAACTTACTTATCTATATTCATGAATAACTGAGAATTTCTCAAAAAGAATCTGCAAGTGAAAGTACATGACCGCGATGATCTTATTCACTGTAGCTTAGAATTGAAATAAATGTATTTTTCATACAATCACATACACAACTAGTTTATAGAGAAACTGTTGTATTGTTGTAGCGTAGGTTTAAGCGAAGTATTTATTTGTATCTACGACATTGTAATTATCGCTCAATTATATTTTAAAATTGTATCAAAGTATTGAGCGATTTCTTAGTATGGAATCTCATGAAGTTTAATACGAACAGTATTCTTTTATGCAAATATGAATTTTACCATTTATGTGGAAGTAGAATTTGGATATTTGGAGAACATTTTAGATTTTTACGATCTTATTTCAGTAACTAGTAAGTTTCTGTAGCAACACAGCATAGTTCCATATGATTGTCAATTATTTAAACTAAATGGTTTTAGGATTTACATCACCAAATAAAACATGATATTATTTAACTTAGTTTATGTATATTGTATTAATACATAGCATAATACGTGTCGGTTTAGAATACCTAAGTTTCAGCATTGTTGTTATGTTATACGAAAAGTACAGTTGTTTTTTTTTAATTATATGTTTTACTTACAAAACTGTTTTTTTAATCATATTTTAAGGATAGTGAAATTTAACATACATCATCATATAAATTAACATCATAATTAATAAAATACATAATCCACATAAAATCCCGCTGCCTGCAGGAGAGTCAAACAATAAATTTTATTACAACACAAAAATAATTACAATTAAAAACAAAAGTAAAATATGTATTAGTAATTTTACCTCACCATGGTAGTTAGTCTACTCATCAAATCTATAATTTAAAAATAATAAGGTACTCGTAATATTGTCAATACTTATTATCTCATAGACTGGTCACACTGTTGCAACATATCCTCAGCTGCAATGGACAGGTGTTGAGCTGATGGCCTCATGGAAGGCATGGTCTCCGTGCAGCAGTGGAATAGGGCCAGCGGATGCATGTACTGCTTTTCTGATATGTTTACTGGCACTAATGGTCTGGTGCCTGAAAAAATCAAATATAAATTAATAGCTGACGCGCATTGATCAAGCATAGTGATTAATGCTCAATATCTGTGTGAGAGGACTGTGCCCAGCAGTGGGAAGATAAAAAGGCTGATGATGAATAGTTGTAGAAAAGTATGTACCTAGTCTTGTGTGAGACACATTGTTCTAACATGTAAGTTCATACAAAGCCTATAACAAATTTTCCCTGTTCTGAAATTGAATTGAGCAACTACAGTATGAAGCCGCTTGTTTGTTTTAATCAATCCATTTTGCATGAATTAAGTAACAAGGAAAATAAAAAAGTTTCAGTGTGTTTTACCATCACATGTTTTCATAACTTAAAAACAGGTAGTAAATACAACATACCATATCTATCAGAGAAGTAATCCCCGACGCTATCAACGGAATCATCAAGACACTGTACACTGTCCTCCATGGAGTCGTCGTCTGTCTGTGTGTGAGGAGGCATGAGGGCCATCATCTCCCACAGCGTCAGGCCCAGTGGCCATATGTCAGTCTTGCTGGATATCTCTCCTCCGTGGATTACTTCTGGAGCACTCCATGCTTCTGTGCCTGAAATCACCAATAGATAATACTTTCAAAACAAAATACAGTCTTATTCAAGATTATTAATAAAAAGGTATATTTCATATTTTCATTACATTACAATTGTTCTACTGATGTAGTTGTAGCAAAGTTTTGTAGTCATAATATAAAATTTCTATCAATAGTGTAACTAGCATAAATTTATTATTAAAACAAAGTTTATTTCATCAAATGGGAATAGGCAAAGCATATAGTA
>NWSH02000560.1:1486233-1498634 GCA_002382865.2 Heliothis virescens
ACCGATTTTAAAAATTCTTTCACCATTCGAAAGCTACATTATCCACGAGTGACATAGGCTATATTTTATCCGGGTACGGGCAGTAATTCCCACGGGATGCGAGTGAAACCGCGGGAAAACGGCTATTTATTATATTTTTCTACTAGCTTCTGCCAGCGACTTCGTTCGCGGATCATGTCGCTTATGCCAGCGACAACGGGTCGTCATAATCAAAGATGTTTCCCTTTACTGCTCTGCTCCTATTGATGGTAGCGTGATGAAAAGTATACTATAACCATCTAAGTAGTATGAATAATAATTGTCCCAAGTTTCGTTAAAATCCGTCGAGTAGTTTTTGTTTCTATAACGGTTATACCTACAGACAGACAGACAAAAATTCTACTGATTGCATTTTGTATCGATCCCTAATCACCCCTAATAAGTATTTTGGAAATATATTTCACTAGCTTTCCGCCCGCGGCTTCACCCGCGTGGAATTCGGTTATATCGTTTGCAATATATTACCTTGTTTTAAACGACACACAGCGCCATCTACAATCCATCCATCAAGCAAACAATATTTTTGTTTTCCCTCGGGAATATCTATTTTTTTCGGGATAAAAAGTACCCTATTATTTAATCCGGACTTCTAACTTTACGTCTGCAAAATTTCAAAGCAATCGGTTCAGTAGTTACGGCGTGAAAGCGGAACAAACAAACAAACAAACTCACTTTCCAATTTATAATATTATTAGTAAGGATAGTAAGGAAGGACTAGTAAGGATGTTTGATAGATTACCTATATAGACATTGTGCGCCAGTTTTACAGTGTATATTGATAATCGTGTAAAATATGGCACTCACATAAATGCTCACAGCAGCCATGGCCATCAGGGAAGGTCTCCATTTAGTTTTCCATCTAAAATCCAATAAGGTTATATCTCTAGCTAGGTAGTTGTGGGTATAATACCCTGGCATTATGACCAGGTAAACCTTGACCCTCGCTATCTATCGCAGTAAAGACGTAACTCTAGGGAAACATAGCAAGGTGTACTTCTATAGATATTTATATTGCGAATGTGTGTGCACACGATGTCTGGCCAGTTCCCATTAAAGGTCGCAGTGTAAAGTGATATGTGGCTGACTAGCAGCTGTGTCCCACTTTCTTCGTCTTTTACAGCCGGGGAACATACGTTTTTTATGTTTTAACCAACCTACTTGCAGTTTTGTGCCAGCGCAGCATTTAAAAGTTGGAGACGCAACTTTTTAAAGTATAAACGATATTGGAACAAGGATAGAATAAGGGAAGAAGTTGTACCGATTACGAACTTAAAAGGTTGGAAACTTTTAGTTTCGATTGTTTAGGACCGAAACAGTGCGGAGAAAACAAATCGATATAAAATCAATTTTAGAATAACTGTAGATTGAACTTTAGAATCGTCTATTATATCGATTACTTCTCATTTTCTAAATTGGTATGTGCTGATTGCTTTTCAGAATTTAATAGCTCCTTATGGCAATGCAACCTCATAGTGAACAGGAACTACTTTGTTACGAAAACCAGTTAAATAGACGCCAGCTAAAAGTAGTCATTATGTCATTTATTCTACTGCGCTCTGTGGTATTATACCACAATGCTAATGATAGTAAATGACGCTACACAGGTTTAGAATGGACATACGTAACTGAAGGTATATTCTAGATTTTTTGCATGGAAGTAAAAGGAGTGGATACTTTAGGCAGGAGGCTTGGGGAAAGAGGATCGCATTGTTGCTTAGCAAGCCTTAGACGGTCTTGCCTACTTTGGAAAAGGTTTCAGTAACTTTAATATTTTAAATGAACATAAGGACACAGTTTCATGATACGTGATAGAAATACTTAGAGATTATAGCCTGAAAGTGCTCCTCTTATGGATTCTTGAATGATAGCATTAATACAGACTAAATCATCTTCGAAGCTAACAGACAGACATAAGGAGTTTGTTGCGCCGCTTCTTCTCAGCGAAAATACATAGGAAAATCGGTGAAGGGTGCACGTTTTGTGAGCCGTCTTTTGTTTTGACATTTGGAAAGTGCTGAAGATTTTAAATTACGATCAAAAAACAACTGAACATCGAAAAGATGACCACGTTTGAATCGTTCCTTCTAGAAACAGCAAAACCGTCATTTTAGCACATATTTATTGACGTCATCGTGATGATATGGCGAATCTCGACCACCCTTGGTTCAGTGACATTATAACTGGTCGGGCGGGTTCCAGCCTTGCCGCGGGCGCGCTAAATATGGTCCGTCTTCTGCTGCAACCGGTTTGGATGCATTCGGTATTAATTGCTGGCTTTTGTCAGCCTAATGCTGTAATTGTTCAATTTATGGGGCAATATGGGTACTTTTTGCAATGTAGGTCATGTATGCTTCAAGTAAAGACTACCTATTTCAATTTACATTCTCATATCCAATTTTTTATTGATTTCTAATTGATATTAATTTCTCATTTTTAGTTCTTAGGTGATAGGATATTATATGGACCGGAGCGAGGAGCCACAAGTGAAACCTTTACTGGGGTGGCATGTAATCTTTCAGGAGACCAGAAGAAACTAGTCCAAAGTTAAATAAGTAGATACTTGTGTTCAAAGATATCAGTGAATTTTTATAGTGCAGCAGCAGTACAGTTGTTGTCGGTTAAAAAGCTTTTTTTTATTAAACATTTATATTTAAATATTTTAAACTTTTTCATTAAATAAATCACACAATAAGAAAGTATGTGAAACATAAATTTAATTAATAAAAATAAATAGTCCTTGACAGACAAACTGCCGTATCATTACGTAGTCCCATCCTTGACCTACAGTCAGGTAATAAAAGCAAGTCATGTTTATATTTTATGTTATCTGCTGAGGTGACATAGTGCAGAGTATTTTTTTTTAGCAGCTGGTGGAAATTATATGGCTGTTTGTAATGGAGGAAAAATTTATTTACTGAAATTATATCAATTCTTTACTTATTTTAAATGTTATGTTATGTATTAATAAATATGCAGTATCAAAATATTTATTTCTTAAATTTTACAGCAATTATAATCCTCTTTGTCTTACTTACTAGGTACATACTTTATGTGCTTAATTTGGATTACTCATCAGAGTAAAATAAACTAATTCAGTGGTGCTGTTGTTCTTGAATACCTATTTATTTATTTTATTATGATGCAGAATTTGACCTTCAGATTACATTGCATTGTTGCACTTGTAATTGTCTGTAGACTATTTTTTACATGCTTTCAAACTAGAGCAATGAATAGTCTGATAAATGAATGTAATTGCTACAATTTTAAATTAGGATATTTTAAAGTCTACAACAACTACAACATAAAATTCAAATATGTATTACACTGAACAACAAGTATTGTTTAGTGTTTAATTTTAATTATAGTATTTATGATCATTATATTATTTTTTGTAATATCATACCCATCTATGTTGCATGATAATATCAACCACAATTACAGAGATTAAATATAAATTAATAATTAGCAATCACATTTTTTTATAGTTATCAGTAGTTTTTGAATCGTTAATAAATAAAATCTGGTTTGCATTTATCTGCCTATAGTTTAATTTATTATTTATATCATAAAAAATGCGATAATGCAAAAAAAACACGATAATGTGACCCTCGCTTCGTCGAGTCAAAAGGGTAAGCTACCCACGCGAAAATTTAAATATAGAACGAACCCGACAGGTTCCTGTAATATTACATGTAATCAATAATTTCAGCACTCACCTTCAGCGACATTATGGATGAGAATCGATTGCCAGCACTCCACGTGAGTTCAAACAGTCATAATTCGTAAGATTACAATAATACACTGCACTATTTATTACGAATATTTACTGAACACATTTGCCTAAAAAAATACCTTATCACACATTACGTAACTAAAACTACAAATGTGATTTTTATTTACAATTGTTTGTGTTAATATTGTCGCGGTTACAGCTGAACGCGGTTGGGTATTATTTTTGTCGATCACGAATAAACGAACACACGTCAACAAGATAACGTCGTATTTCCGACTCTGTGTGATTTTTTCCCTCGCTCGCGGAGTTGCGCGCGGTTTTGACAGCAGGCAGGAGGGCGCGTTCCAGGTAGATTTACTAGAATCTGTAGCTTTCAGGTCGTGTAAATCTTGTTTTGTTGTTGCGAAAGCATACCGAAGTCAATTTTATTACAACGTGCTAAAATTATAATTTAAAATGAATTACTAAATTACATTCATGAAAATTAGCCAGAGTCAATGATCTAGAACGACTATTGTCTCCGGAACTTGGCCCTTATGGAATGTGATTGCCTGATTGCCTGGATGGGAATTAAAAAAAATCGTTACAAGAACAGGGATAGGAAATTATAGATATAAAAGAGTTCAAGAAATTAAAAACTTTAATTTTATATCATTTTCAAAATGAAATAGGTAATTAATAATGAATCATGAATATTATTTTTTATCACTAATCATGAGGTGCATTTTCACAGCTTCAACAGCAGCCTTTGAGTCATATTTATGGGCATGGGCCATAGTTAGGTGGGCACGCAGTTCCATAGCTGTGTTAGTATTGTAAGGACACAGTCGGCAATGATAGAGATATAATCCAGGATGTCTACCACTCCGGAGAACGTGTTTGCGTAGATTTTCCTAGAACGAAAAACCATTTCTATAATTTATTTAATGTTACTTAAAGAAGAAAATGTTATGCTGTTTCAAGAACTAAAACTATCTTTATCAAATAAAAAATACGTGGATAAAACACAGTGGGGTATACAGATTTTTTCAGAATATTACAAAAATGTTAAATCGGTATTACTAGTGCCATCTGTTGTGAAAATATGAAACTATAAAAACTGAACTTAGCAAATACAAGAGTTTAGGACTAGATACAGGATACTAAACATAAACGTATAACATGTAAATGTTTTCTTACCAAACTTCCACAGGTAAAAGAGCAATGAGGACAGACGTAAGGTTTGACTCCTTGGTGGCACAGCATGTGCCGCTTCATGTGGCTCGCTTGGTCTGTCTTGAACGTACACAGATGGCACTCATGGTGTTTTATGTGCTCCCCGTGGGTTCTGCGATGTCTGGAATGGAAACATCTAATAAATATTTTGATTTTTACATTTTAATATTACAGAATTAGGTAACATTATTTATTTATTAATAGACACTTTATATGTTAGTTACGGCCGGTTCCTATAAGCAATCTTTAATTAATGATATATTTTTCAATCCAGATCATCGCGATCTGTCGATCGTTTTCGAATCTGTATTTTCTATCCCTATCTAATGTTAATAAATCTGTAATCCTTAAAATGGCCGACGTTTCATTCCACGCACGTCTTGATAACAATGTTAATGATAAAAGTGGGAAATATTTCAAATAAAGCCTGATTCGTAGGCCTTACTTAATTATACCTAAACAAACGTTAATAAAAATAGTATTTCTTTATTCATAGTTTTATAATCACGTAATTATTTTGCATATTTCGTTGATAAATCAATCTATCGGAAATTGATTTGCGCATAGAATAGATGGTTGTTTGACATAAGCCATAACCACAGGCCATAACACATTGTTTTGTTGACGCGTTGAGATTATAATTAAAACTGTATTTACTTATAAGAATTAAAATGGAATGCGAAGGTGTAAGTAAATTATTTATTATATTACTTTATGTAGTTTTGCTGGAAAATAAGGCCATTCGCCAAGAATAATCTACAATGTTGTTTGTTTTAGGATATCTCTCTTTCTAAATCAAAAAGTCTAACAAAGGAGGAGACAAAGTTACTGGTCTCCTTAATTGAGAAGAGCAAAGTAGTCAACAATAGAAAAACCAATGCAACCACCAACAGAATGAAAACAGAGGAATGGGATCGCATCACCGACACCTTCAATGCCACTATTGGCGGCATTTGTAGCCGTACCCCACAGCAATTGCGTCTGAAATGGGAAAATTTAAAAAAAAACGCACGAAAGCGCAGTACTCAAATTAAAATGGCACGGCTCAAGGTAGGTTTATAAAATTCCTACTACAACTTGGCAGTATTTAGCCGCAGCAGATTTGTTATTGGCCTCCAAGATGACACCTGTCTATATTATCTGCCCTGTCTGCCTCTCATCCACCACCATGTAGTTGGGTCCATAGGTAATACACCTACTATTTTATATTTCCATCTTATGTCCATTACGGACACAGTACATCAGCTAAATGTGATTCTAACTGGAAATAGGTGATACCTGCTCCAGGCAACTTTTTCATTTGGGATAAAGTTGCATCTTGAGTAGCAAAGTGTGATGTGAAACAAGCTGAGTTCAAAATTTCTTATTGTTTCAGAGTGGAGGCGGGCCACCTGTCTACTTTCCTCCGGATGAGGTTTTAGATCGGGTGTCAACCATGCTAAGTAACTCAAGAGAGGGCCTGAATGTCAGTCTTGGTGGTGATGCGGTCATGTCAGACTGTGGCGACAGTTCTGGTGAAGTTGTCAATGACGGAGGTGAAACTGATCCTAAAACTGCTACTGCATATTATAATGAAAATCCAGGTTTAGAAAATGAACCCAGTACATCAAAAACAGGCCACGAAGACATGGATGATGTTCTGCAAACAATTCTAAAAAAACTTTCAGAAACAAGTGGTAATTTCTATTCTACTCTATTTTTATTTTCATCAGTCCTTGTTGATGAATGTGGTGTGTACTGGATGGATTTTGATAAAACTTGGCGGCAATGTATCAGAATAACATATAGGCATTTATCGGGCTGTAGGAAGTAGTTCCCTTGGGCAGTGGTGACATCGCTAGCAGAAGCTAGTATTATTATAACACAATGTTCCAAAATAAGAGGTTGTGCGATTTTCTGTTGCTTTTTCAACTTGAAAAATAACAGTTTTTTTTTGACAGGTGGCAAGCGCAAATCAACGACAGTAGATGGGGCCCTGGCGAGAAATACTGCCATAGCAGAATATTTCATTACAAAGAAAAAGTTGATTGACATTAAAATTGAAAGCAAGAGTTTAGAAAAAGAAAAACGTTTCTTAGATAATGAAAGAATAAAAATAGAACTTGAAAGGTTTAAATTAGAAAACGAGAGATATAGACTAGAAAATAACAATCTTAAAATAGAGAACGAGAATTTGAAGTTAGCAAATAGTAAACTTAAACATTTTTAATAAACTGCATTTATTAATCAGTAAGTTCCTAGTACAAAACAATAAGTCGTAGTGGCTTACTGGGGATTCTTGTACCTATCTATCCATTGTTTTGAGATATATAGAGCTAATGTCAAAAATTCAATCTACAATCGCAAATCTGTAGATAGATAAGTTATAATCCAACGTTAGTGGTTAAAGAAACTGCTTCTCTGGTATGAGGGGTTCCTTTCGAGATCAGGCATGTGCCAATGTGTACTATCAGTCATTAGTACACATTGGCACATGCCTGATATTCATTAGTATTGGACAGAAAGAAAACATGGATGAGGAAGCCTGGATGTGAGTCTGAAATCATCCAACTGTCTTGAGAAAGAGTGGTGATTAACACTCATCCCTTCCCTTGTGCCCTGTGGGACACTAAAAAGGAAAGTCTATGATGAAGTCTATGATTGTAAGAGACAACAAAGGCTGTTGGCCTATTTTTTTTTCTACCATTGGTAGTTATATTTTTTGTCTCCAGACAAAAATGACTGGGATTTGGCAGGAAGAAGAGTACTATATTATATATATTTTTTTGTGTTAGTAAATATATAGATACATATAGTTTTATTAGAAATAAAGTTGACATTCAATGTAAAAATAGTTTTTATTTTTCTTATTTACTTAAACTTAAACCTACACAGTACAAACTAACTTTTTCTTACATGTCAAAAGTTCATCTGCCTATTGGTAATATTAAAAATAATTTAAAATTAAATGTTGCCTGTTTCTTAGATCATTTTCTGAACTTTGTATGCTTTCTGCTGTGGCAGCCATTTCATTTTCATCAGGCAATTCAACTTCAGGGGGGACGTCCTCAATGTTATGCTTAATACAAATATTGTAAAGTACCGCTGTAGCTATTATAACTGCTTGTATGTTATCTAATGACAGCCGCATGGTCAGCGAAATTACTGGGAATCGTCGTTTCCAGACTCCAAATGCCCTAGAAGAAAAAATAAATTGGTATTACAGAATATATATTTTTTATTTTATTAGTAACTGTAGTTTACGTACCTATCAATGGCGCGTCTAGTTTGAATGTGAGCTTCATTGTACCTCATTTCTTGGGCAGTTGTTGGGTTGAATACAGGTGTAAGCAAATAAGGTCGGTTTGGGTATGCATTGTCACCGAGTAACCAACAATTTCCTAAAATACCATCATCACACTGGGCTGTAAGTAGTGGCTGCAGTAAATATATCAGGAACTAAGTTTATAATATTTAATTTTTTGTAGAAGTGTTACATCAATTACCTCGTAATGCTGAATTATCAAAGATAGTTGATTCATGAGTAGAACCAGGCCATTGAGGCACAACATTTAATAATTTAAGGTCTGCATCACAAACAGCCTGGACATTAAATGAGTAATATCCATTACTATTTCTATACTCATCACTCAATGTGGAACCTGAAACAGGCGGTAAATGATATTGCAGTATCATAATATTTTTTCATACATCTTACTTGATAACTCAGTTGTGTATGTACTAACTTGGACATTGGATGGGTACATGAGTGCAGCCAATGGCACCACATACTCCTGGAAACTGAGCTATATTATAAAAATCTTGTGTAGTTCTAAATTGTAGGTTTATATATCTACTATACAGCCTAGCTAGAACAGCAGATATGTCGGCTACTATTCTACAGGCTGATGATTGAGACACTCCAACAAATTCTGCCACTGACTTAAGCATTGCCCCCAAGGCATAAAATCGAAGAGCCAGCAATAGCTGATGCAAGGGTGGTGTTCCATTATTTCTGAAAATAACAAATAAATAATGAGGCCCATAACATGATTAAAGTTAAAAGTTTTTACGAAAAATAATATTAACAAATTCCTTACCGCCTTGATTTCACTTTAATGAAAGGCATTATTTCATTTAAAAGTGATTCTACCGATTCTTTGTTCATTCTGAATCTGAATGTAAATTCGGAGTCATTTAGACTAGCCATAAAGTCCGTTCTAAGGAACGATTTCGGCGGATCAACTAGTGCAACTGGAATTTCACCGCCGTCGCTGTCATCCCAATCCGATAACTCGGATAGCTGAGCTAGAACTTGAAGATCACTCTCGTCGCTGTCGCTATCACTGCTTGAGACATCCATGCTAACTATGATACCAAACCTAACCAAACGCCAATCCAACAATCGGCCGAAAAGTATCGTAGCTCAGATGGACTATCCGACTGATAAAGATAAATAATAATTGTATTGTAATTCTAAAAGATTGGCCGACGGCGATGCCCGATTATTTATGTTTATAAAGTTTGACACTGACAGAAGTTTAGGTCGTACTGCCAGTAAGGGGAAATTCAATCACCCTTAATTATTTAAGAAAGGTTTTTTTTATTCTATAAATTGAGATGATTTGAGATAGGTGAATTGAAAAAATTAAAGAGAAGGTGAAGGTATATTTAGGAATTGGCATTCGATAAACTTTAATGAAAAGAGCTGCACTGACAAGTGCTCTTAGATTAAAGAAGAATACTGATGACAAATCAGTTTTCAGAGAAAAACAATTCCTTTAAATTAAATTGACGATTGCTTTAATTCCTTTATATTTATTTTTTAAGTCCCGTTCATAGTGGTAAATGTTTTATAATGGCAACATCAACGCAAATTCACTGCTGATACGAACGAACCCTCAACGAACCGATCACTTTTCAACTTCCTAAAAAATCTGTGGATTGCTCAGTGGATCAGATGAATTACCAGTGCTGCTATATTAAGATTTTTGTTGTAAAACTTTTATTATACGAGTTCCGCAGGATAACTTCAAAGAAGTTAGATCTCTAGGGGAATATGATGAATAGTAAGTATCTAATTAATAACTTAACTACATATTTTTCGAAAAATATGTAGGTGTATGAACTTACATTGCAGCATTGGCAAGTGCAACATTTTATGCGCGATTTTGGTTATCTGGATTAAAAAAGTAGGTAAACATTCTTAGATTTCTTCTGACATTCTTTTTTACCACATTTCCAGTCTGGCCGAAATCCCCCGCAATCTCCCCAGTCTAAACCAGCCAATCGGGGATTTTGTCTAGAACTTAAGATTGGTTAAAGAAAAAGTTCAACTCATCTGTAGGTAACTTTCAGTTAATTGAACAATCCAAAAAAACTCTCGGGTAGCAGACTGGATTGTGATGTGATTGAATTGTATAGCGCCATCTATCTTCGAGTAGAATTATTAAAATGGAAGATGAAAAGCGACAAATAGGTAACTCCAACGCGTCTTCACTAAATACACAGAGTGATTTGTGTGATACTACAGAGATGTCGCTGTTCTCATTTTCTTAATTCGTCAAGTTGTGTGCGAAGTGTGTAAAGGAACTCGTCATATTTTATTGAATATCAATTATAGTGCTTTTATTTTAGCATGAGTTCCCTGGCAGTTCATATCTGATAGTTAGAGTGATGTAACCTAACGAAACTTAATCGATTATTTTATAAAATCGAATTGGCTGACAAAGAAAATGGAATCGGAATTTAAAAATTTTCATATGGCCACTACTATACATCGATTTTTTTTCGATTCAGCAACTTGCGTCAATCTCTATTGACGCAAGTCACATTCCGTTTCGTATATCTGGCATTTTCGACATTCTTTAAACTCATATTTTTTTACATCGATTTATTTAATTTATTAGCCATTAATATTTATTTAGTTTATTTAAAATATGAAAAAATATAGTTTACTGGGTAATTAACAAAGCTACAATATTTTAAAATAACTTTATTTTGTTGGTTTGTTGTTATAGCTCTAAAGCAGTTTGCGTGTGATGGAAAAAATTTAACTGTCAGGGAACTCATCATAACGTGAAAATGGTATAGTAGTAATTTGTACTTACTTGGCAAGTTGACTAGAAGTACTGGCCACAAACGTGCACTGGTCATGAGGGCACTGGCGAGCAGTAGCTGCATTCGCGCAAGTGTGACGCGACAACGCTGACCTGAAATNGCAGTTTGCGTGTGATGGAAAAAATTTAACTGTCAGGGAACTCATCATAACGTGAAAATGGTATAGTAGTAATTTGTACTTACTTGGCAAGTTGACTAGAAGTACTGGCCACAAACGTGCACTGGTCATGAGGGCACTGGCGAGCAGTAGCTGCATTCGCGCAAGTGTGACGCGACAACGCTGACCTGAAATAAGAAAATAACATCTTTAGTAAATTAAGAGGGCAATGGTCTTATTTAATTTAGGTATAATTTCCTGAAACGCAAAACCAAAGGGAGGAATATTATTGACTATGTCTATTAATTAACATAATTCTTTCACACTCACATATGTAGAATCTACGTATGGATGGATTATCCTTTGACTTGCATCTTTGTTAGCCCGTCCCATTTTAGCTAAGCAATGAAAGTTTCTAAATAAAGGTAAAGTAACTAACTGAATACCTAAACTATTGTCTATTTAACCCATATTAACACAAACTCAATAGCAAAACAAAATACAAAATTCAAAGACGATAGGCGTAAAACAGTGGCCGTTAGTTCTAGCAGTAATTACGAGAGTCTCAGACAACGGCTGCTAGCAGTTAGCGAGGACGGGAATGTGATGGGACGCATTGGGCTGTATTTATGGCCGCGCTACGAAGTGGCCGGTGCACGCTGTAACTGAAAGGAATTAACGTTTTTTGGAATGTTGGTAACTACATATTTTCTTAAGTATTTGTAGTAGGTAAACTAAGTTTTTTAATCCATTCTTTTTGACTTGTAGTTTGAAAAAAAAGACGGCTACTTATGAAACATTTTCAGAGGTCTTTCCTATATGTATAGGGGAGTTCATAGATTTGTGTGAAAATACAAACTGCTAAATGTTATTCCTCAGGCTTCAAAAAAGTTATGTATTTTTATTTACCTTTGATACTTTTTCTGTGAAACCGCTTATTTGCTCCTTTACAGATAAATCAGTGTGGTTAGCCTAATTTTGCTGTAATTCAGGTGTAATTTTATTTCAAAATTTTATGATGACTTTTCATCAATAAATATTTTCCAATTTTAATAATTAAATAAACATAAATTAACCTTGTAGGTACAGGTATAGTTTATAAATATTGCTTCAGTCACATTTCAGTTGCACTATATTTCACTCTTTTTTTTTTTTTTTTTCAAACATCACATACGGCGTTTGTACACCTGGATCTCACCTGGTAACCGTTTTAGAAAC
>NWSH02000560.1:1498734-1511572 GCA_002382865.2 Heliothis virescens
AATTTGCACCGAATATAGTTTTATGATTTTTTCCTATTGCAAATACCAATAGCTATTTCTTATGACCCAATAAATACATAGTTTCCCACCCCAATCTTATATCCTGAAAACGTTAAGGCCTGAAGGGTACAAGGCGACATTAACAAGTTAATTCTTGCAGCTTAATCTGAGGATATTTGATGATGAGGTAATCATGGGTATTGCTGTAATGCTAGGTCACCGCAAACTGTTACGTCATGGGAAAGAGTTAGGGATACTAGATGTGGTTAAGTTTTGGACTAGAATTTAGAATTTGTATCAAAATAATTTACCTATTGTTTATTATTTTTTTATCGTAAGGCTACTAACAAAATAATAGACTAGGCGCTTTTTGTGATTCAAGGTTCTAAAATTATTTTAATACCTAATAAAATCATCTTCACATTCAAATTGCTCATAATAGATAGGATATTTTCCCTTTTTTTGCAAATTACTTAACTTCCCACATTATGTTACTATCTCCGACTATATCTTACTTTTCTTTATCACGTGACAGATTTATCTCCAAAACATTAAAATTAAACAGTTAGAAACTTATTTTCTTCTATATACCTACCAATCCATCATCTACAGACGTGTATAATCAGCAAAAATTATCACCAATTCCTTCATTTTCACGAACCTAATTATAACCATATCAGTTCCAGGCACATGACATCTAGGTAACTATCGTTATGTACAAGATCGTCCGTAGGCGCAGCTTGTACCAGTTAATGCCTTAATCTTAAGGTGGACGCCGATTGTTGGACTAGTGTGGATGTGACCGCGTTTACTACTTTTTGCGTGGGGGGAAAGTTCTGTGGAAAATTTAGGGGGTTAGGTTAAAGTTTGAATAAAATTATTAATTGATTAGTTAGCTTTAAAATACCAAGTAGGTATCTAAAATTAAGAGAAATAATAGAAAATTTTATTATTTGTCGTAAAATAAAATGGGTAGTAAGACGACATGTGCACAAAGTATTTGAATGAATCAGTACGAATTTCAAAAGGGCACACAGATTTTCATATACCTACTGTTTTCTCGTATTTGTGTTAGTCTTGTGTGCTGCCAAAAAATGATTTTTATATTACTTTCTAAGATCTGTAAAAATGTGTTAACTAAAAAATATTTTAAAAAATTTACCTAAGATTTAAAAAAATCTTTTATAGTAAACCACGTTTTTCAATAAGTCCAATAATTTTAAGTCCTGTGAACTTCCAAACTTCACATTCACCAACAAAAATTACCACGCAAAGAACAAAAAACCATTGCTTAGTAAAATTCCCGTCCTATCCTCTTTAACCCAACATGGAGTCACCTTGAAGGTGTCTCCCCAGCCATAACTCTTAACGGTAGAAGCGCCCCGTCGCCGCGTTGAGGAATTATTATTATGCGAATAAATACTCCAAATGTCACTAGTAAATGTCTCCCCTCTGCCCGTGTAATCCGAGGGGTGATGGGAGGGTAGGGTGACACTGTTGAGGATGGTAGTGGGATAGGAGTGGTGTGGTGGTTGCTGGTCTGGGATGATTTTGGCTGGTCGGCGTTTGGTGGTCAGGTTTGGTCACTTCTTCAGAAAAAAAAAATACAATTATGTACTGTCCTACTTATTCACTTTGTTTTATAGCTACTTATTAATTTTGGTCACTGAATTCTTTTTTGATGTTTATAAAAAATATGTAGTCAGTATTATCAACCATGATAATACTGACTACATATATATTTTTTTATTTTTCATCCTATGCTGTCGAATTTTGCAATCGTCATTGGCTATAATACATAATAACTATTTTTTTTAAATATAAGATGTACAGTACAGGGGCCTGAGTCTGTTTCTTAAACTTAAGCAACAATCAATTGTCACTACAATGAGACCCAATTACAACTCCAATACGATTGAAGCGTTATTGGTTATTCTGCAAATTGAATAAAAATCGTACTCGTAATGTACTGTCAGATGACAGATGACATTGCAGATGACAGACCAATGGCATGTCATTGGAAAACGATTGGTCTTTTAATAGTAACAGAATAACCGATAAGGCTAAAACTGCTATTGCCATACAATTTTCATTGAATTTTCATACGAGTGACACACAGTTGTAGTTAAGGAATCACCCCCCAGTTCTTTTACTGCCTGGTCAGATACAATTATTTCATCATCATGAATCAGGAATGTCCTAAGTAATTCCTCCATTTGTGGCGACGCTAGCGGCCCGGCCTCTAGACAAATGCCGTTCGATCCGCCAAAATGTCCCAGTAATAGTTTTAAAGTGTTGCCAATTTTTTGACGTTGTCACCTTGGAGAAATTTTAAAGATGACCACTTTATTAGGCTTATTGTGCTTTTAATTTTTAATCGTGACGACTTAGCAAAGGTTTTCAGTATTAATGCACTATCGTAGGATTTTACCATTAAAAGTTTACAAGGTACATGTCTCTTCTCGTACGGTGAAGAAAATGATACTAATCAACACGCTTGGTGATGTCCACTTCTTAAATCCTCACCTTATGCTATGTTTCTTCAACTTTGTACAGGCATTTGGTATCCATAATACTCTTAGGAAGTGCATTATAACAAAGAAAAGTTCCATTGGTACTTGTCCTGGAATAAAACCCGCGCACTCGTACTTGAGCGGCAGTTGCTTTAACCACTAGATCTAAAAATCTAAAGATATTAAAAGGGTCCAAAATTATTTTCAATTGATTCAAACTTCACAAATCGTGTTTCAAAATCCATGATAGGTATACACGACAGCAGGTCAACGTATACGAATCTGTAAAATTTTACTAATCAAACTTTTCAAATATTGAAATTTGACAAATTGTGGTAACTTGATGTGTCTGTACTTCACAAAGAAACTCCACTCAAATTCATTCATCTATGACCTTACTAACACTATATACAAGCCTTGCTGGCTAACTCTAGGATATTTACAATTTTTCCCCCACAACTTGCAGCAGTCAGGAAGTGTGACGTAATCACCTCATGTGCAGCACAAAGGTGTAGCCATGGTCATTGTAGTGTAATGGACTTCTTTATCTCAGTATATCATGGTGTAGCTCAGGGTAGAGGAACGGAGGTACGAATGTGGTGAAATGTGGAAGGTGAAGTTCTCTTGGTAAGGTGGTTTGAGGGTGTTAGTTCGTTTGGATGAGTGATAGGTAGACTTATGATTAGATGAAGTGTAAATGTATTTGAAGAAATAATACATAACAAAATTCATACCTATTCATCAGGGGGCACGGCAGTGCCCCCGCCAAGTCAAGCAGAAAAAGCGGCACGGCCGTACCATCCTTTTCTCGAAGCATATTTATTACCTTTACCAAAGCATCAGTTTTTGGCAATTTATAAAAAGACTATATTAAAACACACAATCAACCAAATAATTTTGCCATCAAATCTTTTCCATGACGTTTTTTTAATACCACTATGAGCAAAGCATATCGACCAAATAGATTACTACTATAAGTTTACTGTCATTGATCTACTAATCCTATTTTATTATCACAGTAGTTGCAACCCGCACGCACGCAACGTCAGCTTAGGTCCAGTGAAGGTCAGCTTTCTGCATACCATTTCGTTAATAAATTAGTCCACCACTTTGAACGTGAAGACAAACACAAACTTTTGCTGTAAGATCACTGTGATACCATATCCACCTCATCATCCTACATCCACGTTTGACGAGGGACTGCGGCGTAACGTCTTGTTTAAATCAAGCAGGGAATGATGGCAATAACAGTTAGCAGTCGAGTTACGGCCGCTAAGATAATGGCAGCCTCGGAGATTCCCTCAGAGTAATTGCTAATTTTGGTAGACGCCCCGCGATAATTGTTTGTTTGTTTCTTTGTTTTAGGCCTTATTGTGTTGGGTTATCAATATGTTTTTGGTGTTTGAGGAAGTTGAATGTTTTGTTTCAGATGTTAAGATATACAAATGCCACCAATTGATTAAGAAAGAATGAAATCAGGAACTCAAGACAACTCGAAGTTGATTTAAGAGCAGAGAAAGTCTCGGCAGTTGAACACTGCTGCAAGTAACTGATTGGAGCACACAGGGGCACACACTACGAGGCTATAGATGATACTGTATCCGAATGTCAAAATGGAAGCCTCCGTAGGTATGTACAGACAACGTATACCAATCTGTCAAATTTTACCAATCGAACCTTCCACTATTGTGAGAAGGTTGAAAATCTATCGCAGAAATTTGACAGATTGTGGTAACTTGATGTGCTGTCGTCTGTACACACGATGTTCACGCTGAATTTGCATTTCCAATACCGATACTATCAGGACAACTAGTACGTCATTCTACTTCTGTACATTATTTTTATGCACTTTAGCTTATAGACTATGCAATTCCCAATTAATCTACCACTTCAGACATACATCTTACCAGCAATCCATTATCGACAAATTAAAGCCATCTATCGTGTTCCAGTGGAACTCGCATCTTAATTACGTCTCCGCACAACAGATGGCGCTCCCATCAATATTGCCACCCGTTAACAGACCCAAAACTACTTAATATACATAAAGTACGAACTTGTCTAACTATAAATCGCACGTGTTAGACTAAGACAGACATGTCGGACGTTTGCGACAAGTCAGCGGGCCCTTATCAAGCGTCTAGCAGTTATTTACGGCCTGGCCTGAGTTATGGCCAATTTACAGGCAGTCATTAGTGCGGTAATGGCCTTAAGGTGTCCGGGTGAAAAGTACCCGGCCGGATAAGTTTGGGCTTCGTCAGCGTTTGTGCGCATGATGTAGGGTTTTTGTCTTGCATTTATAATGATAATGTTGGGGGTTGAAACGGCTTCTTTGTTTTTATGGGGTCGTGGGTTGGTGTTTATTATTTTTGGTCCAGATTTTGAAGTGTGTATGGTAGTGGGCGTCAGTGTTGGCTTGTAATTGGTGACCGACCCACATGATTTGCTCTTCAAAAATGTTGCAATGTTTATTTTGTGGTTAAAAAGTCATAGAATTACTTGGTGTGCCTAATACAGGACATCGTCTTCGTTAGCATTAAATGGCGATAAGCACTACAAATTATTATGAGTAGAACATATTTCAAGAAAATTGCTGTGCTAAGTTATACCTAAATTCGACGAAAAAATCACAACCACCCCAAAACCCCCAAAACATATGCACAGATAAAACGTCAAAATGATTTGTTAAAGCCATTCCACTAAAGGCTGGCCGACAATAGCAAAATTCATTACAACTGCGTAACTGGCAATGATAACCTCATTTTGTAACGAATGAATCAAACGTACATTAAAGCATTGTCGGCCGCGAGAATTATTGTGACGGGGCTCTCGTTACTGGCGCACTTCGATGCTGCCGGCGGTATGGGCACAGGGTAGCTGTGGAGCTGGTCAGATGGAGAAGATTTTTGACAGTAATGGTGTGCAGATCTGACCTTATCGACCAGAACTGACCTTGTAATAAGTAGTTCGATAAGGGAATGTCTGTAGATGTTCCAGATGAGAAACAATAGACCCGGTCAGTCAATCGTAAGTTACAGTGGGTGTAGGTTTAGGAGGAATAATCGTGGCTATGGTGCCAAAATACAATAACGTTGCAGAGCTAGTTTCATCATTTAGGTAGTACTAAAATGGTATTGTGTTTACCATTCCATACCGTAAAGTTCTTGACTTGTATGAGTCTACCATCAAACGGTTAAATGCTATATTCTTTGACTGCTAAGACCAGGTTGCTAAGATTTTTATCAAACGTTGCTGTTCAGTATAAGTCCACTCACAAGTTGCTTAAAAGTTGACGTATTGATTTAGAGACCCAAATGTTCCTTAGAAAAAATATATTTTTTTGACATAACGATAATTTTGAATTAATCAACCAATTAACCATATAATTTCGTTAATCACACCACTCCATGGTTTCCCTGGCCACAAATTTTGCATTATCGCGGTCGGTATGACAGCTCTATGATATATTCTCCGTATTATAAATGCTATAAATAAATAAATATCGGATATTTAGGATCGCGCTATTGTCCATAATGAGCAATGTGCGGCTGGTTGTCTGCAGCCCTGTTAGCAATGATTGGTGTTTTAGAATTTTCAAACTGATTTTCAGCGTATTTGGCGGGTGTGGGCAATTTGGTTTTGTCTGTCTGTTTTGTCTAATTTAATGGAAATACTAAATGGTTAAATACTGTGATACCATGCCGTTTTAAGGCTACATTGATGAAAAGAAAATTTTGAAGTTATTGCTAAATTCTGACGATGAGATTTTCCAGATCACTTTTCGTTTTTTTCTGACAATTAAATATATCAATTGTATAATATTGTGAAACCATGCCAGGACTGTCAACTTTTTTTTACATAAAAACCTAGAAATATAACTATAATATGAAGTAAAGAGAAGATCAATACAAATGAACAAGTAGACATTTACAGCCATTAAACTCAACTTGAACTCTCCTAAGCCAATTTTTTACAGATTTTTCCAATAATAGATAATTACAAAACCAATTCACGGAAAACACTTATAATCCGACCATAACCAGTTGGAGCCGGTTTTAATCGGTTTCATCTAGTTTTTGTGGTAAATGACAGGGTAGCGTCCGGACCTGCAGTCGTATTGTTTTGACATGTGGCTTGTGCAAATAAATATATACTCATTTTTGTTGATAATGAATTGTGGGGTGGCGGTCGTAGTTGGCGGTTGTGGCGAATAATTGTTTTGGGTATTTATTTTTTTAGGTGAGGTCAATGAGGGTGACTGGTTTAGATATTTTGAAAATTCAAGGAAGAAAATTATGTGATGAATAGAAATAGTATCCATGCAGATTCAAAGCGTTGATAAGGTATCTGAAAAAGTGCACAAGAAATTCAAACAATATTTAATCGTTTTTACAAGACTATACTAGGCTGAGAATTGTTGCTTTTAAAAATGTAAGACAATCATTTGAGAAAAAGGTCTAGGAACCTAATTGCCAAACTAACTACGTGCACAACACGACCAATTTTAATCATTTTTAGAATTTACATATTTTTACAGGCACCTAACTGCAAATTAAGATGATTCCATTTTTATGAGCGAGAAGATGACAAACTAGCCATGACTGAGAAACTTAAAGTCAAAACACGCATACTATTCATAGGTAATAAAAATTAAATACACAAAAATCATGGACGACAACAGTGACACCCACCCTATTTAATGTGCAACTGTGTTTGATTGCGGTCGTAAACGTTTGTCGTCGTACCAATAGTAATTATGATTTTTAATTATACCTCGCCAATGCACATTTTGTTTAAAATTTATTATTGTACACGTTAATTTAATTATTATTCAATTTTAAACAGTATTTATGTTTAATCGAGTGTAATTGTTAAATAATGTGTCAAATAAATGTAGTTTATTTTTGTTAAATTAATCAGAAGTCTGTTGTTTCATTTCCATACTTAGATTGTGTGCTGTTTTAATTTGTTTTACCTTAATTTGGTGTCAAAATCAGGATAAAGTGGTAAAATTGTTTGAATATTAATATAATTTGAAAATTGCTTGTTAATTACGTATTTAATTTAATTTAGAAAACAGAGTCCGGGTGAGATTTTTGATATACTTACGTCTGAAAACTTGCTTATGTAGAAAATTAGTCTATTGAATTATTTACTGGTAGAAATACAACCATAAGTATTACCTATGTTATTTTCCCAAAACAGACAAAATTGTCTAGAATTTTTAGCCTTGTAAAACAGAAATAAATTTGATTGATAAATCAATCACTCTGTAATTATTATTCCTGAATATGAACGTACCTATGCGTATTTGTTTGCATGCTTGCGTGCACAGCTGTGATGCGCGAGCGCCGATTGACACGACTCAGAGATTGAGACGAGACTAGACGAGACGAGATTGAGCCGCGGGAATCATTGGATCACATCTTACTTATACTGGGATTATTTTGAGTAATGAAGGTTTAGACTGGACAGATAACAATTATTTTTTAATTAAAACCTTTGATAAAAATATCAGGTGACTGGTATTTTTAACTCTTTCATGTACAGACAACAGCACATCAAGTAACCACAATCTGTCAAATTTCTGCAATAGATTTTAAACCTCATTACAATAGCGGCAGGTTAATATTGAATTGGTAAAATTTGACAGATTGTGGTAACTTGATGTGCTGTTGCCTGTACATAAGCTGTAGGAAGCCACGTTAGTTAAAATCTGTTAAGATAAGTCTAGAGTTTGACATTAGCATTTGTCAGTTTAACACGAATTAAACTTATTATTTTATAACAGAAAAAATACGGACTTAGGTAGTCCGTATTTTTTCTGTTATAAAATTATTACAGTATTAAGCACAATTTACTTGTTGGAAAGAACGGTGCCCATATATTTTTGGGACAGTATGTCTTCCGAATTTGTGGTTCATTAAAACAATGTTAAGACATAAAATAAACAAAAAACCGGCCAAGTGCGAGTTGGACCGTACCAAGCTGTAGTTCCACGCTTGAGTAACAGATGGCGTTGTATTCAAATTGCATTGTCTTTATAATTTATTGTATGGGGATCCCCCTTAATATATAACTTTTTTAAATTTTTTGTATTTGTTGTTATAGCGGCAACGAAAATACATCATTTGTGAAAATTTCAGCTTTCTAGCTATCACGGTTAATGAGATACAGCGTGGAGACAGACAGACAGACAGACAGACAGACAACGAAGTCTTAGTAATAGGATTCCGTTTTTACCCTTTGGGTACGGAACCCTAAAAACCGACGACCAGAGAAAAAAAATAAAAATCCTCTTAATTTGTAATAGGTGTCAGTAAAATGCCTGAAATAGAAATATTTAATACATCAGACTCGTACGCCATTTCTCTGTCAGTCAGTGCTCTCTCAAATAACCGAGTCGACCTTCCACAAAAATTATTATTCACATAATTACCGATGCCAAGTCTATCCGTTCAGTGTGCACGACTGTACGTGTCGACGGATTCATTCCACCGATGACGAATTGTTCGGAGATCTCCTGCACAAGTAAACATTCGAACTACTGGGATTGTGGGGTGAGTATAAGTAAGTATAAGTATAAGTAAGGTTGCGTGAAGGAGTTCTTGAGAAATTATCATTAAGTTAAAATGATTATGTGTTTTACGGAGAGCAGTAATTTTATTACAGTTATCAGAGAGCAATTTTAAAATTATTTTAACACTAGCTTCCGCCAGTGGTTTCACCCGCTTCCCAAGGGAACTACTTACCGTACCTGTATAAAAAGTAGTCTATAAGTTATTCTGATATGTGAGCTATATTATTGCCAAGATTCATTAAAATCGGTCCAGTAGTTTTTGAGTGAAAGAGTAGCAAACATCCATACATACATTCTCACAAACTTTCGCATAAAAGAGCATGATTGAACCATTGATATTTGGAGTGAGTTTATGAAATAGAGTAATTACTTGGTGAATAAGTGAGCGAAACAAAATAAATTAATTTCCAGGACTGTCCCACCATCAACCAAACTCATACTCACCAAATGCTCCCGCGCACGTTTCTTGATTTAAATCCTACAACAAAATATGTACTGTTTTACTGGCTCTTAACGACGGATTTATTTGACCAAACTGCTTGATACACCGCATTTTGTCTGTATAAGTTTTTAACACATAAATATTTAGAGTAGTGGCTACCGTACGGTGTATATTGGTATACCGTATTATTGTTTTACTATGGACAGAATTAGTTATGGTATGGCCGTGTTGAAGTTTTATGAGTTATGTAAGTGCTGGGTTATGTAGTTTTGTGGAATTCTTGAAATTTTTAAGAATTTAATTCTGAAAAGACCGTTTTAGTTTATTCAGAGGTAAAAAGGTTAACAGCGCTTCGATACTACCGGATTTTCGGATTTTGATTTGTGTGATTTCCCTGCATTGAGCAAGCGTGATGTATAATGTTTAATCCTTCTCTGTGTGAGAGGAGGCATGTGCTCAGCAGTGGGACGATAAAAAAGCTGTTGATGAGACTCCTGCTAAGCGGTTTAGTTTTCCTTCACTTGAAATTCAGCAAATTTAAATTCCAGCAATTCTGGCTGTTCTTCAGAGCTGGTAAGCCAGCAACAAAGAGACGAGGGCGTCGTAATATCAGGCGGCGGGATCGCGCCTAACTCACTCTTAAACACACTGTAAATACGAGAGCTAAATACCTGCTACCTCTTAAGGGGTAGGTCCTGCTAATTACCGGAATTATTTTTTTGGTTAGATTTTTTTTTATACTTACTGTAAAATTTGTATTTGTGGTGAGAGGGATTGCAGGTGCTTTTTGAGTGTGTGTCTTTAAACATATATCACTGAATGTTTAAAGTAATAATTTGCACCCGGAACGCTTATCGTATGAAGAAGTATGGAAGAACAAGACATACTACAACGGTTTCAAAAGAGATAGCAACATAATGGTACTTCACGTCATCAGTGAAGTACCATTATGTTGCCATGTATAATACTTTTTAAATACTTTAACTTATAAAAATATTATAAATTTCATATTTAGGCAGTGAATCGTACAGTTTTATTTCCATGGATTTTAGAGCATCATATTAGCCAATTGCTGTCTACTACTGAACATAGGGCTTCTTAGGCACAAGGGCTTCAAGTGCATATTATAGATACTGTTACAATCCGTCTTCTAGATATCACTAAACTTACAAGAACTGATACTGACCATTAGCCAATATCATCCCTTCCATAGCCCTCCAAAGACCGAAATTTCCAGCTTTTTTAACCAAGTTACCTGAACATCCATACCCTTAACTATGCGGTGAGCAGAAGCCAAGTATACAAAAACTGCAAGTGTGTGTCCTGTTTACGAGCCTCGCGACTGCGGTGGCCGGCAGAATTATAAGAGGTTTACTACATACTACTAAACAGATATTAAACTACCTTCTGGGGGATTTTGTGAGAATTTGGCCACTGTTTTTGTGTTAGATTTGTAAGGTTTTTGGTGGTGGGATTGAAAGTTTTGGAGTATTTTAGAGCGTCTGCTGACTGATACTGCAATTGAACCAACTAAAATTTGTAAATAATTTTATATGCCAGTCATTTGGGTCGAAATTAGGTAAAAATTTCGGAGTTTGAAATGTCCAGCTAAATAAGTGTGAGGAAACAAATTAGTTCTTCAGCTTTATAATAAGTATTACTAGTTTAATGACATTGTATTGGTCGTCAATACAGCAGGTGATAAATTTTACCCGACGAGTCCAAAGCAATCTTAAAACTTTAGTTTTTAGGACTTACTTTACAGTCTCTAAACGAACTCACGTGCCGTTTTCTGACCTTTTAAATCGAACCCACACACTTGTACTTGCATGGTTAGCGCTTTACCCACTTGGCCACCACGACCTATAGTCTTATAGTATATCCTCCTGCATACCCACAATAGGACCAACCATCCTATCATAACTTCAACCAGACACAAGTTCTTAAAGCCCAAAAACCTTAGCGCAACTTAAAAGCTAATGTTATTAGAAGCATGTTAGGGCCGGCGCACACTCGCGTTGTCGCTCTGATGTACGCGACCGAGCGCTCGTAAACATGCTCTACCTGGCTTTGCTAACGCTACCTATGGTCAGTGTACTGGTGGCAAATAAGGTGCTGGAGATAAGTGGTCTTTATTGTCAATTTTTTTGTTAATGATTTTTTTTAATTAGGATTTCGTATTGTCGTATTTTTGAAAAAGACTGAGATAATACGTACCTACTGTAGGATCAATTCCTGCATTATCAGCCAAAGTATTTTTCTAAATAAACCATTTATGCAAAAGAGTCCTTGAAATATGAAATTAAACGTTTGGTTTAATTTGATAACTTCATGGTATAAAACTTGAACTCAAAAGTTGTTTAGAAAACTTTTATTAACATTTCGTCACTACATCTTAATTATTACATTTTATGAAGGTATAAATAATTTTAGAGGCATTAACTTAATTTAAAACTTTTCTGCTAACGGTAGGAGGATCTGCACCTCGCCGGTATCGGAGATATCAAAAAGCTTACGCCGAGTTAGGGCACTCGATTAAAGCGAGCCTTGTTTGCATCGCCGCTGAATGTGCTGACCCTACCACTACCACTTGAGCTGTTTTATGGTAATTAAAATTTTTGTTAACGATCCTTATTGTTTTGCTTACTGTACTTTTTGGGGGTAGTGTCGTGGGATGTGTAACTTGAGCTTGGACACACGGAATATTTTAGCTTTATAAAATTAAAATAAGCAATTTTGTAGGTAAATAAACTCAGATAAAATTTCTATCAAAGACGACCATCACACAAATCATCATTGACCTCAAAAGGAACAAACAAAACACTACTTAGATAATAAAACATCAAACATCAACATTGAAATAATAAATCTGCGCGTCCACCTCCCCCCCTCAAGGAGGCATCCATGAACGCTGTCAGGGTATGATGGACGGCGGAGCATAAAACTGACGAGACGACTACCCACGCTACGAAATGGCTCTACGGAGCCCACTATATCACTTTTATTACATGCCATCTTCATTTTCATATTTCATATTTGCATTTCTGTAGCATGGGGGGCTAGGTCGTCTCCCCCCCCCCGTTTTAAGCGTTTCGCACGTTTTTCTATGTAATCGCTCGCTTTGTGTATGTGACGTGGTGGGCAAGGCGTCAAAGGAAACTTTTTATGGTGTTATGTTGGCTAAATTCGTTGAGGGGTTACGAGGTTCCGTATATAAATAAATAAGATTTTGGACACTGTACCTTAAGTACGATAATAACATCAGTCTTCAGTCTTTATTAAATCAATGAGGTTGGCATAAAC
>NWSH02000560.1:1520454-1545551 GCA_002382865.2 Heliothis virescens
CACCACGATATAAGGCAGAGCGCACCACATATCTGTATTTTTGCCGATCAAAGGAGCGTTGCTCATGACGGCCGTTTGAACCGGTAATCAAATTAGCTGTGCTTCCCATTCTCAAAGAAAAATATGTGTCTATCAGATAACTGGAGTTTGTAACAAAAATTTTGTTTAGCACTCATTAAGTTTTGTTATTGTAATTTTTATAAAAAATGTTTTGATTTTTTTGTTGTGATCTGCTTTTGTTTTGATCTGTGTATTTTTTTTATTTCTTCAACTTTTAGTACGTTTGATAGTGAATAAGTTATACTCTCACTGTTTAGGGGTGAAATTCTCTTTTACCTTATAACTAACTTTCCTGAAATAAAAAATCCTGCACTTTAAATAAATAAACTAAGTTAATTTTTAGACTAAATTGATTGCTATTCAAAACTGGACATACATATCTATGGTAAAGTCACAAAAATAAAAACCACAGTTGAGTCTTATTTGTAGCGCACAAAACAGTATATCATCTACACACATCAACACGTAGGTGAGCTAAAATATTTTTCCGGGACCTATTTATACCAAACAGCCAATCTAACCCCCCCGTAGTCAAACTGATGGTATAAACGCACTTCTCCCCATCGTAAGCCCCTTTAAGCCCTAAATTTTGTTACCGTACTGATTTAATGACGTCACATGACGCCCTCTATCGAATGTCAACTGGCATCGTTTATAATCACTAGTAACCAAACATCATAACTACCACAGACCTGCAAAGGAAACTCAACTTTATGTATTCAACATAAGGTCTATAATCGTGTGGTAAAAGTGGTGAGATATGGGAGTATACTCGCGCTCACAATGCATAGGTTAGATATTTGAGTCACGAATCCATTTTATGACTAATTCCATAACTTTGTATGTGAATTTCGGGATCAGGTAGGTACACATACAGGGTGTATGTTTACTGTGTCATATCTTCTTCGATCTTACCCTGAGGGGTTTTGATTTAATGGTGAGATCATGCCTCGGTATTTCGGAAAACTTCACGAGTATTGTCGATGTCATAAGTTTTTGTAGGTTGTATTTTATTTTGTTGAAGTATGAGGGAAATGAAATGCGGTAAGAATTCCAAGTAAAAGAGTATAGAGATGTTGATTTTGTAATAAGAATTAACACGAGATAGCATGAAAAATATAATCTTACAGTTTTGAAAAAAGGTATTGATTTCCATAACGTCATCGTTTTCGGCTGTATGTTTCCCCTTAAAATATAGTGGCGCTTTTTTTTAAATGAAAATGTTATGGTATGATAAATTAGTCTAACTTAAATGCAATCGTCCATCAAACTGATTCAAGTAACATAATTGACAGGATGTGGTCAAACATTTAGTAATCGTTTTACCTTCTTAAATAAAGTTCATTGAAACTATTTATTAGCGACTAGCTTTTTAAGGTGATATCATTTGACATGATATCTTTACTCTGACTCTTAACTTCAAATGTATAAGGAAGAAAACTGATTTAAAGTAACACAGTTCTCTATGACGAATTACTTAATATAATTATTGAAAGATAATAAAATAAATGAAGATATTACAGCTACCATCTTCCAATAATTTACTTTTGATAAGGGGACAAAGATGATAATGATGAATTTACTTTTGAAAATACTATGTATGTACAGAAATGCAAATTATCTTGCACTTAAATTTTCAATTACGTCGAACTAATCAAAATAACTCGCATGTTTTATTCAACATTAAGTAACTTTAAGTATATATAAGTAACTTTTAGTAACTTTAACTATAACCTAACCTTAACCGGCCGTCAAATGGCCGCCCATTGGTCAAATTTTTGACGTGACAGCTGTGTAACCAATGAGCGGCCATTTGACGACCGGTTAAGGTTAGGTTATAGTTAAAGTTAAATCGAGCAACCCGGCCTAAGTTAGTTTTATACTTAAGTGCTAAGTGAAGGTTAAGTGATGTCTAATCGGTTACTACTTTATGTCGGTGTCGGCGAATGTCCGAGCTTTTAAATTATAATTTAGACAAAATATTTTTTACTTTCACTGCACCGGCAAACTAGTTTATAAATTCATAGAGTGGAAGTTAAGTGTGTTTGATATTATTTTAGTGTGTTTGAGTGACGTGATATGATGAAAATTCCTTTTTAGAAAAGTGGATTAATATTTTTTTTCGATATGAAACCTTTTCATGTTCCATTTCCACATGTAATACTTTTTGGCGGAATTTCCAAAGGTCCAAAAGTGGAAACTAATAGTGCAAAAAATACAAATGAGTTTAACAAAAAAATTATAAAAACTGCTTCAAAAGTAGTAAAAAAAAGATTTTTTTTTCAAACCAGCTAATAGTTTTAATATAGAAATTCCATCCATAGAACATTTTTTTTAATTACCTAGATGGTATTAACATCTCTGTCTTATTTCATCCTTCTAACTCCTGCGATAATATCATGCGCTTGCGTCCATTTTTCAACTAAACTCGTTTTGTTTTTTTTCTTATTTTATGACCTCCGACATTTAGCAGTAAGTTTAGTATTGGTACTTTCTAGTTTACGACCAATTTAATATGCAATAAATGTAGCAGTCTATTTTTTAAATCTGTTCTGTTCTTTTTGAGATTATTCCTACCTACATACAAATATTTCCGCTTTGTTTTAGTTATGTAAGATGTTGTGTATTGTTATATAAAGTGAGCTATTGTTTATCGGCCGTAGTACGGACAAACTAATATTGATGAGCATTTTCCTTGATGATTTTGTTACAAGATATTGTTTCTTTTATTTAAAGTAAATCAAACAAACATAGTACCTAACTAGCTTCTGCCAGCGGCTTCGCCCGCGCTATACTTGAAATCCCGTTTTTTCCCGTTCCCGTGGGAATTTCGGGAAATCCTTTCTTAGCGGATGCCTACGTCATAACATCTGCCTGCGTCCCAAATTTCAGCCCGATCCATCCAGTGGTTTCGGCTGTGCGTTGATAGATCACTATGTCAGTCAGTCAGTCAGTCACCTTTGAGTTTTATATATTTAGATATTAGGATCATGAAGATTTCGTTAAAACCCAAAAGGAAATTAATAGCTTCCTCATACTAATACAAATATAACAAAGCAGAAGAGTTTATTTGAAGTCGCTAATCTCGAGAACTACTGGTCTGATTTGAAAACATGTTTCGGCGTTAGCTAGTCCATTAAGTGAGAAAGACTAGGTATAGGTCTTTGGTTCGGTACGAGAAGTAGTTTCCAGAGATTATGAGTGAAACTACGGGCAAAAACTAGTTACCTTTGCACTCAAAATAGTGTATCTTTTTGCAATATAATACTACACAAATATCATTCACTGTCATTGCCACCGTACAAACCAAAAACCGTAGCAAATGTTATCTGATGTTAGATCCGTTCAAACAATAGATAACCTTGTCTCAAACAGACCGTTAATTCTCTTATTAACTTACAACATACCTAACTATCTTAAATCGTTCAATTTGGTAATAGCTATAAGTAAGGCTGTGGTCATAGTATGTGTTTTTAGAGATCTATCTTTTAAAGCAACTTTTTAGTTTTGAACTGATTTGTGTCTTTAATCTAATAAGCTTGTAAACGGATTACATTTTTACAGATTTTTTTAGAAGTAACAGCACGCACGATGGTCCGATCGGATGGTAGTGGAATGATGGAAGAGTTAAATTTGGTTTATTGGGAGTGATCATGAAGGAATTATGTAGGAAATCCAAGTATAATTTTTGTCCTGCCAGGGTTGCGGGATTTTTCGTAAGAGTTGACACGGCCATGGTTTACAAAAGGCCCCAGTAGGAAAACGGTAGGTTTTAGGCGAAAGGGGTCATCTTACTAATCCTGCCAATTTCAACCAATGATAATAGTGCTTATTAAAGAAAAAAAATATTTGTAGGTTTTTTTTTCAGTGCATTTGTTTCACAGCATCAAATATATAAAATGAGCAAATATCTCAGCAGGAAGCACACACAATACTTTTCAAAATTATGAAATAATTATACCAATTATAAGATACAAAATCCAGTACCGCAGTATTTCCTAATCCTATCACAATCATGTGATCACAGCCTTATCCGATATGCAACAGATAATGCATGGATGCAATACCAGAAATTATTGCAATATTGCAACACCTATATATTTTATTTAACTTAGTTTTAATAACCGACAGAGCGTGGATGAAAGTCTTATTGGCCAATTGACATATCAAATGTATCAAGGAAGATTATAAGATTAAGAGCTCCCGCATACAGGTGACTAAACTGTCGGCTAACAGTTGGTTGATAGTTTTTTTTTCACATTCTAGGCTGTTACCACTATAATCTTGTTTATTTTGAGATCTTTTATTAAATTACTAGCTGCTGCTAGCGGTTTCACCCGCATACCGTTGGAACTACTCGCCGCACCCGAAAAAGTAGCCTATAGCATTCCTTGATAAATGGGCTATCTAACACTAAAATATTTTTTCAAATCGGACCATTAGTTCCTGAAATTAGTGCGTTCAAACAAACGAACTCTTCAGCTTTATAATATTATTAGTGTAGATTTTTATCCTAAACCTGGTCCCGAAATGAACGAAACGCGATGTGTTTATATTCATCAAAATCCAGTAGATTTTGAGTAAAAAAGTAACAAACATCCACGAATCCTAAACACGATTATAATATTAGTGTGAATGAACCTTTAATTTGCTTTGATTTTCCTGTTACCTTATTCGATACGTCATCAAAATTATTTATTTCACATGTCAGTGCTAGACAGTCCGCATCCACTCACAAAAAAAATATACGTACATACAAATACGTACCATCATCTGCTACCAACGCCTCCGGCTAAGTAAAGTAAGTTATCTAACAAAAGTCGGCCACTTACGTATCAGATGTTACAGACTTGATCTAATAAGTAAGTGGGTATTAAGACCAGTTGTGTAACGTATGTGACATTGTCGGTGCATCTGTGTTTGTTTGTGGTCAATGTGTCGAAACTGCTGGATGGATTATGATGCGGTCGTTCATGTAGAGTAATGTAATTTTAGTAAGTAGGTCAGTAAGTAGTTGATTTGGGGTTGCTTTCCAGTCTAATTGGATGTAGCTGAAGACCAGTGTTTTACATGGAGCGACTGCCTATCTGACTTCATCAACCCATTTACCCGGACAACCCGATACTCCTTGGTAAGAGTGCTTGTCAGATTTTCTGGCTCCCAACTACCTGAAAAGACTGCCAAAGATGTTCAAATGACAGCTGGGATCTACCAATTTAACACACCTTCCAAATCACGGAGGAATTCGTCATAACAAGATGGCCACCCCTCCTCTAAGCATTGTTTAACCTTATAGTCAATCAATCCACGTAGCTTTTAGTTAACCATGAGCACCTCTAACCAGTACCNCGTATGTGACATTGTCGGTGCATCTGTGTTTGTTTGTGGTCAATGTGTCGAAACTGCTCGATGGATTATGATGCGGTCCTTAATGTAGAGTAATGGGATTTTACTAGTTTAATTTTTAGAGAGGCAATTTTCTGCAATGGACCGGTATTTGTTTCAGACTAGTTCATCTTTTATACTTAGAACAATTTTTGATAGTGCGTCTTTTGATAGAACCATGTTCAACACTAGTGTTTTACATGGAGGGTTGCTTATTTGACCTCCTCAACCCTCCTTGGTAAGACTGTTCCACTTTTTGGCTTCCAAACTCGTAGCGACCACCAAAGATGTTCAAATGACAGCCGGGACCCATCAATTTAACACGCCTTCCGAATCACTGAGAATCTTTTCATAACAAGATGGTCACCCCTCCTCTAAGCATTGCTTAACCTTATAGTCAATCAATCCACGTAGCTTTTAGTTAACCATGAGCACCTCTAACCAGTACCCTTACCAGTCAATAACATCAAATAATAAGTGAAGCTAAACATTAATACTACGCTTGTTTGGTTATGTAATGCAGTCTAGTGGTTGACTAATGCACTTTTACGTAACACATGCTGACCAGTTCCTGATTGTTGCTGCTGCGCACATCCCATAACTGTCTGAAACCTTGTCTTTATAATCCAGTATTTATTTGATAAATACTTGTTACTGGAGTCTTAGGCTACGTAGAGTATTTTTCAATTAATACAATTTTAAATTATTACGATTTTATAGATGCATTGAGCAAGCTTGGTGATTAATGCTCAATTCTTATCAGCGTGAGAGGAGACTTATGCTGCAGTGGAATGATAAAAAGGCTGACAATGATGACCATTTTAAACANCTGCTGCGCACATCCCATAACTGTCTAAGACCTTGTCTTTATAATCCAGTATTTGTATGGTAGATTTTTTTTATCCTTAGGCTACGTAGAGTATTTTTCAATTTAATGCTATTTAAAATTAGTACGAATTTTTAGATGCATTGAGCAAGCTTGGTGATTAATGCTCAATTCTTATCAGTGTGAGAGGAGACTTATGCTGCAGTGGGATGATAAAAAATGCTGCTGATGATGATGACGATTCTAAAGAATAAGTTGACTGATGTAGGCATGGTCATCTAAAGACAGCAGACTCGAATTCATAATAGGTAAGTACATATATAGAAAATCAGCATAACAGTTGTATTCTTGTTATATTTTAAGCTAGAAAGCTTGATAACCAGTCCTACCAAATGGTATTAGATTACATGCAGTAGTTCCATGTAAAACACTGGTACTCAGATGTATTTTACTAGGCTGAAATCCAACATAGTTGGGAAGAGGCTATCTGATGACTCCCATTTTAATATCCTAGAACCAAAAAAGTGCCAAAAACGAGAAGTTTTTGACACTTTACTTCTGAAAATAAACACAACAAACTTCTTATCACTGTGATCGTGGAAATAATGAGATTTTTTTTCGTCAGCTCATTCGCAGAGCCCTTGACACTAAGATAATGATCGCACATATTGACAATAATATTAAACTGGTCTGCTGACATAATGATATCATAACCTGCTTGTTTTTGTACTGCAACGGTAGTTTTAACATAAACTCGGTAGGCCAAGTTTAAAAAAATATGTGGAATATAAAAATAGTCAGTTGATGAGTGAGAAATTATTTGCTATGTAGTAGTATTTCTCCGCTATTTTTTCAGAACTTACTAATATCCTAAATAAAAATCCATATATTTTTAGCTTTATTAGTATTGTTTTGAGTGTAGGATTACAGGCTCCAACCAATATTGTAACATATTTTTCAGTTTTTTTTTCCATTCTCTTATCACTGCCCTTACTATCAATATTCTTGTGTCTTACATTAACATATCAGCTACTTATACAATCACTTCATCACTATGTCATAATTATGCAAAACTAAGCAATTAAATCACACTAACAACAATGCTAAAACTTCAACAACTAAACAGTACTTCATTAAACAAAAAAACAAATGTTAAAAGATCGCAATCAGTGTTGATAGCACCATGACCAGACATCGGTTACAAGTAAGGGATTACCATAAAAATGCCATAAGAATTCTGTATACAGGCAGAGTATTCGCAAATGCGGGTCAATGGCACAAACTTACGGCGCACGTAGGAAAAATGTGCGTGGGAATGTGGTGTGAGTTGTGAGAGCAAGCGATTTGCGGTATAAGAGGTAGCGTTTTGGTCTTAGTAATATCATTTTGTTGTAAAATGTAGGTAATTTGTGTTGCTTAATAAAATTTTTGTAACTTCCGTTATTTTTAAAGAACTCAATAATATTATGGTGGCATAAATCATACGATTGTTTCTTAAAATTCTATGTAACTCTTTCGTTTGATGGGTAGAAGAATCCGCCTAGTTTAAATAAAGCTCACGACTTGTCTTAAAAATAAATAATTAGTTAAGTTAGTTAATTATTAATAAGTTAACTGAAAATAACATGAGCTACAAATTAATATAAGGAATCCAATGATAGACAAATTGTTTAGACATTTTTATCTCATTGGAGATACAACTTGTCTACCGTTAAAGTGTTATTTTCATCGCAACAGTATCATGCCCGCTCCCGCGCCCGCTTATCCAAAACACCACACACAAACCATTTGATATTATATTCTAATATTTACATAACACCTNGTACTGCGCACATCCCATAACTGTCTGAAACCTTGTCTTTATAATCCAGTATTTATTTGATAAATACTTGTTACTGGAGTCTTAGGCTACGTAGAGTATTTTTCAATTAATACAATTTTAAATTATTACGATTTTATAGATGCATTGAGCAAGCTTGGTGATTAATGCTCAATTCTTATCAGCGTGAGAGGAGACTTATGCTGCAGTGGAATGATAAAAAGGCTGACAATGATGACCATTTTAAACAAGAAATTGACTGCTAAATTGAAGCTAAACGTTTCAGCATAACAAGCGTACTGTCGTTGTATTTTGAGCAATGAGCATATCAAGACCTTGTTGAAGCTAGAGAGCCTGATAACCAATCCCACCAAACGATACCTATCGGGTTGCACGCTCAAGGGAAACTGAGCGGAAGAGGTTAGATAGGAAGTGTCTCCATGTAAAACACTGGAACTCAGCTGCATACTGCTAGGCTAGACTAAAACATAGTTGAGGAGAGGCTAGCAGATGACTCTCCTATACTCGTATAACGTAGGACCAAAAAAACTGCTTAAAATCTCCTGTTTTATGAAGATAAATACAATTACTATGCTTATCACTGTGATCGTGGAAATAATGAGATTTTTTTTCCTCAGCTCATTCGCAGAGCCCTTGACACTAAGATAATGATCGCACATTATTGACAATAATATTAAACTGGTCTGCTGACATAATGATATTATAACCTGCTTGTTTTTGTACTGTAACGGTACTTTTAACATAAACTCGGTAAGCCAATATTAAAAAAATATGTGGAATATATAAATTGCCAGTTGATGGGTGAAAAATTATTTATTATGTAGTAGTATTTCTCCGCTTTATTTTAAGAATCTCCACTCACTAATATCCTAAATAAAAATCCATATATTTTTAGCTTTATTAGTATTGTTTTGAGTGTAGGATTACAGGCTCCAACCAATATTGGGACATATTTTTCAGTTAGTAAATTTTTCTTTTTGCAATTTTGTTAGGTATATTTTTTAATTGCTCATACTGTCAAT
The DNA here is from genome assembly GCA_002382865.2 of Heliothis virescens. Taxonomy (NCBI): domain Eukaryota; kingdom Metazoa; phylum Arthropoda; class Insecta; order Lepidoptera; family Noctuidae; genus Heliothis; species Heliothis virescens. The sequence continues at coordinate 1,529,588 of NWSH02000560.1, forward strand.
ATTCTTGTGTCTTACATTAATATATCAGCTACTTATACAATCATTTCATCACTATGTCTTAATTATGCAAAACTATGCAAGTAAATCACGCTAACAACAATGCTAAAACTTCAACAACTAAACAGTACTTAATTAAACAAAAAAACAAATGTAAAAAGATCGCAATCAGTGTTGATAACACCATGACCAGACATCGGTTACAAGTAAGGGATTACCATAAAAACGCCATAAGAATTCTGTATACAGGCAGAGTATTCGCAAATGCGGGTCAATGGCACAAACTTACGGCGCACGTAGGAAAAATGTGCGTGGGAATGCAGTGTGAGTTATGAGAGCAAGCGATTTGCGGTATAAGAGGTAGCGTTTTGGTTTTAGTAATATCATTTTGTTGTAAAATGGAGATAATTTGCGTTTCAAGGAACTCGATAATATTATGGTGGCATAACTCATACGATTGTTTCCTAAAATTCTGTGTAACTAACGCTTTCGTTTGATGGGTAGAAGAATCCGCCTAAATTAAATAAAGCTCACGACTTGCCTTAAAAATAATTAATTATAAATTAACTGAAAATAAAATTACACAAATACAAATTAAAATATGAGTTATTGGGAATTAAAATATCTAAACAATTTGTCTGCCGTTAAAGTGTTTTTTTATCGCAACAGTATCATGCCCGCTCCCGCGTCCGCTTATCCAAAACACCACACACAAACCATTTGATATTATATTCTAATATTTACATAACACCTGATCTACTTAAAAGTAAGGTAGCATACACATGCTTGCACAATTACCCAAATGTTAACATGGACTTCATGAAGTGTAATAAAGGCATGGTCACATGGTCATTTAACTACTTTTACTGTTACATCACACGGTCTATTGGCCAGCGAATATATTAGACTTCTAAATAAAGCCTTATGTAGACGGAAATCTGCTTGGTTCTGCGACGAAATTATGCTTATTAATTAGTTATGTAAACTTTTGTTTTGTATAAGGATGGGTTGCATTCTAACAATATTTAATCGATTATAGATTTAGAATATCGATTCTTCTTATGTAATTGTTTGTTCCTTTCATTTGAAATGCTAACGATGATGCCGTGTTTTAAGGTGGATTTGAATCAATTTCTTGATCATTTTATGAGTCTGCAGTTAATTAAGTACTTGAAGATTCAACTCTCATCTTACCTCTTTGACTCTTTCTTTGCCTCTGCACAACAGAAATACCTGTTGTAGGAATATTTGTAATAGTTATTGAACACTATAGGAATAATTTTATCTGATATACCTATTTGAAGACTAAAAAATGCGTCGAGTTACTTAAGAATACTACAATTTACTACATAGTATCTAACAGCAAAAAAATTACAATAATTTAGCACATATAATAAGAATATTGCAGATTATTCTAATAGTAAAGAAATGAGCAATCATTAACATAATTTGATATTTTATAGTCAATGTGTAATAAAATATCATAATTATTGAATTTTATTTTATTCTCCATTTTGGTGACTTCTCATGCATTTATGATCACTATTGTGATTCAAAAGATGTACAGACGGTACAGCTACTGTCCATCGGTACAGCCCATCAAGGTACCATAATCTATCAAAGGGTTAATGGAATAAAAGGAAGGTTAATGTTCGATAGGTAAAATTTGACAGATTGGTGTAGGTTGACATTCGTATTAAATGATGTAACTGCAGTCGTTTGTTTTTGTCTGAAAGGATGATATGCACTGAATATGATGTGTATTTATCTTATGCTTTTATGTTCTTTTTTTTCATGATAAGTTTTACTGATTCGCTTCCAACTCCGAGACACCAAAGGATATTATGATGGTTACATATGCCGTCGTAGTCTTCTTCTCGCGCTGGGCATGCGTGTTGGTGAGCGCAGTGTGGGATATTTTTACCTTCGGAGCTGCTGGTGACCATATCCAAGCAAGGGATTTAATATCCCACACAGTACTGTGTGGTGGTGATACTACCACCACTCGGGCGCCAGAGTTTCGTTCGTTTTCCAGCAGGGTGCACAACGGGCAGTTGAGGTTGGTAATTGAGGCAGGATGATGTTTGCCACCTTATGCCCTAAATGTATCCTTACTAATCTATATCTATACTAATATTATAAAGAGGAAAACTTTGTTTGTTTGCTTGTTTGTTTGTTTGTTTGTTTGTTTGGTTGTAATGAATAGGCTCAAAAACTACTGGACCGATTTTAAAAATTCTTTCACCATTCGAAAGCTACATTATCCACGAGTGACATAGGCTATATTTTATCCGCGTACGGGCAGTAATTCCCACGGGATGCGAGTGAAACCGCGGGAAAACGGCTAGTCTATACTAATATTGTAAAGAGGAAAACTTTGTTTGTTTGGTTGTAATGAATAGGCTCAAAATCTACTGGACCGATTTTAAAAAATCTTTCACCATTCGAAAGCTACATTATCCACGAGTGACATAGGCTATATTTTATCCGGGTACGGGCGGTAATTCCCACGGGATGCGAGTGAAACCGCGGGAAAACGGCTAGTTATAAATACAAAAGGAACTCTTGTCTGTCGCACGATGACGCCAAAATAAAGATTTAAATGATTCATTATTTTGTTTATTACTATATTTATAGGTAATCATCGATTGTCCATCTACAAAGCCAATTATATCTGCCATCGCATTTGGCTATCGCAATATGCCAAAGGTAACTGGTGCAGACTGTAATATAGCTTATTCTATAATGAGTACCTTTCAGTGCTACCATTTGTGAAGATATTGCCAGTATTATGTATTTTAAGTGGAGTTTGTTATTAAGGGCCCCACGCAGGTGAAAAACATAGCCTTCCTTCTGGCTCAGTCGGGTAAAATAAGTATAGGTATTATAAGGCTGAAGAGTTTATTTGTTTGCTTGAACGTGCTTATATCAGGAACTATTGTCGATTGAAAAAAAAAAAAACAGTGTTAAAGTGTGACAAAACAGTGTGACTTTTTATCCAGGTGCGCGGAGTATTTCCTACATGATGCGAGTGAAACCGCTGGCAAAAGCTAGTGCCCAATAAGGCACCAAATTCATGAGATTGGTTATTCTTTGTATTATATGAATTTATTCATTCTTCTCTTTTCTTATGTATTGCATTATTTTCCAGATCCGACAAAAACTCGTTCCGATCTTTCTTATAATGACCAATGCACTAGACTTTTTTGTAGTGACGTCATACCTAGCTAAACAAGTCTTTAAAATGTTAATCTCTTAAGAAAGTCAAAACAACAGCTTTCCAAATACCTACTAATACTTCAATAACTAAATTAGCAATTCACTATGCTAATGTTATAAGTACAGATGAACCGGTCAAATACCAATCGAATATTAACCTTCCACTATTGTGATAAGGTTGAAAATCTATTAAAGGAATTTGATAGATTGAGAAGAAGGAGGTACCTAATTAGAAGAAACTTACACATACAAGTTTCATACCTTTTTAGTATAAATAGTGTCAGAGTATCTATGTCACATCCACCTTAAAAACACAGGATAACTCGATTAGGTTATCGAACTGGTTACATAACTACGATCTATAAAATATCGATAGTAGCATCGACAAATTGCATCACTAAACAAAAGTGATGTGTACTATAAAGTTGATCTTAAATAGTGATGTTCGATTATGTTAACGTTTTATCGATTAAAATCCTGTCTCTTTAATTATTGATTTAGTTTAACGATTGAGTTATAATTTTACAGGTTTGTTAAGTAATTTCTTCTTATTTGGTTTACTGAGAAACTCATGCGCAAGTGTGGATTTTAATGTCTTAATACGAAGTTTACCTGTTCTGATTATTATTGTAGATAGTTTAAATGTGTTATATTTTCTCATTAAACAAACAATTAAAACACTAAAATATTTCTAATTATATAAACGAATGTACTATATATAATATTAAATAACCTACATCAAGAATATCTAATACTTATTATTTGAAAATCAGCATTTTAAAAGTGAAAGGTTAAATTATTATTTTTCTAACACATGCAACGAAAAGTATGTTAAGTATGAATGTAGAGGGAGTGAGAGGGAGAGGAAGACCAAAGAAAAGATGGATGGATTGCGTGAAAGATGACATGAGTAAGAAGGAAGTGAATGTTAGTATGACGAGTGATAGGGAGAAATGGAAGGAAAAAACATATTGCGCCGACCCCAAATAAAATTGGGAACAGGGCAGGAAGATGATGATGATCGATATTCATTCCCATCCCTAAAAACAATATTACCTAGCAATGACTCACAACTGACCAAGACTGACCCAGATTGGACTATAAACTTCTATAGCAATGTAAAATAATGTAAATAGACCAATCGGGAACAGGACATTTCAATTGTAAGTGAAAGGCTTGCTTACTTGTAAGTTATTGAAGAATCTACGTAGTAAAGAGATAAGGTTGTATGTAAAGGGATTAAATGGCTGCCGGTTGTTGTGACGTCATCATAGTTGACTCTGTTAGTGCAATGGTCATCATGCTGGACTGCCAAACTCAGTGTGATTACTATATTAGACTGCAGAACTCCGGGTCCCGGGTTCGATTCCCGGTACTATTAACATTTGTGATGAGAATGTTTGTTGGCTGTGGCCTGGGTGTTAGCTTCTGCCATCGGTTTCACACGCGTCTCATGGGAACTACCCGGCGCATCTGGATAAAAAGTAGCCTATGGCCTTCCTCGATATATGTAACACTGAAATAATTTTTCAAATCGGATCAGTAGTTCCTGAGATTAGCGCGTTCAAACAGACCAAGAAGCTTCTTCAGCTTTATAATATTAGTTTAGATGTACATATTTAAAAAAAATAGTTTTGTTTTATGAGTTGTTGGGAAAAATGGAGTTGGCAGGAAAGTTACCATATTTATATTATTAGAACACGAAGTTTTCAGCAAAGGCAGTCGTTTTCCCATTTACCAGAGGCTTTAATGCAAGTAATATATCCGCAAACCTTACCATGGCCACTCTCATAAATTACGTAACAACAATAAAATAATAATAAACCACTATCATGACGTACCTAATTCGAAACTGTTATCGACTCAGGCACATCACTAAAAGGAACAGTGATGTAACAGTGAATTACAATAACGAGCTAGTGCTGACCCACGGTCGATGTAAACTCTATGGTCATTTAACTAGACTAGAGGAGCAAGGAGCGGCCATAGACAGTGAAAGTTTATAGCTAGCTGTAATTCCAGTTTGGTCTAGCTTCAAAATAAGTTCATAATAAGTATAAGTATATGAGGATGTAATCATAAATTATGATTTACGTGTTGTGAACGCTATGATCTTAGAATTAGGTGTGGTACGAAAATTAAATAGGTAATTTAATGAGTATGGGTTTCTTTTCTGAATGAGCTTAAACTTGGGCAAATAAAGAGCGGTTTGAAGCAAGATATAATCATCCATCTATTGCATTATTTGAAATTGAGTTTGGAGTTATTAAAAACTTGGTTGGAATAAGCCTACTTGTAGATTGTCAGATAAGGTCACCTTAAACGTCAAAGTCTTGGTCAGTTTCTTGACAAGTTTTCCAGAAACAAATAAAATCTTTAATTATTTTTTTTAATTCTGCATTGATGTAAATTCTCAATTTTCAATAACACAACAAAACGACCGTACACCTTTTTTCCAGTTTTTCATTAAAAGATTCCAAAAGTAAGATGGCCGGTTCATGTCATCATAATGTAATTTGATTTGGAATGAAGTGTCCATAAATTGAAATAATAAAAAGGTATGCTCAAGCGCAGTTCTTGCTTTTATAGTGATTTTAAAACATTATTGAATGTGGTGCAACTTTGACATTCTGGTAATATGTATTGCACTTTATATTGTGAGCATTATTTTGGCTGCAAATGAGAACGTCCTGCTTTGTAGTGCCCCCGCATTTTTTGTGCTGCGTAATCTAATAGGTACAATTTTTATTTAAATGTGCAATAAATTAGTCTTGCGGATCTTTTCTTTTGTTCATGGGAAATCAAAAAATCCACCGTGTTCCTACTTGAACCCTTTGTGTACCTGGGCCGTGGTCACTCTTCCGAACAATCCCGCAGCCCTGGCAGGCTCAGACCTTAGTCGGCACGGCTGGAGTTTCCTGACTCTCTTTGAGCGGAGGAGCGCGTGGAACAACGCGCGCCGCCAAACGGGCCTGTCGTCTCTTAGGAGCCGAAAGGACGATGAGCCACTATCTTGCGGATTCGTGAGGCTCAAAAATTTGAATTGTCAATGTGTCTTGGTAATGAAATAGCTCTCAGTATCAGATGGCCTTCGAAGAATCGTTTATCAATGCTGATGCGAAAAATGTTTATTCAAACCTCTTTATAGGATGTAGGCCTATAGTCTTGAATAAACATATTTTTTAAGAAATCAGTGATAATAATACGACCTAGACTAGTTTTAAATGAAATCTTTATCCTTGTACTAATAAGATTATTGAATGTAAAATTCAAGGTATATTGTTTCTATGCAAGATTCTAAGACAAAACGTTAGCAACAACCTTCATTATTAAAGCACTGCATTAAAAAATGCAAAAATAGATCAATTTCATCATTTTTAACATACTGATTAATCTTGACTTTGCAAATAACTATTTTGAGGTCCATATTAGGCAATAACCGCATTCTTTTTCTTGAAGTTATGTTTAAAGATGAGCCTATGATTAAATCAAGTAGTTCTGGTTATTAATATTCATGCGAACCTCAGAATTGATGGTGCTTTGGTTATAGTGACAAGTTAAACGCCGGCGCTAGATCTTTATCGATGAATTTGTTGTGGCGATTATTGCTCTATAAAAATTAATTAAATTGTTAACTTAAACTTATATTTTTGTTTGTACCTCTAGAATTGTTGACAGCAACAATATTTCATGTACCTACGCATTAATTATTGAATTGTATTCGGCATTGTATTTTTAAGTATGTATCTGCCAATTCAGGAGATTATTTCTTAACGGTCTAAAGTTATTTTCCGATGACTCAAATTTTCACATCTTTTGGATTCCTATATTTTTATATTACAACAAAGATAATTCTTCTAATTAATAATTCATTTTTCCTATTTGTGGTCACCCTACAATAAACTTAAAGCCACTTGTGATGGTTGATGGATGATCGATAAAATAATAGTTACATCACTAAAGGTTGAAACTGTTACAATACAGTGTAACATCTAGACTATTGAGTGAAAGGTTTCAATAGATCATAGATATTATTATTGTAATCCTAAAATTGAACTAATGCTATCGATTATAGGGTATTAAATTTCTAAGTAAATTTTAAACGGTAGACACCCATGACTGATTAAAAGTGAAGGAAAACATTTCGAGGAAGCCTGGACTGAAGTCTGAAATCATCAACCCACATTGAGCAACTGTTGGTGGTTAACGCTCAATCCCTATATGAGAGGAAGCCAGTGTCCAGCAGTAGGACGATAAAAATGCTGATGATCATAAGATTATGACTATCAGCAATACTAGTAAAAGAGAAGCTGCGTGGAAACTGGCTGTCATAGCATGAGCATATGTGGAGTAATGAGGATCATGATTGTGAAAAACTGCCTCACACTGAAGAAAACTGAACTGTCTTTCGATAGTTACTCATATTTGAGCTGTCAGTTTGTTTTGAAGGTAATGTCGAATCCCATCAAAACTATGAGTTAATCCCTCGTACTTATACCTGATCATTGTAATGTATGCACTGCCATTAATTTCCGTCCTGATTTGTGAGCCCGATCGAACTATCAGCCGACTAAAAGTTTAAAGTGTGTGGGGGCTCTACACGATTAGAGATGTTCTTAATGTTATCTTGTGCAAATCATAATGGTCTGGCAAACCTAGGTACAATACAGGTATCTACTTTATATTACACGTTTAATGAATAAACCATCTTCTGCAACTAAAAACAAGGCTCATTTTACTTCAAACCAACTTTAAAGCTATCACATTACTAATAAATCTAATCCATTATAAATTACAATTACAGTTAATACAAAGCATGTCATGACCACCTTATTGACATAATAATAAGGTTCAATTTCCAGTAAATCGTTGCTATAAGTGTAGGAGGATTGATGTTGATGCATCAATCATTATTTGCACCTAGTCAATGATAGTCATTTTCCGCTTTGTCATCGCTCAAACAAGTATATATGGACTTGTAACAATCCTTCATTACTCATCATTTGTTATCCGTCTTTGCCCAATCACGTAGGCTGTATCCCAGTCTAACTATTTGCAGTTGGCTAATTTTGTGAGTGGAACAACTGGCCTTTCTTTTAAGATTGATTGTTAGACTTTAGACTTATTATCGCTATGTAAAATTGAAGTCGATTAAAGTCAGCAATTGCTTAGTCTCTTCTCAAACTAAGTTGGGGTCGGCTTTCATGGAATGACTGCGTATCTGACCTCCACAACCTAGTTACCCAAGCAACTCGATACCCCTTAGTAAGCCTGGTTGTCAGACTTTCCGACTCAATGACTACAAAATATGTTCAAATGACAGTCGAAACCACTTTAACGTACCTTCCGAAACACGGATTAACACATCATGAAAGATGGTAACCTATCCACGGATTATCCCGACAAGCGTTGCTTAACCTTATGATCAGTCGACACATGCAACTGCGTCTTAGCTTTTGACAAACCAAAGTAATAGTAAAGTTCAACACAATTTTCTTCAACAACCCTAGACATTTTAACTCCAATAATTACACTAATATCCCTATACTTTTGATCCATAAAGAGACACAGACAGCGTATCATTTTCCAACAGGACGTTACACCGTGTCAAGTTTACCTAGCCAGTCAAACCGGTGCATTAGCAAATAGTCTAGATCTGTAGACTTGGCTAATCACACTTATTGCAATACTAGTTACATGTCCTGACTTCATACGTCTACGAATTACTTAAATACCGAGCCTGCATGCCCATTTGACCATCCCGCCACCACCTATCTAAAGTATCCTTAATTTGATACTCTATCTCTTGGTTAGTGATATTATAATTATACCTACTTTTTACCACCACCACGTATGCTGAACACGGATTGGTGATTTAGAATTCTGAGTCCTGATTTTCTCACGATGTTTTTCTTCTCCGTTTTTCATTAGTATCCAAGATATGTTTATTTATAAAGTAAGGGCAAGTTCAAAAAGTTGCTTCTGCCCCTACCTGACTACCTGACTTGGATTTCAACTCTTATTATACCTATATACATCATACTTGCTATGTATGTGGATCACTAGCCCTATGTTCAGTAGTTTTGGAGTTTATCACAGACAGACACACAGGCGGGATGTTTTATAATATGTAGTGATTGCACCCGATCATCTATACGGATGTATTAATTAGAGCTGTCTCACTTTGATGCAACTGTTGCAACCGTTGCTCATGTGTTATAATATGATTTGCAGTAAAAGGTTTTATTTTATTTGCAGGCTAAGATCGAGTTGCGTCAATTTTGTTGTGAAAATGAAATCCAGACTGATTAGTTTGGCAATATTTTTGATTTTGCATTTTGTATATTGTTATGCTAGTTTTTTTGTTGTTGAATAATAGTGAGGTATGTTTTTGTGATTTTTCTCGTAGGTAGTTACAATGTATGACAACTGTGAGTATATTGCATCTGCTTAAAAAAATGCTTTTCTTGGACATTTTGTTCGAATGGCATAAAATCGATCTATCAATGAGCATAGAAAATACATTATTTTAGTCTAAAAGTATTTTCTGACCTTTCTAAAATAAGAGATTGAAACATGATTTTCAGTTTACCCAAAAATGGAAAACCGATACCTACCAATATAACTGGGTCAAAACCAATCATTAACATAACTTCCTTTTTTACGTTTCGGGTAAAGTCAAAGTCAAATTCCAAGGTAATTTTGCAAATAAACGCATCCAAGGCCAAAAGTGCATTAAGATGGAGTTTAGATTATGCATTATTGATGTCAAAAGATCTTGAAGATGACACTTCTGCAATAAATTAAAAGTCACAGTAATTTGGTAACCACTTAATCACTGAAACTTGGGTCAGATTGCAGGATTAACGTGGCCTTGACGAAATTAATTTTACACTTTTTGACAGAAAAATTTAGACAAGTTTGTCTACCTGGCAATAATGCAAAATAAAACAATAACTGGTATTTGTTTGTCAATTTTAACAACATATTTGTCAAAGGCTGAACCTTAAAAATACATGGTTTAAAAATAACTTTGAAAAATTCTACCAATTTTTGCCAGACACTAGCACATAAACCTACGTTAATCTGTCGAATTTCTTTAATAGATTTTTAATCTAATCACAATAGTGGAAGGTTAACATTCGATAAGTACAATGGGCGTTTTGGTACCCCCGTCCAACAGTGTTGATTGTAGTACCATTGCGTAGATCTTGGCAAGGCAAAAAAATATTATTATGGCGACTAGTCTCAAATCCTTGTCCAATTTTCGTGACATCGACTAATAGAATTTGCCATGACCACTAAATCATCAACATAGATGCAACAATATAAAAGAACAATATTGAATAAAATCTGGTATGAGTAAAAAAAAACAGGAATGGGTCCGTTTTAGAACGTTTGCCTACCGACTGTATTAAATAAAACTGTGGAAACCTTTGCAGCTCATACACAACTGTCCATATGTATTTGATGAAAGCCTTTCAGTGTTTAAAACCAATTATGTAAATGTTTAGAGTCGAACACTCTGTCGTGCTCCTCTTAGTGTAGGAGAGGTGAGTAGTGAGTACTTATTGATGATTTCCTTCCAAAAAAAAAAAACTTAATGTGTACGTTTGAACTATTTACAAATCGGTTGATGATGGTGTGTCTGTAGTTTGACTCCATGGCCTATTAAATCCTTTAGATTACGATAAAGTGTATATTAAAGATTAGAAGATGTATATTTACTGAGTTTAAAGAGATTATAGTGGCGACATATTCCTTATAATGCATTTGCGTATTTAGACGACATACTATTTTTTTGTCGAAGCAATTTTAATAATTACTCGGATCGGACAACTAATTGAGACAAGCCCCATCGTTTTTATGATTCTTCACGTAAAGGCGTTTCTAATGATGTATCACACATTACTGTTGGAGGTGGTACCAAATCCCATACAACTTGCCCATTGTCCTTTAACAGATTCGGATAGGTTGATCTGCTGTAGTCTCCATGTTTATTTATTTTTTATCCGTTCGAAATCGCAAAAAAAAATAAGAAGCAAGCACATTACTTATCACTAAAAAGTTTTGACCCTTGCACCCGTCATTACAGGAGGCACACCTACCAATTATTCATATAATCAACTTGTTTGTCATGAACCAGGAAAAAACACTTAATTAATCTCAAGCACAGTCCAATAAATATAACCTTTCTTATCACGTGACGTGTAAGATGAAGAGCGCACGTATATGTTTTACATAACATCGGTGAGCGGACGAGATTGGGCAGCTCGCGTGGATTTCAATGCATGATACTTTGGTAGTTTGTCTCCATTGTTTGTCGAGGTTGAAGGGTAAATATTCGATTTATTAATTCAGCTAAGGTTAGGTTACTTATTTACACATTTACAAAGTAATAAAAAGGATTAAGGACCATCAAAACTCTCCAAATCTTGCGATTTCAATTTATCTTTTTACTCAGAAAGGGAAAGTCCATTTCGAGAAAGCAAATTCATCTGATCACCCTAAAATTCATGATTGTGTAAAATAATTCATAAGATGTTATCCCTATGAGTATTTTTCTTGAACGATAACGTCATTATTACGATCAAATTCAAAAAAAATATTAATTATTTCTTTTTATCAATTAATTGGATAGCAAAATAAAAGTATTTACATTCAAGGCTATCGTCGATGCTACCGGCAATTTCCCGTCAATCAATGGATACGCTCAATCGTATTAGCCCGGATCTCGATTCCTTTCTCCATTGAGATGAGTAGCATCCGTTGCACATTGTGAATGGAATGGGTGTGGATCGTTTAATACATAGCTAATTATTACGTAGATAATATTTATGTTTAACTCTCTCTATAGGTTCCGTGTCGGATTGCCATCCCATCGGGTTATGAGAGTGGGAGTGCACCTGAGTCTGCGCCAATGCTTGTGCACTATTACATGTCCTGCGCAGCTGGCTGATCTTTTTATATGAGAACAGCTGCCGTGGCCGGCAATCGGCTAGGACGCCATTATCATAGCTTCCGCCAGCGGTTTCACGCATCTCCTGTGGGAACTACCCCACGCACCCAGATTTAAAGTACCCTATATCCTTCCTCAATAAATAGGCTATCTAATACTGAAAGAATTTTTCAAATCGGACCAGTAGTTCCTGAGATTACCGCAATCAAACAAACTCTTCAGCTTTATATTTTTAGTATGGATATTGTTGGAGGAAAAAAATACGCGGTAGATTTTTGTTCTAACAGTGTAAATTGGTGAAGATCACATAACTACATAGTGGGTTTCCCCGAATTGAATGGTCGAAGGCATGTGCTTATTTAGCATACATATTTGGCCAGTTCAAGTTAAAGTTATAAGCCGTTCCGATATGCCAGTTGGTGAGCTTAACTGGGCTATATTAAAATGTTAACGTGTTGAACTCTATAATCTATATAAGTGCCCAAGTTCAGAAGTGTCAGTCGCTAGAATTTGACTTAAGCCTAACTGTGAAGAAGAACGTCTTATTAAGTACAGGACTACTATAAACAAAAAACAATCTGACTTTTGTAAGGTATCTAATTACAGTGTTAATTAATATATCACGTACTAGCTTCTGCCAGCGGTTTCACCCGCTTTCCCATGGGAACTACTGCGCGCACCCGGATAAAAAGTAGCGCGTTCAAACAAACATACAAACAAACAAACTCTTCAGCTTTATAATATTAGTATAGATTTAAATTGAGATGCCCATTATCATAAATGGCATACTTACTTCTTTACTGATTACTAGCTGTTTTCCCGCGGTTTCACCCACGTCCCTTGGAAACTACTACCCGTACCCAGATAAAATAATATAGCCTATGTTACTCGGGGATATTGTAGCTTTCCAAAAGTGAAAGAATTTTTCAAATGGGTCCAGTAGTTTCGGAGCCTTTAGGGTTCAAACAAACCAACAAAAAAATGTTTCCTCTTTATTATATTAGTATAGGTAATTACTAAAACAATCGTTCACAATTCGCGAATTACATACTCGCGTGTGTAGTACGAGGCAATACGTCAAATGCGCGGGCGCATTATTCAACAGCTGTCAAAGGTCATTGCCATACACTTGGGGACATTGCGCTTGACTTTTGGGAAGATCATCATTATCGTGGCAATTATTTGTCTTTGAATTTTAATAATGTTTTTTGATTTAGTAATGACGATCATTATTTCATTTTGGAACTAAGTAGACATGTATTTTATGTTTTACCTTTAAATTAGTTCATCTGTTTTATGTGATTTGATACATGCCAAATTAACTATGTTAGTCTGTTTCTCTTCTACGGTCAAAAATGCTCATCCATTTTCGATGAAACCTCTAATAAATGTTTATACCTATTTGGAATTACATCAATGAAAGGATGCATGATCCTTTAAAACGCAAGTAAACCATAAAAAAATAAAATAAAAACCAAAAATTATTTCCATTCAGAAATGACGTTCCCATTAAGATAATGATACAACTGCACCAAAATCTGTCAAGCAATTTACAAGATTACCAAAAACAGTCTCATTTAAAAGCAGCATAATATGAAGAAATGCGTATCATTTCAAGTCTTACTAACATTACTTTAAAAGTATAATTAATTTGATAATTACAACACGAAGACTTGTTTCACAAAATTACGAGTATGTTAATAAATGGTCTCGTCGGTTTGTCAGTCACTTAGAAAGGACATTAATTACATCACACTTACAAATTGTAATAGTGTAAGCAGATTAGTTTATGAATATTTGTTAGGTCATATGACAATAATTATGTATATATGCACACATGTATGTATGCATTTATGCGTGCGTGTGTTACATATTTTTCATGCATATTGCTGGGGAGTTTGTTCCACCATTTCTTCTTCCCAGAAAACACATAGGAAGTGGTGAAGGGCGGGTGTTTTGGGGGCTGTCTTTTTGTTAAATTGACCTTCAAAAAGTGCTGATTTTAAGCCTACTTTGAATTTTTATGACTTTTTTTCAACTTTATCCTTATCTTATTTTTATGTTAAATCACTAATTAAATTGCTAACCCAATTAACATGAGCATTTCTGAAACTAAAATATCCCACACTGCGCTCACCAACACGCATGCCCTGTGCGGTGAGTATGGGTAAATCCCCCCATCTTTGGGAGGCCTTTGACCAGTAGTGGACATTTTTTAGGCTGTGAAAATGATGATAAGTAATTGACATGAAATTGAATGACTCATGATTCTATGCTGCCCAAAAACGGGATTGCTGGCGTACCCTATGGGAGGCTTACATACATTCAGCAGTGGACGGCATTAGGTTGATATGATGATGATGAATGAATAGTTTTTATTCAAGTCGATGGAGATACTGAGAGCATATAAGAATAATTTGTACCCAAAAATCTACGTAAAGACATAATAAATGGCTACATATTGACCTCTCAAAAAAGTAGTAGGTAAGTTTATGTAGAAAATATGCTCGATAATGATACTTTTACGTAACAGTGTTAACTAGTAAAATGCACTATCACTGTGGAGACTTATTACTTTCATGGTAAAAAAGTGTGTAATCATTATTTGGCCACGGGCTATTCTAGTAAATTGGGCAAAGTTCATTCAAGTTACTCTATGTATGCTTTAAGTATCATACGATTTTCCTCTTATTTGGTGGTGCGGTCAATAGTTCAAAGTGTAAAGAGAGGCAATATTTGGGCTTTGGCGAGAGGCGTTAGGGCTCTTGCTTAAAAAAATTGCATTAATTAATTCAGGTCAGTATTCTAGAATATACGAGTGGCAACTGACCTTAATGAATTATAACATTAAAATACAAATATTTTATCCTTTCTGTTTATTGTTTTGTATAACTCATTCATATATCTTAGCTCCAGATTCTCTTGCAATGTATAACTTTCTCAGGGATAGCTTGTACTTAATGTAAGAAAACGATTGTAAACACATGTTTCTTTAAAAGAGTATCCATGGAGTTTCTTGCCGGTTCTTCTCCATGAGACCCACTTCTTCGAACCGTGCAACTAGCTTGACGTTTCAAGAGAGCTTTTATAGGCCTATTTGAAATAAAAAACTTTTGATTTGATTTGATTTGATTGATGGCCTAAGAGATTTAAAGGGGGAAGGTCATTCAGTCCCAGTTTTGCTTATATCAGAAATCAGAACAACAACTTTAAGCGCCAATTTCGTAGGCTGCAGATAAAATTATGAATCGCTATCAATCAGATCATGCCACAGAAATGTTTTTAATTTTGATTACTTTTCAATGACATGATATGTCGGATAGCTATCTAGAACTCTATCTGGAACCTGTGAAATTGGCCGTAAATGTTGTTTTTTTAATTAATTTGACATTTTAAATGCCTTTATTCCTATAGGATATTAATAATGACGGATGTTACCTCAGTTACGCTACTAATCTACGCTAACTCACATATTGCTAAGCAGCGGGCGGCTACCTACTTAATGAGCTATTGACACTTTATACAGCTTCTTTACATCTACATAATATCAAAATGTGTGTCTATGGGAACTTGGTGAGAAACGTACGTCTTGAGTACTTCCTGGAATTTTCTCTTCAGTAATGTTCGTTAAAAAGAAGAGCTCTTGGCTAAGTCAAAGCCGCGCGGATCGATCGGTCATAAGGTTAAGCAACGCTTGACGCGGTCGGTCCGTAGATGGGTGACAATCTTGTCATAACGAGTTCTTCCGTGTTTCGGAAGGCATGATAAATTGGTGGGTCCCGGCTGTCA
>NWSH02000560.1:1661199-1673486 GCA_002382865.2 Heliothis virescens
TTTAAAATTTTATAATATGGCCAATAGCAGTTTTAGTCTATTTATCCTTGATAAATAATTCGACTATTTCATCGTATAAATTAAGTATCAAGTTTTATTTATTATTTATTTGAATTTCTTTTAATTTAGTTTCACAAATGAAACATACTTCTTCAGTTATCTATTTAGACCTACGGGATATCATTGTAGTCCCTTTTGCAGTGTTCAATTCTTAATTTAAATTTTGTCTCTTTATTATTGTTTTATATTGTTGTAACCTTCGTATACTACCTTATAAGAGTTACTGAGATATTATACCTGGGTAGTCTCTACTATTATGACGTAATTTATTTCTAAAATTGATAGAAATCTTGACAGTCAGCATATCACGTCTAAATAAGACCAGAATTTGCCGCATCCGCGCTCACTGAATGATACTGCGTTACCAATTTTTTTTTGTAATGTAAACTGTAATGTATAAATTCTGAAACTTAAACTACATATATAAAATATAGTTTGATTTTTATTTTTATTCATAACATTTCTACCTCCTGCTGAAAAAACTCCTACTCTAACGTATTTTTGTTTTATTTAACTAAAATCATAACAAAACATAATCGATTGTAACTAAAACATTCCAAACACGTAGCTATCAGTTATGGATATAATATTAAACAATTTGAAGCGGACATTTTGAATACGACAACTAAAATTTATAGATGCCATGTGACGCGACATCTGCTAGATATCCCATAACTTTGACTTGTTTATGATATCTAGTGAATATTTTATATTTACGGCACATTTTTTGGGTATTCAATTACTTTAATAATGCATTTTTAGTTATTAATTTATGGTCGAAAGTTTGTTTTCATCAGTTGTGGAATGGAAAGCATAATTTAGAAGTTAAAGGTTGAATTTTGGTTTGATGAATGTTTGTAACTACTAATATATTTTTAATTTTATTTAAAGAACAGGATTATATGCTTTTTTAAACGATTTTTTATAATGCAGTTTAGTGTACAAATCACAAACTTTACCAAATGTTTTTGTATAAAACCTTGATGATAAAAAAACTGAATTCTACTGCTATCACAAATAATTGCACTGAGTATATATTATACAGGGTTACAATTTAATCCACGAATGAGAAGGAACCCTGTATACGCAAGAGTGTACAAAATATGTTTAAAAATAATAGTGGACATGTCACTAATTAAACAACTACCAATTGTACTTATATTTTATGTCCATTAATTTAGGTACGTTAACTTGAGAAATATTACCAATTTCTTATAATCACCTGCAGGACATCTGTCGCAGAAGTAATATTTTTAACGTCAATTTTATTAAGTTGGACTATCATTCATTTTATATTTGGAATAATATTAAAAATATCACATAAATTAAGAACCAAGTGCTTGGTATAATGCAATTTATTTTTATTTTAGACATTTATATCTATCATTAATTACCAAATTATTTTATTTTAACGGGAAATATTGCATTTTATAATTTTGTCTTGCAATTTTACCAGATGTTAGTGCAATGATCGTCATCATCCTTCTGCCTTTATCCTAATTTTATTATTGATAAGCATATTTTCTTCTATAATCTTCTATCTGCCGTCATCTCACAAGTAATATTCTTTCTTGCCAAATCGAATTTTACACAATCAATCCATCGTTTCTTTGGTCATCCCTTTCCCCTATATCCATCCACAGTCATGGTTTGTAAGGATATTTGTATATAGGTATGTGGAAAATTGATGAAATTTAAGAGTAGCTAAAGTACCTCATACTTATATCAAAATTACATAAGAGGCAAATTTTTATCCCGTCTGTGGGATTTAGGAAGCTAGTATTGTCTGCACTATGCCTTTAATTTTGATTTCATATTAATGATTAGTGTGATATTTGACACCTTGTATCTTGTATCAAATATGTTACCTCCTACATAAGATGATCTCAGGCCAATTATAAATACAGGAGACAAAATTAATGTCTTAAGAAACCTAAATACCATTGACATGACTTCAAGAGAGTTGAAAATTGTGATGAACTTGACGCTTGTCGCTTTTTGGTCCTTTAACCCGAATTTAGAAATTAGTCCATTATAAATAAATAAATTAATATTATTTCTCTTGCAGAAGATTAAACAATTCTGTTTTTGTTTGTATTGAATAATGCAATTATCGTTTTTATTTAATATTGAACAAATTGTGTCCATGTCCATTCAGTAAATAATTTTAGAATCATCATTTTATTTTGTATTTTCAAGGAATGTTATATTCCAGTCGGAATTTTTGTATATTATTTTTAAGCCTGTCCTATTACTCGTTAACTCGCTAACAAATAGTTGACTAATTATTGAAACACTTAAAACAATGTGCAACTTCCTCACTACTTCTACACAATTATTTCATTCACAGGCCAATAAATTATACCTATTATTAAGTTTATAGACACTATTAAATAACCTGATAATATAATATTAAGCGTTTCCATTTAGGTACCAACGTACATACCCTAGAATTTGTAGAATTTTTAGCATATGTTTAGAAGCTCTAGTCAAATTCTCATTATTTTTATACAGTGTGTGTAATTATTTTATTATAGTAATATTAACGCCTGATCTAATATCAAGTAGTAACATTAAAAAGGTTAATTGTTAACCCGTAAATGTTCTTGGTGGTACTTTTCACAGCCAGTAGGTACTTCAACCATAAGCAACAAGTTACCATTGTCTATAGTCTATAGCTTCCAGCGGTACCAGTTTCTACAACTATGTATCTAGGTATCAAGTATTCCAACGGTTTTCCCTGTAATGTCAACTTTGTTACTTCTAACCATACATTATAGCCCTAAAGGTCTCAAAACGCATGAATTAAAAAATAACAAAACATTATTAAGTTAGGTGTTTCACAAATTCTTTTATAAATGTTATGACATAAATATTAATTGGTCGACTAAAGTTCCACTTTGACGCTTTCATCATGTTTGTTAATAGTCAATTTGCCTAAAATAATCTTGTTCTAACATGTGCCCACTTAATCGACATTAAAGAGGCGTTTCTCCATGATCAGTTATTTAAATACACCACGGAATGCCACCAAAACGATTGGCCTGACGACTTGAAAATCATTTAGGAACGAATTATAATAAAAATGTTAATTTACTTAGTTGTCGCCACTAAACAAATATTCAAACATCCGTCTATACTCGATGCGTGACTGATTTAATGACAGACTGGCAATTAGCTGGCAAGATGGCCGCCTGCGTCCGCGCACCCAATGTCAATAACGCCATAAATCATCCGCCATATTTATTTCGAATGGTTAAGTAATATTTATTTTTATTCGCGTTATTGGTACTAGTTCGGGCGACTGGTCCCATTATTTATGTATTGATACTCCATTATTTATTAAAAAATAGTTTTTTTTTCGGATTCCATCATTAAAATTTACGGCAGGTCCAGGTCGGATCATTGCGTTAAGTGAAGCTGATACATAAATAACATACAAACAGTCCCACGGCTTGATCGTCAAGAATGTATTAACAGCTTCGTTTTATGTATCCCACTACCATTATTAACATTCAACCAAGATTTCTCGATACCCCAATAATTTATATTACGTTATTTATATTATTTTTATGACATCCATCCACTAAACTAGTGATTGAAATTAGATTTTTTATTAATAATCAGTTTTGTTGCTAAGCTCTTACTAATTCTTTCTTATTACACAAATGATCGCAATATACATAAATCGTGACAGCTTTTTAGTCGCTTCTTAAATTCGTTTGATGGTTATTAAAGTAATGATGAACTAAAATAATTTTATGTCACATTAACTAATTTACGGTCTTTGATTCTCTATTAATGAACATCGTTTCGCAATAAATGTTATGTGTGTAAAAAGAATAAAATGTTTATTCATCTGATTGATAAGGCTTTTAAATAAAGCAATGACATTTTCGCTGTGGTGGAACAAAAAACTTAACCCTCGAATGCGAAAAGTCAATCAAGCAATCAGTCAGCCGTCACTGGGCTTCAAGCCGCAACACTTATTTAACTCATTTGACATTTTGTAAAACCCGCGTGTACTCTGCTCGCATCCTGCCGAGATCTTTTTGTGTCTGCCCAAAAATGTCCGTCAGTCGTCTATTAACATAAATACGACATTAAACTGGAGTTAATTGACACATTTCACGATTTATAAGATAAGTTACGTAGATGTGAAATCACTAGGAATTTTAGTGGGCCGATAAATAAAACCCGTNGCGTGTACTCTGCTCGCATCCTGCCGAGATCTTTTTGTGTCTGCCCAAAAATGTCCGTCAGTCGTCTATTAACATAAATACGACATTAAACTGGAGTTAATTGACACATTTCACGATTTATAAGATAAGTTACCTAGATGTGAAATCACTAGGAATTTTAGTGGGCCGATAAATAAAACCCGTTTTTTTCTAATGGCCGCTGTCAAATTGGGTGTAGCAAGGACTGAGTTACAGTAGTGTGCTTTCTAACTGATATATTGATTTCGTGACTAAATCGACGCCAGAGAGATGCATGTTAGTTTATGTAAAAGAGACATTACCATCCATATATATTTTCTTAAGACACAAACGTGTTTGCTGTGCGTGTAACTGATTTCGACTTATTGAAAGATTAGATAAAATCGTGCCGAATATCAATATACAAGAAATACTTTCGTTATAGTGACAAAACGGAACCAGTTTAACAGTAGGACAAACATAATTTTATTTATGTTTTGGGCTTATCTTACAAATCACATAATCTTGACTGCTGGAGAGCTTGACTGACAAGTGTCAATCTGAATGTTGAGTGATAGCTGAATGATAACGAAAATGATGAATTGAAATACCGGAGACTAGACTGAACTGAATATTAGTAATGTAAGGTAACTCTGAAAGGTACAAATACTGCCTCAAACAACAGAAGAAATGTATAACTAAGTAGTCNTGTGCGTGTAACTGATTTCGACTTATTGAAAGATTAGATAAAATCGTGCCGAATATCAATATACAAGAAATACTTTCGTTATAGTGACAAAACGGAACCAGTTTAACAGTAGGACAAACATAATTTTATTTATGTTTTGGGCTTATCTTACAAATCACATAATCTTGACTGCTGGAGAGCTTGACTGACAAGTTTCAATCTGAATGTTGAGTGATAGCTGAATGATAACGAAAATGATGAATTGAAATACCGGAGACTAGACTGAACTGAATATTAGTAATGTAAGATAACTCTGAAAGGTACAAATACTGCCTCAAACAACAGAAGAAATGTATAACTAGTAAATCATCAGACTTCAAATACAGATCAAATCCAACATAGAGATGAAGATTGAATCATGTCATCGGGCCAGTTGCAAAGTTTCCTATCAGCTATGAAATTATTGTCCAAACAAATGCTCCGATATTTGTAAAAACGTATTAATCTTCCACACATCAAGGTTGTACAATCCAGGCCGTCTTTGATCAACCATCATACCAATCATCGAAATTTCGAGAACACGTCTAAAATATTACACAATTGAAACAAAAAATTGTTTTACAATCAGAAATCAGAATTAGCGTGATCAGGAACTTACGGTAGAAAAAAAAAGCTTCGATGCGGCAGCAACGATTGTTGACGCGGGAAAAAAAACATGGCGCCCAATTTGNGGAGACTAGACTGAACTGAATATTAGTAATGTAAGATAACTCTGAAAGGTACAAATACTGCCTCAAACAACAGAAGAAATGTATAACTAGTAAATCATCAGACTTCAAATACAGATCAAATCCAACATAGAGATGAAGATTGAATCATGTCATCGGGCCAGTTGCAAAGTTTCCTATCAGCTATGAAATTATTGTCCAAACAAATGCTCCGATATTTGTAAAAACGTATTAATCTTCCACACATCAAGGTTGTACAATCCAGGCCGTCTTTGATCAACCATCATACCAATCATCGAAATTTCGAGAACACGTCTAAAATATTACACAATTGAAACAAAAAATTGTTTTACAATCAGAAATCAGAATTAGCGTGATCAGGAACTTACGGTAGAAAAAAGAAGCTTCGATGCGGCAGCACCGATTGTTGGCGCGGGAAAAAAACATGGCGCCCAATTTGCATCGACACCCATCAAAGTGATCTCACGCACAAAAGTGCTCCTTACACGCAGCTCTTAAGAAACTAACGCTGCTCTCCTGATTGTTGTAGATATTTTTGTATAACGACTTTGATCTCGATGGCTCGTAAATTCGTTCAATAATGTTTGTTGAATCGGATCATCTGTTTAAGAATGGCAAGTAAATGTTTGTTTTCTATCATCCGCCGGCCAAATGTTGTTCGATTTCGCTAGTTAGCGTTGTTTTGACAGTCTCAATCGTTGCAAAGCGGTAATAATGCTGTCTTCACTTCATTCACGGCTGTGTGTGGGCATCGACGTATGTGTATGCATACGGAACGATTTTTTTGTATGCGATTATGATTTAAATGAGTCGTATCACATTTGATTTCAGACTATTTTCGATTCGACCACTGTTTGTTTTATTACGGAATTCTGATNTTGCAAAGCGGTAATAATGCTGTCTTCACTTCATTCACGGCTGTGTGTGGGCATCGACGTATGTCTATGCATACGGAACGATTTTTTTTGTATGTNTTGCAAAGCGGTAATAATGCTGTCTTCACTTCATTCACGGCTGTGTGTGGGCATCGACGTATGTGTATGCATACGGAACGATTTTTTTGTATGCGATTATGATTTAAATGAGTCGTATCACATTTGATTTCAGACTATTTTCGATTCGACCACTGTTTGTTTTATTACGGAATTCTGATATGCAATTGAAACATTTGATGTGATAAATTCGTTGTTATGAATGGAACCAATGAAAGAATGAACGAATCTGTTTCAATAGACGAACTAAAATAAAATTGGGATAGTTGTAATTGTTTCAGCAGCTCGTTATTTTGCTGGGGTGTGAGTCAGGAATTTAAGAAAACTTTTCTATCAGCAGAGACTAGAGACGGCTACTAAACCGTTCATTGAGTCATTCAACGTAATACATTGTCACTTCACCGTGCATTATGTGCTGTGCAGTGCAAATATAAATGACCTCTACGGCAGTCAGTTCAGCCTCGGCCAGTCAGTGTCCTGGGAGACAAACGAAGCACTAACTCGAGCATCAACCCCCGGCCGCCGCGCCCGATAGCGTCAATCCAAACAATTTTAATTTTTCCCCTACCCCAGCGAGGCTGAAAACTCGGAGCAAGGCGTAGGTACGCTCACGGGACTAAATCAATATGATATGACAGTTACGGTCAATTTATGGCCCTCAGTTAATTACAAACGGGTGCGGGGCCCTCGGGTGAGGGGGCAGCGAGGGGGAGGGGTGGCACGTCTAATGACTTGTAAAGATGCTGTTGCGAAGCGTTATTGAGTATGGATGTGTGATTGTTTGTGTGTTTCGTGCACGGAAGCAAGGACTGTGTCTGTGTGCGTGTCATTGGGGCGTAGACATAGCTTATTTCATAACGGAAAAGTTTTTAATGGGGCGCAGTATATGGGGTATTGTTTGTGAGAGCCCCCACTTAAGAGATGATTGTGAGTGACAAAGCTGCTATGAAACGCAACCATACTAAATAATTCTTACTTTCCGAACTGCAAAACTAAATTTCTGCACAAATATCCTAAATTAATTCCAGCATTAATAAACGAAAAATAATAATTTCAATTTAGAGGTAGAATTTGTTCNTCCAAACAATTTTAATTTTTCCCCTACCCCAGCGAGGCTGAAAACTCGGAGCAAGGCGTAGGTACGCTCACGGGACTAAATCAATATGATATGACAGTTACGGTCAATTTATGGCCCTCAGTTAATTACAAACGGGTGCGGGGCCCTCGGGTGAGGGGGCAGCGAGGGGGAGGGGTGGCACGTCTAATGACTTGTAAAGATGCTGTTGCGAAGCGTTATTGAGTATGGATGTGTGATTGTTTGTGTGTTTCGTGCACGGAAGCAAGGACTGTGTCTGTGTGCGTGTCATTGGGGCGTAGACATAGCTTATTTCATAACGGAAAAGTTTTTAATGGGGCGAAGTATATGGGGTATTGTTTGTGAGAGCCCCCACTTAAGAGATGATTGTGAGTGACAAAGCTGCTATGAAACGCAACCATACTAAATAATTCTTACTTTCCGAACTGCAAAACTAAATTTCTGCACAAATATCCTAAATTAATTCCAGCATTAATAAACGAAAAATAATAATTTCAATTTAGAGGTAGAATTTGTTCGCAAATCCTGGCTGTTTGCTGGGCTATTACACGGGAGTGTTCGCGTCACGTGCCAATCAATCACTCTATCAATCAGCCCGGAATGAATGCACTCGAGTGTTAACTTACATGTACCTATATCAAATAATATTCGCTGCTAACATTTTTGGACGCGACTGTACTGATCGGTTTATGTTTACAAATTAGGATGGAATATGTTTGAAATGTTTAGGCATTGACGGATTTTTAATCGTTTTGGTAATTTTTAATTAGTATTAAAGTTAGCATGTACAGGTGGTACATTTAAATGTAATGAATTGCACTCCGAAATACAGTAGGATACTTACTGCACATTTTTAAAATGTCATTCAATTCAGAAAAAAAAATCGTCATATAAAGAGATATTTAATAATATAATAGAATAAAAATACCATAGTTGTAATCAATATGCGTAGCGTAAGCCGTTTCTATATATACTGTCAAAGAATATTATAATTACTTTTTTGTCCCTTAAAAATCTGCTCTGATTCAGACTAATTTAAATTTAAATTCTATTTAACCCGTGCGATGCTGTATGTTGCCGCAATACAATTTTGTTTATTAGTTCGCTAGTAAGACGGACGATCGACGCCGACGCATTTCAATCGATTTTGTTTTCGATCTAATGAATAGTTTTGTAAGCTTTACATAAAGTTCTATAAGATAATACACCTGTTGATTACGCACTTTCAGATAACGTACACGTTACGTACTTTATGCTGTTCCGTGGATCCAGTTTGGGTTGGTCTTTTGGTGCTGGTATAATGAATATACTTGATAATTTATTTGATAGTTGCACACCATCGTTAATACTATAATTTAACACCCTTTAGACCATGGCTTCCTATTCTGCAATTGATTAAGTTCAGTTTAGAATCACGTCCACACACGCCTTCGAAAATATCTTTGTTCCTAACAGTCTGAGGACAAATAAGACTTTTTTAATGAAATGACAACTCGCAATTATGATTTACTTCAGTTATGTATCGCATGCGTCACATAGAATTAGTTTGACATTTACCTATAGCATTAAAATTCTCTCCTGTTAAGAGCGTTTACAAGATGCAACTCTAAGCCCATACTCACTCCATGCAAAAAATTATATAACCAAGGACAACATGCAATGTCTTATTCAAAATGTTATTACTAAGCTCCGCAGTCAACGAAAAAACAGCTTCAAAAGTTCAAACACAATTCCACTAGCTAATAGCTCTTTTGATCGACAATATGGTACTAAATTGCTGTGTCAAAACTATTGTTCTGAAATCATCTAATATTTAAAGCAACCGGCTTGTATAAGGATCTTGTTTGATCCCATCACAACACAATGATTTCAAATGCTGTACCTACCGCTACGAGTTATAATTTCTAAGGATACGCACCAATTTACTTTTACAGACCGATCAATCAAAATTCAACTTTATCAGTGGGTGATAAAGCTAGGTTCGATAGCAAATGTCCAGACAATTGTTTATTAACAAAATATGCATCGTAATTATATCCAATCAGCGTGTTTGTCCGTCAATCCGTCAATCAAATGTCATGTTTGGCATTGAAGAGATCTGGATCACTGATCCGGAGATACAAATAGATCGATATGAAGCAAAAAATGGGTCAGACGGTTTTTTTTAAATTAATTAATGTTCGTAATGTTTTGTTTGGGGCTTATTGTCGCCAGTGACATTTAAAGGGTTAAGAGATTGTTAGAGTAAGCGTTCTCGCACACTGCAGACTAACTGCGGGATTTAATAACCTATCTGTCTGTCGATTTGGTTACTGGAGATAGGAATTGGACGTTACTCATATGGAGCTTATGTCAAAATTCAATCTCTAGTAGGTTATTGGGAACGGCCGTAGATAGCCGACAGTTGGTCCGATGGTAGACAAAATTTTACCTGACTATTGTAATGTGCGGACTACCATTCATGTTCATTCTGATTTATAAACCCGCACGAACCATCGGCCGACTAAAAGTCTCCAGTGTGCTACTCTTAGGCAGTGCAGTGCTGTGGAGGTCGGAGACGGGATTGGTGATTGCAGTCAGAGGTTATCAGTGGCTGCAGGTGGTTGCGGCTGAGAAATAAGTCGATTGGTGATTTATATTTGTGTTGAATGCGAAATCAAACTTACCTATTGCCTATACACTGATAATAATTAATATATACCTACTTATAATAGTTTTGTTGGGTATCTATTACCTATTACAATGCCATAGACCTTAAGACAAAAGGTCAAAAACATATAGCTTAGAGAAATAAACTAGCTAAACCCTTTAGCTCCTGAACTTGCCTGTGAGATTCAATTCAGGGCCCAAAAAAAATAATTCCCATAATTACATTTAACTGACCCTAAACACTATGCCATAGTTGTAAAGCTTAATTTAAAAATAAAACAATTCCTTATTACTCAAATTATTACCACATAAAATGCATCGTCGCATTGTTTAAAAAACACACCTAACACACTAACAATGAAAGTAAATAAATCTACCAACATCATTCTATGTGCTGTTTAATTGAATTAAATACATTAAATTCTAATAGTTATTCGCATACCAGATGTGTGTAAGTTTTTAACATAATTTAATAGTATTATCATTAATATAATAATGCTTCTGAATTATTATTTACGTAGCGTGAATGTTGTTTAGTTGTAATTATTGCATGTCCATCGCGGATGGCTCATGAATAAAGGCCTTTAGAGCTTGCGACACGATTACGATACGATTCGTATTTCAAATCCAGAGTTCTATTGGGATATTTGGCTTCTTACATTTTAAAAGTATTATGTAAAAAATCTTAATTAATTAATTATGGTGACTTTGAATAGTAAGATTTCTTGCAATGATAATGGTATCTGTGTTCCAAATTAGAAAGCCGGAGTGTATCGATGTAATTTTACGAGCTTTGTTATGCAAGATCATTTATCGACATAAAACGTCTGATCTATTCAGATATTTTAAATAATTGTAAGTAGTTACAGGGAGTGTCATTAATGAGGAATAGTCATTAAGTTAGATATTTAAGCTTAAGATTGGCTGACAGAACTTAGCCATTACGCATTTTAGCTGATAATAGTTCCTAAGTCTAGTATAATTCACCCACGACCCGACTCCGACTCGACTAACAAAGTCGTGCCAACTAAAACCTCTCAAACGTAGTGCTGTCGATTTTGTTTTATTGTTTATCGAGTATCGACATGCGTAATTGCATTGTTAACCTTTATCGATATGCAAATAATGTCGGTTGTACACCGCATACTAATGTTTGGGACTTTGGCCCGTAAGGACATGGATTGCATAAAAAATGGCAAAATGATGGAAGGTGGTAGCTTTCACACCTGGACGATAATTGGATAAGCTAATTAATAACTTAATTTAATATGCTAAATTGTTGTAAATAGTTGTAATATTTGTAGTTTAAAATGGCTAGGGTCGCGCAGTTTCTTGGCCAGCGATCTTTTATAAGATAAGATTAATATGTGAAAGTTGAAAAATGTGCAGCTGTTGTTTTATTTACTTAATAGTACATGACTTGTCTATACTAATATTATAAAGAGGTAAAATTGATTATTTTGTAAGTTTGTTTGCAGGGGCTAATCTCTGGAAGTAAAGAACCGATTTAAAACATTCTTTCATCATTCGAAAGCTACATTATCCACGAGTGACATAGGCTATTTTATCCGGGTACGGGCTGTCATTCCCACGGGACGCGAGTGAAACCGCGGGAAAAGGCTAGTTAAATATAAGTAGGAATAATGAAAAGTATCATGCATAATGTTACTAGAGAGATAAACTTAAAGTAACAACAGAATTTCAGCTTAAAATCACACACATATTTAACTAAACTGCAAACTAAAAAAACTACGTAAATCGATTACGCCTCCAAAATGGCTATCGACATCGCATCGTTACGTTTTTTATTAATTAAACAAAACTGTAATAGATGTCGTTAAAATTTGCATCATA
>NWSH02000560.1:1679617-1700685 GCA_002382865.2 Heliothis virescens
TAATGCTTAGATGTCACTCTAGCAGTTTATAGGATCTTTCTGTTTTATTACGTTTTAAATGTAGGTGTTTAAATCATATTTGATAATTATTGTTGCCCTATTATTTAATTGTTATGGTAGACTCATTTTGTAACCAATATTGTATAGAGTATTTCTGAGACGAAAATATTGCTATGTGTTTTCAAAGTAACAGATCTTTTGCCTATAATAGAAAAATACATTGAATGGAAATTAGAAGGGTGACCTACCGAATCAATATTTTGTAAAATTTAACTTGGATATGGCTGTAAAACTGACAAAAAACAGAAATACGATTCACAAAACTATAACCGCTAATCAAGCTGCTACACAATACAATTCAAACCATACAGACACATATCAAATATAAATTGACCAATAAAACGAAATACTAGGCCATAACTCGCATGACTTAATTAAAATTGCCGCTTTAAATTACTCATTATACGCCATCAAATATATGGGAAATCTAACAAAGTTTATAATACTAGTTTATTACACCTGGATCTGTTTATGATCTAAGCTGAGATTTACAAAGCTCTCGCGTGATGTTAGTTCATAAAATGCTTCTTTACAACTTTAGTGGGATTATTGTATTAATTTGAATATGAGTGACGAACAAACGTACGTTTCGATGTCTTGTTTATGATATTCGTGTTTAGATATAGTAATATTGCGAGTGTAGTTTGTGGGTGACAATATTTTGTAGCGGGATTGTTAGAGATTATTGGTCCTTTTGCTCGCTGGTCCTTGCATCTACGTGATTTTGAACGACCCTATTTTCATCCGCTGCATATAAGTTTTTCCTAATTAGAAGAAGAATGTCTTGCTGTTAATTTATTTGAATTTTATTGTTTCAGATTTGCATGCTGTGATAGTTATGGCGTAGTACGGTGGAACAACGTAAGTTGCTTAAATATTCCTGTTTAACACTCTAACGGCCAGTTTCACAAGTTCTAGATATATATCTGACAGATACGGCCGTAGAAAAGTAGTCAAATTTAAAAAAAATTCTATGCCAGCAACTGTCGGGTAGCTATCTAGGACTTCATCTAGAACCTGTGTAACTAGCCCTAAAGTTTCTTAATCTACTGTTAAGTACTTTTGAGTATAGGATGATATAGCTAAAGGACAAGATGTCTATGATTTTTTTCAATTCTTCAAATGATCATTGTTTGTCTACCTACTAATATTCTTCAATAAAATCATAATACACGAAGCGCGGTGACAACAGCGAATGTTAACGATCTATAAGTAGATCAGTGATCGACAGCGCCGTGCGTACGCGCAGAACAAGCTCACGAGATCTATTGCATAGCTTTCTATGAAATTTATGAGGAATGGGGATTATGTTTGAGTAATTGTCGAGTGGTATACTAATGATGTCGTGCTGGGATCATCAATCTACCCTCCATTTTGGCATTCTTTGGCTGGTAAAGGATAGGATATAATAATTTATTAATAATATAGTCAGAATGCTAAGTGTAATTAAATCTGTTTATTGGTTAGGGTTCTACCTATCTTATCAAAGCCACTTTAGCCATATGGCTCATTACCATGATAAAGTTAAAGATTTTCTAAACATTGGCAGAGAAAATCTCATGTCTTAGAAGATAAGACATTAAGTGAATACATTTGTCTAGTTCCACACATTTCCCAAAATTGGAGTTTATTAAACATTAAACATTTTCACAAGGACATTGTTATAGCGAACAATGTCCTTGTGAAAATAGACCCAGGCTAGGTTTATTGTCCCCTATTTCGACCTTATTCGGTACAAACCAGTTTTTTCCAGTTTCAAATAACCCTCACACGGAAACGTCTTCAGCGTCTGAAACCCTGAAACAATCCTGTACCTCTCATGCATAAATACTAATGATCTATTAGCGGCTGTTGATCGACAGCGCTGCGCGCGCGCCGACAGATGCTCGCCTGATCTATAGCTTCATATTAACGTTAAATGTTGCGTCCAACTCGCTGCTGACCTTTCGGCTGTGGCATAGCTTGGCGACTCTGGTGGTCTCACAACAGAGAAATTATAATTTATGTAATAAATGTCGCTATCTATTGTTTTATTTATGTTTGTGTCATTTTGACTTGCAGTTTTCCTGGTTTCTCGAACTTTCTGAAAGTTTTCAATTTTGGTTTTGAATAATCCTACTAATACTTGCCTAAAGTAACGATGGATGGATTCTATGATAGTTGATATTGCTAGGAAGAATGTTACTTGTGATATGACGGCTGATAGAAGAGTATGGAAGAAGAAAACATGCTGCCCCAAATAAATTGGGATAAGGGCAAGAAGATGACGGCCTACCTATTATAAATGTGAATGGTTCTAAGTTTGGATATGCCAATATTTATTTCACAATCATGCTATTCTTCACCCATCAAATGGACAATACAATTGCATCGATACCGTAAGGACCAAATTCCAAAAAGACGAACTCACTGACACATCAATCTATTTCCACAACGAGCGAACTACAAATGTCACCGCCGACATTAGGCACTCCGCTCAATTATTCAGCCAACAAGTACGTAAGTTCGGGTCTATTCCAGTGTGCGTCGCGCCTTCGGTCCTTGTAGCCCTGAGTTGTAACCCTCAGTTGTAACCTTATGATTTATGCGCTGATGGCTCGTGTAGGGACGTCAAGTGTGCGTTGTGACAGTCAAGCCTTACATTTTAGGGTTGTTCACATCTGGGAATGTCGCCGATGTTACCGTGTTCTTTGTGATAAGGATGTGTGCTTTTTTGTTGGCCTCTATGTAGTAATGTTAATATTAAGTTGGAATTTTTAAATTATGACTTTTATCATTGGTCCTTTTGGCCTTGCAGAATGCTTGAAGGACCAGTGTTGTGGGAATTTTTGATGTATATCTTTTGTCACCCTTTAGTTTAGAAAGGTCGAATATACTGACATTAATGTAGCATTAAAATTTTAACTGTCATAAAATGCAACATTGAGTCAAAGTGAACTTTAAAAAAATTGTTTGAATGTAATGAAAAATTACTTTGACTTATCATTTTGACTTTGACTCAAATAGTATCTGAGTGTATTTAAACAACACAGTAGTAAGTCTGCATACTCCACAGGAGGACAAGCGTGAAGCTTCAAGTAGTGAACAGTGTAACGTGTGTCCAGTCATTGAACCAATTATGTCTCGGACACTTATGTACAGACGGACAGAAGCACTGAACTATGCATGGTACACGTCTTATCTCTTCTCTGTAATGAGATAATTCTAGCTCAGGATACGTCTGTATTGTGGTTAATTTCATATTGTCCTTTGAAATTAAATTTAAGGGTGAAAGGAACAAAAACCATACAAGACATATCGTGTCTTGCCTCATTTTAGGAACGTCTGTACCAGCAATGACAATTTAATTGACAATAAATGCCATGTGTCATTCAGTGACTAACGTCTATCAATGAATTGCAGCCAATTGAAATAGTTCATTGGTTTTATAAATAGACGACGTTCAGGACTAGATAAAGACTAGATGAGTATAAAGAACTATCTCTTCTGAAAAATATTGCGAGTACACGTTTTTCATGTGTCAAGACGAACAAGACATACGTTCAGAACCAGGAAATAATTCTATATTAATAACAAATAAATCATCAGTAATATTGCATCACATCAAAAGGGTAGCGGCATAAAACACGCGAAATGATGGCGACCCGCACCAAACTTTACGACCAGATACCGAGAACGACTGACGGACGAAACGACGTCTTATAAATCAATTTAATCTTCCCAGCAAAGACAATTGGTACACTACTCATTACGATAAACTTCCCACCGTTCGATAACCAACCCAAAAAATTGCTAATAAAGTTTAAATTACTTTGCAAATTTTTCGTCACTTACGCCACTTTTCCGAGCGTCGCGGGCGCATGAATCAAATTGAACGTCGCGTTTCGAACGCCAGAGTTGAATTAATGCCTAATGCTGTACAAAAGCGTGTAATCGTTGTATGACTTTTATAGTTGTATGGCTAATATCTCGGCGGTAAATCAAAAGGTACATAATTGTACAAATAGGTCGTTGTGACGGTTATTTGTTGTGCTGTATTGATGCTGTACCTTATTTGGGAGGAGACATGGTTAGGTTATCTAGAGGTATAAATTGTAGGGTCAGTTTGGTGGACAAATTAGGAGCAAGCTGTCATATTATGCGCGGTCTACTAATTGTGTCACAGCTAGGTGTTACTTTGTATGTTGTGTCTGATTGAAAATACAATTACTTCCCTAACAGGCCTCATTATCAACCTGGTAAGCCACTGAAGGCTTACGTAATTATTATTCTATCTTTAAGTCACCTATGAACCCATCTTACTAAGTTCCTCATTCAACTTTTCGCAAAACGAGGTCGCAACCTAATCCAAGAAAATGCTCCAACGAAGTATTTTTCAAAATTAGTATCAGAATAATAGAGAATGACGCGGTAGATATTTTTGTGTCGCCTGCAACCGCCACTTTGCACCAAATTAGAAGCCATGTCTAGGTTAATCGATTTCGATATATTTTAGCTTTTTAGGGCAAATCTATAATCAAACTCGGAGACAATATATGGGCTATTCATAGATATGATCCGAATGGTAAATAACTATACAGAGAGCTCCCTAATCAAAACTGTCTTGCTATTTTTTTGTCTGCCTTTTGCCCTGTAGGTACATACGTCGACTCTGTAAAGCTCACTATCATGCTAAATCTATTTAATGTTATGTAAATGTATTTTCTTTAAGCCTGTAATTAGTCCAAAAACACGTTTGTAGTTCAAGATTAGTCTGCTTTTGCTATCAAAACGAAGGACCAATTTTCTAAGATTATAAATTTCCATCTCTCATCCAATCTTTCAGAAAGCAATCAGAGAACCTCACAAACAACGGCCCACTGAAAAATGGGTATCATAACAAAATTTCAATAAACATAATTGAAAAAAAAATTGGAGAAGAACCGTTGACCCCATTGTAGGGACGACAAAGCGTTAATCGTCCAAGGATAGGTAAACGTTGATTTGAATCCGTCCATTGTGCCGCGAATGGACGCGAAACGCAACGGACTCATTATTGGGAGCCACTCAGGATTTTTGATTGTGTCACGCACTGGGTGGTGGAGATGCTGCGGTTTACAAAAGAGATTCTTTTGGATTCGATGTCAATTACGGTGAGCGAAATTGGTTATGGATAAAATAAAGAAAATGTGCACTGTAATCAAAAAGTGCAATTTAAAAAAAAAACCTTATTCGGTATGCTGGTCGGTATAGGTACACACCTATATCGAATGAGGTATCAACCACTTTAGCTTACCCCTTGTTCAAGGTTACATTTGACATCACACAGCCCATTATCAGTTTCTTCGCGTTTCAGACGCTCGTACCAGCGTCTGACTTCTATTCTGCCCAGTGCGAAGTCTATGTCATGGAGTGTTACCTAAGTTGATCTGATAATGACTCGAGTATCAGCATTGTGCCATTGTCTGTGTTTGACGTACCCATTGAAACCCCACTGATCCGATGATAGTAATGATTTGTTGTTTTTTCATAGCTTTTTCTTTATTCCGTTTCGTGAGGTAAGATGATGTCATTAGTATCTTTTTGGAGATAGCGGTTCTTTAGAGATTTGAGATTCGGTTGGGTGTCAGGTGTTGTCAGTTATTTGTCATTTTGTTCTGTTGTAGGACGTAGTTCGATGATTTGGTTTTTACACGTGTAATGGTTATACCGTTATTGCCTTAAAATTACTCTGCAAATATTCTTTTGTATCTATTATAAGGGANGATAAACTTCCCACCGTTCGATAACCAACCCAAAAAATTGCTAATAAAGTTTAAATTACTTTGCAAATTTTTCGTCACTTACGCCACTTTTCCGAGCGTCGCGGGCGCATGAATCAAATTGAACGTCGCGTTTCGAACGCCAGAGTTGAATTAATGCCTAATGCTGTACAAAAGCGTGTAATCGTTGTATGACTTTTATAGTTGTATGGCTAATATCTCGGCGGTAAATCAAAAGGTACATAATTGTACAAATAGGTCGTTGTGACGGTTATTTGTTGTGCTGTATTGATGCTGTACCTTATTTGGGAGGAGACATGGTTAGGTTATCTAGAGGTATAAATTGTAGGGTCAGTTTGGTGGACAAATTAGGAGCAAGCTGTCATATTATGCGCGGTCTACTAATTGTGTCACAGCTAGGTGTTACTTTGTATGTTGTGTCTGATTGAAAATACAATTACTTCCCTAACAGGCCTCATTATCAACCTGGTAAGCCACTGAAGGCTTACGTAATTATTATTCTATCTTTAAGTCACCTATGAACCCATCTTACTAAGTTCCTCATTCAACTTTTCGCAAAACGAGGTCGCAACCTAATCCAAGAAAATGCTCCAACGAAGTATTTTTCAAAATTAGTATCAGAATAATAGAGAATGACGCGGTAGATATTTTTGTGTCGCCTGCAACCGCCACTTTGCACCAAATTAGAAGCCATGTCTAGGTTAATCGATTTCGATATATTTTAGCTTTTTAGGGCAAATCTATAATCAAACTCGGAGACAATATATGGGCTATTCATAGATATGATCCGAATGGTAAATAACTATACAGAGAGCTCCCTAATCAAAACTGTCTTGCTATTTTTTTGTCTGCCTTTTGCCCTGTAGGTACATACGTCGACTCTGTAAAGCTCACTATCATGCTAAATCTATTTAATGTTATGTAAATGTATTTTCTTTAAGCCTGTAATTAGTCCAAAAACACGTTTGTAGTTCAAGATTAGTCTGCTTTTGCTATCAAAACGAAGGACCAATTTTCTAAGATTATAAATTTCCATCTCTCATCCAATCTTTCAGAAAGCAATCAGAGAACCTCACAAACAACGGCCCACTGAAAAATGGGTATCATAACAAAATTTCAATAAACATAATTGAAAAAAAAATTGGAGAAGAACCGTTGACCCCATTGTAGGGACGACAAAGCGTTAATCGTCCAAGGATAGGTAAACGTTGATTTGAATCCGTCCATTGTGCCGCGAATGGACGCGAAACGCAACGGACTCATTATTGGGAGCCACTCAGGATTTTTGATTGTGTCACGCACTGGGTGGTGGAGATGCTGCGGTTTACAAAAGAGATTCTTTTGGATTCGATGTCAATTACGGTGAGCGAAATTGGTTATGGATAAAATAAAGAAAATGTGCACTGTAATCAAAAAGTGCAATTTAAAAAAAAAACCTTATTCGGTATGCTGGTCGGTATAGGTACACACCTATATCGAATGAGGTATCAACCACTTTAGCTTACCCCTTGTTCAAGGTTACATTTGACATCACACAGCCCATTATCAGTTTCTTCGCGTTTCAGACGCTCGTACCAGCGTCTGACTTCTATTCTGCCCAGTGCGAAGTCTATGTCATGGAGTGTTACCTAAGTTGATCTGATAATGACTCGAGTATCAGCATTGTGCCATTGTCTGTGTTTGACGTACCCATTGAAACCCCACTGATCCGATGATAGTAATGATTTGTTGTTTTTTCATAGCTTTTTCTTTATTCCGTTTCGTGAGGTAAGATGATGTCATTAGTATCTTTTTGGAGATAGCGGTTCTTTAGAGATTTGAGATTCGGTTGGGTGTCAGGTGTTGTCAGTTATTTGTCATTTTGTTCTGTTGTAGGACGTAGTTCGATGATTTGGTTTTTACACGTGTAATGGTTATACCGTTATTGCCTTAAAATTACTCTGCAAATATTCTTTTGTATCTATTATAAGGGAGAGCTAGATATGTATGAAGGAAGTAAAGTTTTTTGTCTGTCCCTAGAAAAGATTTCAGAACATTTTTTTTAGCTAGATTCTAGTTGATACTTGATAAATGAATTAGAATTGTTTTGCTCTTTGTTCAGAATTAACCAACCCAGCTATGGGCAATACTTCCCAAAAATTATAAGACTTCTCAAGAAATCTGTATACCTACTAAATCTTTAGTAGGCAACATGAAGTTTCACCTTTGCTTATTGCATAAATACATCTCGTGCACACAAATCACATTTGACTTAGATAACAAACCCAGCATTCCAATAACGTAATCAATACACAACCAACGTCTAGAAAATAATCTGCAAACATTTTTCATTCGCAAACGTACAAACAACAAGATCTAATATCTCCTGGCTGACGGGGACGCGCGTCACGTTTGCGTCGCGTCGCGCCACGTCGCGTCACTCCGCGTCTAATAACGACGCGACGCGATGCACTCGCGACTAGCCTGAGATATGTGACAATGTACTGCAGTCTAAGATATGTCGACTTGTTTTCATTTCCTTGTCGTGTTATGAATTTTGGAGACCGTTTTTGCTGTTTCATATCTCGTTAATGTGATGTTTATTCGTGTTTAGCGTTATTACCGTACTTGGGTTCTTTTACATTAACGCGGTGTGGATATCTATGGGTATGGAATGTCCCATGCTATTGCTAAATGGATTTTAACAACATTACAGCGTTGTTTTTGGTATAGGAATGCCATGGTTCTTCAGTAGTTTTGATAGTGTTCGTACATGTTCACTGGGAATGGCGAATAGTGACAACTGACTATCGGATACCATTTGATAATTACCATTATCATGTCTTAGTTAAATAGGTAAGTTAAGTTTTTTTAATGAAGAATAACTAATTATTATCCCTTACGTTTATCCCTTAGTACACACAGAACAGAGGCCTAAATACTAACCTTATTTATATGCCCTCTATTCTGTCGCCACAGCAGAGTGGCGGGTCAATTGTTATGTTATAAGTATAGACGACAGCAGGTCAAGTTAACTGAATCTGTCAAATCTATAGATATAAAAATCAAAGTCCTGCCTGACTCATTCACTGACTCATCAACGCAGGGCCCAAACCCAGGGCACAGAGGTTCATCTTAAGACTTTCACGCGAAATAAGAAAGGATTTCCTGAAATTCCTTCGGGAACGGGAAAAAACTGGTTCAAGTTTTACGCGGGCGAAGCCACTGGTTTTGCTATAAGGTTAAAATTTTATTGAAGAAATTTGACAAATTGTGGTAACTTGATGTGTCGGTACGACCTGTACTTTACTCCCTCAATTCACAGCACACTCATTTTCAATCAGCCACTGTTGTAGTAATTAGTCCTCGTAAAATACGCATCATCGATCTTCGTAATCGGTTTAAAGTAGCTATTATGTGTTTATCTAGTTCTTTTTTTGTGGAGTTTCTGCTTACTGAACAATTATAGTGCGTAATGATCGATTTTTTATAGTTATTCGTCATTACATGACGGACGTGAGGGTCGTATAGTTGTGATGGATATGACTTGGATTGGCTGCAATAGTAATATAAATTAATCGGCTCATTGAAGGGAAATACATTGTTTAAGAACATATTATTTTCTTGAGTATCTGTTCACGATCTTGAGAGTAAGGAAACGCAGAGTTCGTCCTATTATTAGATGGGGTTGATATACGTAAAGCAGTGGGCATAGATTGAAAAATAATAATAAATAAGATGGCTTTCAGGAGACATTCGAGAGGCCTATGTCCAGGAGTAGACTCACATTTAATTTATATGCAGTACTTAGTGTTTTGTGCACTTAACAGCTGTCCGTTTTCAATGGACGACAGACTTATTTGTACTGACTGACAACATCTGTCAACTGCACCAAAAGACGGTCAGACCCTCAGGTCAGACCATAGGAAGATCACTGACATCATTCAACCTTTATGGTACCTATTT
This sequence comes from Heliothis virescens, assembly GCA_002382865.2. Lineage (NCBI taxonomy): Eukaryota > Metazoa > Arthropoda > Insecta > Lepidoptera > Noctuidae > Heliothis > Heliothis virescens. The sequence goes on from NWSH02000560.1 coordinate 1,689,385, forward strand.
TAAGTCTAGATATTGACATTGTAACTTCCTTAACCTTCAAATGGAAGATCAAATAGGAAATGGAACATTATTTCAGGACATCAAAGATCGATATTAAATTAGAGATCTGTCGTATAATTTAATGCTATTTAAAATAACATAGTATTAGCAGGAGCGACGTGAATGGTAGACGCGGATCACAGTGGGCTTGTTGAATAAACTGCGTAATATACGCTTGTGTATGCTTATGAGTAGCTGAAGGTACTGTCTAAGGTATAAGCTGAAGCGATTTGGAAATTGATAAAAAACTTCTGAAAGAAGCAGTCCTTTGAAACGGACTAATAAATTAGTTCGAAGAAGTTTGTAATATTTTTTATAAAGCCGTTTAATTGGTTTCCACAACGAGCAAAACACAGCCATGTTTTTTAAAATCCATAGATACGATCGATGTTTTATGCAATTGAATACAGAATTAGCGACCCTTAACCAATGTTTAAATTAAAACGCAACTGCTTTTGAATGCAAAATNCGACAAGCTGAAGCGATTCGAAAATTGATAAAAAACTTCGTCAGCAAAGTCAGGGACACAGTCCCTTGAAACGGGTTAATAAAGTAGTTCGAAGAAGTTTTCTTAATGCTATATTTTTTTTATCTAGTCGTTTAATTGGTTGCCACAACGAGCAAAACCAAGCCATGTGTTAAAATCAATAGATACGATCGATGTTTTATGCAATTGAATACAGAATTAGCCACCCTTAACCGAAGTTATATAAATAAAAACACAACTGCTTTTGAATACAAAACAACTCGGTATTTGATACTTATACAATTTTACATGTGCAGTAATTCAAACAATGACTATTGTCAATGTATGTGAGAAATTCATTATACACTTTTCTTAGAAATCAACATTATAAAATGAAAGTACTGCTTATATTGTAAAATTGTTGTATACTTAACTGTGGATGAATGTTCAGTATCGCGTCTTCTTTTAGTAATGTGCTCGCTCCCGCCCCCGCTTGTAACTCAGACGACCTCACTAATAGACCGCTGTCCGCCAACGCACAGTCCTCGTTGTTAAGGGCAGTGTACACGATCCGATCGCAATATTAACATATTCGACGTATTTAAATGTCTTCATCCGAGTGCGGCGAACTTACCCAAACGTAGGCGTTTACGACCACTAACGCCAGTAAGGCCACTAACGCCTGAGACCACATCAATACAGTTTTAGGATGTAGTTTCCACGGGATACGGACGAAATTTGCCAGCGCCAATTTACTATTGTTTTGCGAAGGGATCCACAGCACTAAATCTTTATCTATTCCCCACTAGGCCCTCCGCGAAATTAAATTCAGTTTGTCGCGTATTCAACCGTTTATTACATACTTATGTTCTTTTAACTACAACATTTCGATCTCTAGATAGTAATTACAGCAATTAATTTGAAATTTTATTTTTTTCGCTACCAATTACTTGAGTGTGCGCACTTTAACTCGTAAAACTTAGGAAAGGTTGCACGAATTGCATTCGTTGATAAAATATTAACATAATTGAAGGAATGTTTTTTTGTTGCAATTTAAAATAAGTTATCGATAAAGGANGCAATACAGTTTTAGGATGTAGTTTCCACGGGATACGGACGAAATTTGCCAGCGCCAATTTACTATTGTTTTGCGAAGGGATCCACAGTACTAAATCTTTATCTATTCCCCACTAGGCCCTCAGCGAAATTAAATTCAGTTTGTCGCGTATTCAACCGTTTATTACATACTTATGTTCTTTTAACTACAACATTTCGATCTCTAGACAGTAATTACAGCAATTAATTTAAAATTTTATTTTTTTCGCTACCAATTACTTGTGTGTGCGCACTTTAACTCGTAAAACTTAGGAAAGGTTGCACGAATTGCATTCTAAATATTAACATAATTGAAGGAATGTTTTTTTGTTGCAATTTAAAATAAGTTATCGATAAAGGAGGTTCGTCCTGGTGGTTAAAAGTGTCGGTTGAGCGCCGGTGGTCCGCGCATTAGCATCGCGACACACGCGACGTCGCGAAATGTTGCGCTTTCATGTACTCGGCCTTATGTCGATGCTTCGTCAACCGTGGCTACGATTTATTTGCTTTTTAATATGGACAAGTCTTGAGTACGGAATTAGCTTTGCAAAAAGGAGTTTTTAGTTTGTTTTAAATTAAGGAAAGACCATGTAGGCAGATGATAAGGAAAACGTGAGTGCGGTTATCTTTTCGCAAAAGTCGTAAAAGTCGGTTGATGAGTCATTACGGCAACTTTATCTAGGTTTATCCTACTAGGTTTGTGCTGAACATCATACTAATGTACACCAGGTATGTAGATTGGTAAACACGTCAGGCATAAAATGTTCGCGTTATATCGATAACTTTTTGTTTTAGGTTTAGTTCATTTAGAATTATTTAAAAAAGCAAGCGAACTTTATTTTAATTAATATAATATTACGTGCGTTTGTTTTTGNCTCATACTAATGTACTTTACTAGGTACGTAGATTGGTATACACGTCAGGCATAAAACGTTCACGTTATGTTAAGAACTTTTTGTTGTAGGTTCATTTAGAATTATTTAAAAAAACAAGCGAACTTTATTTTAATTAATAAAATAATACGTGCGTTTGTTTTTGTGATAAGAATTTTATAGTCCCAGAGTCAGTGAACAATAAAACAGCAATTATCTTCTAATGCTGTTTTGTTTATTTTCATGCGACTTTTAATAGGGTTTATTTATTTATTATCAGATCACTATATTTAAAACAATATCGGGAGGTATTATCACTTGTTATGAGTGAGCTGATTCAGCGATTAATAAAAGTTTTGGTCAAAAATGTCGTCAGTAGCTTACAATTACTTCGTTTTTGTTGAATGCACCTTGTTTCTTAATTATGGAAATAGTATTAATTTGAGTCGATAAACTAAAATAACAATAAACGTATCTGTAAGCTCTACAATACGAACACCAGCTGTATGAATGTCGCAATAATTCAACAATAACATTACAAGTGTTTCACATTACTCGCGCGAATTGACATAATTTTATTGACAGCAAAACTATCGGTCAGTAACCACCTCAAGCAATCAACAGATAATGTTATCTACAATTAAAACTAGTCACGACAGCAATACTTATCTTGAAAAAGGCTGCAAATAAATAGGTTTTTATTGCGAACCTTTTATTTCAGCTACCTTCGTTAAAACCGAGCTAATTCAGTATCTGTGCGCAATTATAATTAAGGCGTAAGACCTCACACACGCTTAATTAACGACTGTCGATTAAAAAAAAGACGTAAGGCGCGATTCAGAGGCGGCGTCGATAACGCGACTATCGCGCGGTGAGGTCGGGCCCTAATGAAGCTATGCAAATTGTGCGCGCCCACGCGACGCGCGTTTGAAACGCCGCTGACGGCCGCCGCTACCGATTTCAACCGGTTCGCTTCAGTATTGTCTCGATTGTAATCGATTTTGATGTGATTTAGTTTAATTGGGCCGACAGGAGGCTCGATGTTTCAAATATTCTTAATCTAAGATGTTTATTTATTCCTGTTCCGGCTGGATATGTAAAACTGCGAGCGGGTTAACACCAGGTGCATCGCCGCAAGATGCCACATGTCGCCAACCTGCTACTTATGGCGCCATTTTTCTTTGCAGTAATTGCCGGTGTGAACAGCTGAGATACTGGCGATGTGCATTATGAATTCTTAGATTGGAATTAATTCTGCATATAGTGCTAATGGTCGAATTCCTTATTCAGTAATCTTAAGAATTCCACATAGTGCTCGTGATATTCAAATTAAATATTAAACATTGTAGCTTTTGACCCATCATTTCAGCCGTCAACAGTTAGATCTAACGTATCATTCACGCCATTCTCTTATCTCCTGGACTTGAAGTTTCAATACCTAATCCGTTTGCTAAAAGGGGTAGATCAAGTCGGTAATCGATAACAATCGTTTGGAACGAATCGGTAACGTCCGAATATCGATTGTCGTTCAAACCGATACGGCAGGTGCACAGCTGATCTGATAAGCGCGTCTTGTGCAGATTTCAAATGCAATTTCAAATTTTGAAGATAAACTTGTCGTTTATGATGGTAGAGGCTGGTTTAGATGACATCCTTGATTTTGAATTAAGACAGTATGATTTTAGGAATACAGTCTCTATTAGGTATGTGGCATACTAGGTCATGCTTGTTGTAAGAAAATAGTGATTTTAGGGAATTATATTTTCGTCATTGTTCGTAGTTCTACCAATCTTGAAGATAGCTTCGCTATGTTATGAATCTGATCTCGAGTCACTATTTCTATGTTAATAGGAAACCCAAACACCTAAGGCTTAACATTAAATTTTCTATCGCTGTAGTCACCAAGACCGATGATTATACATTCGACGGCTACCTAAAGTTCCTTATATCAATTTTCACGCGACATAAGTAGAAAGAGGTAATGATTGATTTGCGTTTCATGATGATTGGCAAAAAAACAAACAATGTCTAGTTGCTTGATTAGACTTTCTGTGTCTATTAGATAATATTGGCAATGGCATAGTTATCATTAGGAGTAATTTAGTCAGCAATACTAAAAATGAGGTTTAATACCGTTGAAGTCATCAAATCAGTTGTCATTTGATTTTTATTACATGCGGGGTGATAAGTACTTGTTAGTGCTGTTGTAAATCATTTGTATTATGAGCACTTTTGTAATTAGATCTAGTTTTTTGTTCTGATTTATCATTTAAGGCTGCGTTATTAGCAAGGTTAACAAGTAATATTTGTTTCATCATTTCTTCTGTCCCTCTTCTGATTATTTCTCTAAAAGTGGATTTTTTTAGATGAAGTTCATCTAAAAAAATCCACTGAATGGCTCATTTAGATACAATGCCCTGATCTTCACTCTGTTACATTCACAGATAAACCAAAACCTTCTTTATATGAGGTAGACGAAACAGTTCTGTCTAATATCCAAAATTCCAAAAACTGAGTCTGTCGACACGACTCTGATAATAATCCAGGAGTAATAAACTCATAATTGTAAATTTCAAAACTGTAGTGAGTAGAGGTTATGAAAACTAATGGGAGTATTCTACAAAGTTCTATAAATGTTCACCTGTTTTAATTTACCACCGAATATTTGCTACACATGACCGCAAGTGTTTTATTAATCACGTACCTAAAAAAGCAGCCACATCTTCCAGACACAAAACATTCACAACTCGCATCCAATCCCAGCCGAACCTTTTCACATCACATCAAAAATTTCCAATTTAACCGCGTACTTCGCCTCCCTGGCTCCTCGACTACGAACGAGGAGTTGCACACATCCGGATATGAAGATAGCAGTCGGAAAAACGAAAGCGTACTCAGTTGTACGTTGTTCTTGAGCATTTTTTTTGTTCGTACGTTTTGTCGCAGTTGCGATTTTTTTGTCGTCTTTTGTATGGTGTATCGATTCGTTGGGTGTTGTGCTTGAGACTGTTTGCGAGAAGATGATGAATACAAATGTTGTGTCTTTGTTGGTGATTGGTTGTTTGTGAATGTACAGACAGGTGTTTTAATTGATCGTGGAATATAGTTGAGAAGAAAGTGATGTTTGCAGTGGAAAGCTAAAATGTCAAGTCGGTGTGTCCGTTTTGTGACCAAGTAGTGGACATGGAATGAAAAGACTCCAGCTTGAAGAAAAATACTTGGTATAAAACAATGTTAATTTTAGGCCCAAGTTCATCGACAAAGTAAACGTCAGTTTCTTGAAACAACTATTTACTATGGGTTTTCACGTTCAATTTTTAAAGTAAACGTAACCTTAAGAAAAGCGGTCGTCAATGTTGTCGGTCAATTTGAGCTTTCATACTAGCCAAATAAATCTTACAGAACTTTAGGTACACGATCAATTTACTGTACCTACTTACAAGGCAAGTATTATTAACTAAATAATGAACTATAATCACAACATGATAATATCCAACCTACAGGTTTACAAACTGAATTATTGTACTAACATATTTTATCAACTTTTCGTCTAATTTAGCGACACTTTAGTCACTTTTCGAGGCTGTATAATAGACTAAAATTTATGGTCAGGCTAGAAGTAAATCAATTTAAATTTAAATTGCGCTGATTTATTCACATAGTCTCGGAGATAAAGTGCGTTTTATCTATTGTGCGTTTGGTTATAGTTTGTGCAGTTTAGTTGAACTTTCGTTAATTGGCTTATTATGTTTGGGTCATTTTATGTTGACAAGTTTGTTGCGTACAGTAATTAGAAGCATTCTTTGATTTTCTTCTTACAAGGACGGTGGTCAGGTTGATCATAATCAGGTTGATAATCTAAAGAATTTGCAGATATATGAAAAAGTCTAACTATCATATCATAAGCTTTGCCTGCATTTCAATGAAACAATTACAATGTCTGGAATACAAAACAGCTTAAAGCAGCTAATTCAGCTTCGTCCATCCCAAAGTCCATATGCGCAAAAATGTACCTATTTCTCTTTAGTTACTTCTGCTCAAAGTAATATGCAGTAATCCTATCGCATTTTGATAATTTNCTGGGTGTTGTGCTTGAGACTGTTTGCGAGAAGATGATGAATACAAATGTTGTGTCTTTGTTGGTGATTGGTTGGTTTGTGAATGTACAGACAGGTGTTATATTTGATGGTGGAATATAGTAAAGGAAGGAATAGTTTGAAAGTCGGTCTGTCCGTTTTATGATCAAGTAGTAGAACTGAAATGAATAGGCTTTAGCTTGAAGCAAATACTTGGTACTTGGTATAGAACATACGTCGTTTTAGGCCCAAGTTCACTGACAACATGAACGTAATTTTTTTTTCGATGAATTTTCAAAGTTAACAATTGTTTTAAGAAAAACGGGCGTTAATGATGTCGGTCAACTTGGGCTTTCATGCTTGCCAAATAAATCTTACAGAACTTTAGGTACACGATCAATTTACTGTACCTATTTACAAGGCAAGTATTATTAACTAAATAATGAACTATAATCACATGATAATACCCAGCCTACAGGTTTACAAACTGAATTATTGTACTAACATATTTTATCAACTTTTCGTCTAATTTAGCGACACTTTAGTCACTTCTCGAGGCTGGATAATAGACTAAAATTTATGGTCAGGCTAGAAGTAAATCAATTTAAATTTAAATTGCACTGATTTATTCACATAGTTTCGGAGATAAAGTGCGTTTTATCTATTGTGCGTTTGGTTAGTTTGTGCAGTTTAGTTGAACTTTCGTTAATTGGCTTATTATGTTTGGTAATTGTGTTTGGGTCATTTTATGTTGACAAGTTTGTACAGACAACAGCAGGTCAACGTATACGAATCTGTCAAATTTTACCAATCGAAAATTAACCTACCTCCATTGTGATAAGGTTGAAAATCGATTGCAGAAATTTGACAGATTGTGGTAACTTGATGTGCTGTCGTCTGTACAGTAATTAGAAGCATTCTTTAATTTTCTTCTTACAAGGACGGTGGTCAGGTTGATTCGTGTAATCTACAGAATTTGCGAAAAAGTCGAACTATCAACCAATACGCAACAAATAAGCTTTGCCTACATTTCAATGAAACAATTATAATGTCTGGAATAAATAACAGCTTAAAGCAGCTTCGTCCATCCCGAAGTCCATATGCGTAAAAATGTACATATTTCTCTTTAGTTACTTCTGCTCAAAGTAATATGCAGTAATCCTATCGCATTTTGATAATTTCTTCTCTTTAGAAACTAAAATTAGATAATTAGCCACAACTTGCCGATGATTCGATATTTAATTAAACTTGTTTAAACGTTTCTCGTGGCTTTCTATGCCATTTACAGCTTTATTACTCATAATAATGTAATTAAACCTTCTTTGAACGTTTGATTTGCGCCGAAGCCGGCTATTTCACGTAAATGTCATAACTTCTGATAGAAACGGCTTGTAAACCAGGGTTCATTCACCCGAGCGGTCACTGAAACACCATAAAACCCTCAGATCGATTCTGATCACATTTTTGTATCCATCTGAATAAAACGCATCTGCATTAAACGTACAACCATCATACGTAGACTATAAAACTTTTACAGTCCCATAAGTTACGCGTGTGTTCGTAAAGTTGTCGGCGTACGCTTGTGTGCGTGCCGATCAGCCAATCACGTTCGTCCGTCACCGGTTGACATTAGCCGGGTAATATATGATTGAGGCTGGACATTTNTAAACCAGGGTTCATTCACCCGAGCGGTCACTGAAACACCATAAAACCCTCAGATCGATTCTGATCACATTTTTGTATCCATCTGAATAAAACGCATCTGCATTAAACGTACAACCATCATACGAAGACTATAAAACTTTTACAGTCCCATAAGTTACGCGTGTGTTCGTAAAGTTGTCGGCGGGCGCTTGTGTGCGTGCCGATCAGCCAATCACGTTCGTCCGTCACCGGTTGACATTAGCCGGGTAATATATGATTGAGGCTGGACATTTTTCGCATTCGCCGATATTTTAAAGTGAGATAAAATCGTTTGGTGTTTATTGCGTTGATATTCGTTCCTTTTATTACTGATTTGTTAGGTATGCAGGTAACTATATAAGTTATATTATGTACTGAGATTTAATGATGGCTGGGTGACGTGTGGTGCCCAATGTCCAAGTTATCGGGGATTCGGTTACTAGTTGTTAAATTATGTCAAGGATTTTTTTTATTTATGCACAAGACTAAGTTACTTATATGTGTTCCAAGGTTTATATTAATTTCATTTTAAACTGCACATCAGCAAATAAAAGTTGAATATATCACAGAATTCATTAGAACATTATAAAAGCTTTCAAAGAACAAGTCAAACAGACTTACATATTATTGAATCAGCAAATGAAAAAAACTATTAGTTCATTTCCCTGAATTAGTTAATTTGCAATAGAAAGACGGGGAAATGAAAAACTAAACATGTATTTAACATAAATTTCTAGAACATTATTATAATATTGTAATGTACAAAACAATGTTTTTACTATTTCAAATTTTTTTAATTTAAAATGATAGCATTCAATTTTCATCATCAACATATCCTGACTACTTCTGAAAGGAAGCTATTGATGCGGTTTTCACCAATTAAGTTTTCCCTAAACAACCACTTTTACCTAATCACCAACCCATCAAAGAAAGGGCAATATTTTCATCAATCAATGTCCGTACAATCACCACNTATTCGTTCCTTTTATTACTGATTTGTTAGGTATGCAGGTAACTATATATGTTATATTATGTACTGAGATTTAATGATGGCTGGGTGATGTGTGGTGCCCAATGTCCAAGTTATCGGGGATTCGGTTACGAGTTGTTAAATTATGTCAAGGGCTTTTTGTTTTAATTTAATTTATGCACAAGACTAGTTACTTATGTGTGTTCCAAGCTTTATATTAATTACATTTTAAACTACATATCAACAAACAAAACTTGGACATGTTTCAGAATTCACCAGAACATTAGAAAGGCTTTCGAAGAACAAGTCAAACAGACTTACATATTATTGAATCAGCAAATGAAAAAAACTATTAGTTCATTTCCATGAACTGGTTAATTTGCTTTAGAAAGATGGGGAAATTAAAAACTAAACATGTATTTAACATAAATTTCTACAACATTATTATAATGTTGTAATGTACAAAACAATGTTTTTACTATTTCTATATTTTTTTATTTAAAATGATAGCATTCAATTTTCATCATCAACATATCCTGACTACTTCTGAAAGGAAGCTATTGATGCGCTTTTCACCAATTAAGTTTTTCCTAAACAACCACTGTCTAATCACCAACCCATCAAAGAAAGGGCAATATTTTCATCAATCAATGTCCGTACAATCACCACAATTGCAACAAGAACTAAAAAACCCGTTGAGCGTCCGGCCGTCACATATTGTTGGGGACAATTGAGATTCATGTGCACCCAAGGGCCTGTGATTCATGAGGTAACTAATGAACGGCGAACAGTCTGTCTGTTTGTCATAGTTGTCCTGATATGTCACGCTAGATTGGTTGTGTCACCACTCGAATTGGTGGTCAAGTTAAAGTTGGAAGTTGCTTTTGAGTTGCTTTTGTAAGGTCTTCATGAAAATTAAGTCTGTAATGCTGAGGAAGTATGTGAAAAAGTTATTTCCTCAATAATCTAGAATTTTGAATACAAATATGGGTAGTGTATCTCTATGTTGCTGAACGGCCTTTCCGAATATTCTATCTGTAGTTCTGTTAAAGATAGGAATTTTACACTACATGCCCATACATGTTAAAATAATGATGAAAACATCCCCACACTATCATAATATCAAAGTACTATCTCTAGTAATTAAATTAACAGATTGATAGAATATTGAGGATGGCCATTAGTCAGGAAATTACTTAAAACGGTTCCTTACATTTTCTGACTACAGGATTCCGCGTGTTCTACAGTCCAGTCAACTAACAAAATACTCAAGCAAATGTTCGTATCATTTACAGTCAGACTCGTAATTACTTCTCATAAACACGCGTAACTCTCATCTAATCCCATACTCACCTTTCACGACACCCACAACAAATGACACAGTGGAAACTCACACTATGACTAATGTCCCCAAAAAAACCAATCAACTATAATCCAGCCATTAACTGAGCCATCCATATAACATTATTATAAGCTAATCGACGCTCAAATAAATCACTATAATATTATAAATATCTCATAATTGTAGATGGACGGATCTTCGTTGCCAAATGCCAACGGTTCGCCAATTTGTCTGTCTGTCCGTGTGATTTGTGTCGTGACTGCGTAGGTATATAATTGGGGACGATCGATGTCGCCTGCGCGGGAGTTGCGGATAGAGGATTGGGTTATTAGGATGTTGACAGCTTGAGTATTTTAAAATGTACTAGGTATAAACTCTAAAAGTACGCAGGCATTCTCTTAAGAAGATTATATTTTATCAGGAATTTTGAGTCGAAATGGTGACGCGATCTAGGAGATAAACAATTATGGTTATCGATTGATTCAAGTTGACCTAAGCAGCGAATAACAATAAAACGCAGTAGCTTTCTCGATCACAACAAGCAGAGGCGTCGGTCCACTCATAACACATTAAATTAAGCACGAATTTACCTACTTTCCTATCTGAGAAGCAAGGAAACTATAATGTCAGATATGTATCTTATCGTGAAAGTTATAGTATTGAGAGCGGAGGGTTCGAGCTATACATAAGCTATGGCTCGCTATATATTTGGAGGCTTTCACCGCGTTAATATTTCATGTTGAACGCACTGAGTGTCG
>NWSH02000560.1:1700785-1710814 GCA_002382865.2 Heliothis virescens
ACAGATAAAAACCGCTATTAATATGACCGAAAATCAATATTTCACCACAAAAATATTGCACAACATTTCGCTACAATTAAAAATCTAACCCGATTTTTTTTCTCGAATTCGAACAAAATATAATTCATTAGAGAATAGTGAAGTTTCCCAAACGCGATTTTTTTTCAATATTATATCAGTAGTGATCGGAGCCTTCGGGGTGCAAATAAACAAAAAAGTATTTCCTCTTTATTATATTGACATACAATTATTGATAGATAAAATTCGTCCTAATAAAATCCCCAGTGTGCACCCCGCGCATGAATATAATAGCAACTTTTATCGATGCGTACGCGCATCCCAGCTCCTAAGATCGTTTGCCCGCTATAAATTATATCGCAAAATTGTCGATAATCATCTACCAGCCAAGCGATTTCGTTTTACTGTCCTGTTCTTATTAGCGGTATGGGCTTGTACCGTGTGGTGAGGGCTTTATGTTTTAGATTATTGTGTCCTGTTTAATATGTGGAAAGTATTGTTTATTTGTGATTTTAAAAAATTGTTGTTCTTTAGTTATGGTTTTTGATATTGGTAAGTTTGTTGCTAATGACTGAATATTAATTTAAAATTTATATCTACATAGTTATATGTTGACAGGAATTTGAGTAAAGGAAAATGCTATGCTTTGTTTGTCTCGTCTTTACAGACCACTACAGTACCCTCAACATTGTTACCAATAATAGCAAAAAAATAATAGATTTTTCTTGACTCAAGTAATTGAGTGATAATTGCCAATTTTCAAAATATCCCTTCCCCAGTAGGTACGGGAACTATTATGAGGGAATCTGGATATTCAAAAAAACATCAAGTTTAAGATTAAGAAAAGGCTAAATTACAAAATCTTCTCTAACAAGGAATAAGACTTCAACAGCAATATCATAAATCACAATGATCCGAATGACATTCACACGACGCGATCACGTCTCACACTGCAGTTAATATGATTCGTGAAATGTCACTACCACAAATATACAGCCTTTAGCTGCTGACTCCCATTGGTTTAGTTCAAGGGTGAAGTAATTATGACGTCTTGAGATGTGTGGCAATTGTTTTGTCAGTGATTTCACGATTAAAATTGATATCCTTTACTTCAGAGTCGAAAGTAAAGTCTGTCTGTCCTGTCCGGCTTTGAGTATGAACCGATTTAAATGAAATTTGGTGCAAAGGACATAGGCTACTTTTTACGCAGGTGCGGAGAGTAGTTCCCTCGGGATGCGGGTGGAAGCGCAGGGAACGGCCAGTACAAAATAGAAACTTTAAGAAGAGACATTTGCGTTTTATGATAACTTTACACAATTTTCTACTAAGTAACAATTTGTTACCAATAATCTACCGGCAACATTAACCAAATTTCGCTCACATGCCAACAAAAACTGTCAACCCTCAAACGGCTGCGTGCAACAAGTCGCTCCACAGGTGCCCCAAGACGCCCCTCACCCCTGTCTTATTAACCCGCGGTAATCACACGAGACAAGCCTGAGACAGATTGATTGGCTTTCGACGACCCACTCCGCTGCTTTTTAGTCGCCAAATAAGGGTTAAGATAACTCAGTAAAGAAATATTTTTTCAATAGCTGTGTCGATTGAAATAGTGATGAGTTTTTTCATTGCGTTTTGAGAATTAAGTCTAAGTCTAAAATAAAGATTTTTCATTCAGCTTTTGCCTAGAATGTCAGAGAAACTGCGGGAAGTATACTAAGGATGTTCCCTTATTAAAAAATAACTTTACCAAGATGTACCGTAATGACAGCACATCTTTATAATAAACCAATCAGGGCCCACCTGTCAATAACAAGCATAATAACACACGGATATTTCAATACGCGCTAATTTGGCGGCCATTGCAATCTCGCGCAGTTCGGCCGATTTACTGCGCCTAATGGCGACCGGCGCGCGCGCACCGCCACTGTCATTACAGACTATTACGCGAAATGCTGAATTTTACTCTACTAAATTGATGGGAAGTATGAAAATTGACACTTGGTTATCAATTAATTTGTATTTTTTTTAAGTTTAAGAAGTAATAACACTTTTGTTAAACGGTTTATTCGGTGTTTTCAATTATGTAGTTAGTAATGTTAAACTGCTTGTAAAAGCTGGTTAGGATGCTATTCTTGGTTCTGCTTTTGTTTATTTTTTGTAGGACTGCAATAATAATTGGCTCCCAGTTACAACTTGCACTAACTTTGTTTATAAAAGCTGTCCCCAAAAGATTAATAGCCAGTTACAACTTGCACTAACTTTGTTTATAAAAGCTGTCCCCAAAAGATTAATAGCCAGAGCAATTATTACACTTCAAAGCATAAAACCCAATTCAAGATCGTTTACTGATATGACTTACGACTTTTAAAGGAGCAATAAAAATATGACTTGTACCACACTAAATTATATTTACCCTATATTGCCTTAAGGTAAAACAAATGTAATAAACTGTCAACGAATTAAACCATCAATTGATCACAACAGGTGAAGTTTGGGCGTGTCGTGTTATAGATCAAAATGGCGAATATCGAAATGTCGCTGCGCGTACGCAAGCGACTGTGAGTTATTCGTTCGTGATAGTTCACGAGGCGATTCCGATACGATATTTATCTGGTATCAGTATAGGCGATTTATCTGTCTTCCTATTGTTTATTGAAGATTAGTTTGCTTTAAATACGTATATCTGGAACGTTTGAGGGTTAGATAAATGGGAGATGGCAAGAATTCATCTTCTTGTTGCTTGTCTTAAAGATAGCTGTAGCTTTATGGTTATAAAATTTACAGAAGTATCTGGTGTTCTTTCTTCTTAGAACGCAATACTATGATAACTTTTCAACTTTCTCAAAAAGGAGGAGATCTCAATTGTTTTTTTTTTATCGAGTATCTATTATAATCGAGTAACTTATATATATTTATAATCGAGTAGCTAAAACTCGATTCGTAGAAGACGCCTGGACCGATTTGGAAAATTCTTTCTTTATATGAAATGCTTGCCATTTTTGATTTGCTAATCCTAGTTTTAGGTATCAATTTTTGCGAAATTAATAAAGATTTTTTTTAAATTGCGATACTAATCTTCTGGATTCTATAAAAAAAACAACGCACTTCCTGATCACATTCCATAAATTCTTAAAAATACTATATTCCTCAGTAGTTTTTCTCAAAATTTTGAAAATATACCTCAATAGTTTCGCACAAAGCCAGTTTGGTCGCCAATAACAATGCTACAAGTAATACATTGTGCGGTGACAGTGTCAAACACCTGCGGAGGTCGCCGACTGGTCACGACTCACTTGTTCCTAATGTACTGGTTTAAGAGATTGATGCTGACTGTACCGGTATTTTCGATAATAATGATGATAAGATATTTTACAGAAAAACAATTGAAGATTTTTTTAACCACGTGAAATGTCAATTAAAAAATGTAAATTTTAACACCTTTGACAGTCGTTACTAGTAGTCCAGAAAGTCTGACCTAAGTCTTACTAAAGGGTATCGGGATGCGTGTGTAACTGGGTTATGGAGGTCAGATAGGCAGTGACTCTATCTAAAACAGCTATTTAATTCAGCTTCATCGGTTAGACTGTAAGATGAAGTGTAAAGTGATAATATTAGACTTTGCGCAGGGTCGTCAGACAAAGACAGAAAGACAAAAGTCAAAGACTAATCACGGCCAATTTTTTCCTTATATACTGTCTTACTAGCTGATGCTTATTGGGAACTATTAAGTATGGATCACGATAGAGATTTTCAAAGATTTTTGATCTTTTTCTGAAGGGAACAGGACCAAAACCCTAATTCCAAGATCCAGGAACAAACAACCTTAACTAAAGTCCTATTCTATCAAACTCTCGCCACAAAAACACTAAAATACGTAATACACAGTGGGATGACATTAAGTACGGCGTGTAGTCGGAGAGCCGGTCACGAGTAGGGGTCGCAATACCGGACCATTTTAGCAATACCGGTATTTTCGGTATTGGCTTCGGACCAATACCGGTATACCGGTATTTTCGGTATTTCCGAGATTAAGCCAAAGTTAGCAAACACACAATGCCGGATTTTTTGTGGGACCCGTCCCCACCCTCCAATAGACTTGAAAAGTTGAAACTGATGTCATCAGAAACGTCTCGTTCGGTAGATCATACTTCTCATGACGATTTACTCCAAATTATGGGGCTTAGGTTAGGTTAGATAACAGTTTTTTAAGGTTGTTAACAAATTACTAAGAGTTGGGTGAGCCGATCTTGACTATTATTTTTCTAATGTAGAGAAATTACAAGGTTTTTATTTCTTTACATTTCTTTACATCATATTATAACAGTTTAGTAAAAAAACTTAAAACTAATACTAAAAGGCGTCGAAAAAGTCCTCCCCATCGCTACCGAACGGGAACGTACCCAAAAGGCTGACAGCATTGCCACGTGGAATGGCAATGCTTAATCTTTGACCAAGGTAATAGCCAGTTCTTTGGTCACGGGTAGCGTCAACCAGCCGCCTAGAAAGTTCTTTAAATAATTATATTTAAAGAATATTCTAGGTGGCTGGCCCTCGGGTCGTAGGCGTTCAGACCCCACGACCCGAGGGTTCCAACCCCAAACGGTTCGAAAATATAGTTTCCAACAAGTTCGAGGTTCTTCGCAGCCGCAGCGGCAGCAGCAGCACAACACGAAGAACTTGCCAGATGGAATGGCGCAAGAGTATCGACGCATGTCGCGTCTCACACTAAAGGCCTACCCATCTTCCAAGGGAATAACGTCATGCCATCTGGTCTCGTACCGTCGTCGCGTGCCAAGTCATTTGGGGAGAGTGAGGGAATAGGGAGTGCACCTGTGTCTGCGCAAATGATTGTGCACTATAATATGTCCTGCGTAGCCGGCTAATCTTCTTATATGAGAACAGCCGCCATCGCCGACATTCGGCCTTAGAATCCATCATATTTGGCAATCGTTACAGATGGTCAGAAGCCAGAAAGTCTGACAACCAGTCTTGCCAACGGGCATCGAGTTGCCCGGGTTAAGTTCCATCGGGATGTGACCAGTATTTTTAAACCGATTTCACAAAAAGGAGGATGAGCTCCCGCGTGTAAATTTAATTGAATGGCGTGTAACTTTTTCTATTTGTGTTTGTCTGTTACCTATTTATTTTACTAAAACCGAAAATACCGAAAATCCCGGTTTTTGTGAAATGAATACCGGTATCAGTTAGACCTTAATTTTGTCCGGTATACCGGTATTTTCGGTATTCGGTATACCGGTTTGCGACCCCTAGTCACGAGTGTCGTGTAGATGTACTGACAAACGTGGCGACAAGATTGATGCCGCTCGTACGTGCGGTAATTGAGATATTCCTAGTTATTTTACGTAATGTTTTGACTTGTCAATTGTGTCAGTTGATTTGGTAAAAGAACCGATAGCATTAAAAAGTTGAAAGTAGTCACGATAATTTTGAAAATGACTAGAGGAGGTTTTACCTTTTGATAAACAAAACTTATAATCATGCTACATTAAAAAAAATGTATTTTGGAATTACGACTATTAAATACCTATATTTTTCCAACAAAAACAAAATCTTTTCTGTTAGATTGTTTTTGCAAATACAGAATGACAAATACCACTAAAATGAGAAACTTAGCGAGAAATCGATGACACCAATAAATCGCTCACTAAGCACTAAACGATCGATTTAATGTTATCAATTTGAAATACCACAACATTTAAGGTGTGTGACAGTTTTAAAAGCCTAAATACCAACAGAATGCGTCACTGTCTCTGAAAGGAAATATGTATTATTAGAACACCCACACGATTAAATGGAGGTGCAATAATAATTTTCTTAGAAAGCACACTTAATGCTTAAATGGGCGTATCTATAAATAAATATATATAAATAGCGTAAAATAATATTGTTAACAAACAAACACATATCTGACGATACCAGCGTGATAGATACAGTTAGAGAAAAAATAAAGACCTTTTTCAGACTTCAAGAAAGCCAAGCGAACGAGTTAAAGTAGCTACAGTATGATTTAATGACAGACAATATTGTTTACTTTAAGCTTTAGAGACTCAGAAGAACCAGCTGCCTTTGAAAACTTTCCCTAATTATATACATAGATACTATATAGTAGTATACAATCAATTAATAATATTTTTTATAAAAAAGAAACGATTCGTTTTGCTAACCGATAGTTGGTTTTTAAAGTAAGCCTTAGCCTTATTAGGCTTACTTTAAAAACCAACTATCGGTTAGCAAAACAAATCATTTCTTGCTAATATGAACCCAGCATAATACAGACATTAAATAATTTTCTCTTGCAGTCTCCAAACGCTGATCTAATCTCTCCCAAAACACCTTTAGATAATTCAACTCTCCTATGAAAGCTGTCAGAAGCCATGATGGGAAGAAACCATGACAAAACCGTAAGAGCCGCGTTAAACTACACGTTTCTAGTGGTAAACACTATTGAAGGGCCCTGACGTCTTGCCGAGATGTTATTGATAGAATTTATCAGCGATCGAGCTTGGGGGGTGGGGTGGAACATGAGCGGTAGCGGACGCGACTCAAGAAGTGGCATTGGAAGTGGAAATGCTGATAATCCAGTTATTTATATAATTTGTAACTAACAACAATAACAGCTAATTAATAGGTAGTTGTAGAGAATATTAACGATGGTTCAACTTTTGGACATGTTCTTGATGTGAGGAATGACATGGTGAATATTCAAAGATGGCAGAAAAAATTTAATTTTAGTAGCGTACTTTGTAAAAATTGGGCACACAGAGTTCTGTCACAAATGAACAACGAAATATTTCAGTAAAAAAATAATTAACACCTGCCTTGTGGGAGTAAATAAAAACCTCCTTATGTCTAAGATAAGGCAACATCATCTGACTTGCCCGCTTCCCGCTCTTCCCTAGTACCACCAACACAAAGTTGAGCTGAACATCGCGCGTCAAGGCGCGTTACAGTCACGGTGTAAGCGAGTATACCTGCGACTTCCACCGACTTCTGGCCGAAGTCGAAGTCTGTAGCCGTTCAGTTCTAAGTCGCATCTCAAGCGTTAATCCTTGAAGTTATTGGTGTTTACAGTAAATGTACGTAAAATGAGAGACGATGTCTTGAGGGAATACAGATTACTTTTGCCACTTTTAGAAAATATAGGTACGTTTATGCTTTCAATACTATATGGTGCCTCTCGAAGTGAGGATCAGATAGAAAAGGTCTGCAAGGTATAGGCCAGTAANGATGCAGGATGACTTAAGGGAATACAGGTAGTTGGTATATTTTTGCCACTTTTAGGAAATGTATGTATGCTTTAAATGCTTATACACGGTTCCCCTCGAATTATGGATCAAATGGAAAAGGTTCCACTATAGAGCACAGGCCAGTAAGATTTCCACTAGGTTACCACGACTTAACGAATAGTCAGCAAGACTTAAAATAACTTCCAGAATACAAAATGGTTAATTTACGACATACATAGATCACCCATCTTTAAAATTACCGCTTTAAGTATAGAACAGAAAGACAAAGTTCTCTTAAGTTATGTATTGATAAGTAAGAGGGAAATAATATTTCAATACCAATAAATCGTGCGTGAGGCAGAACGGGACGCATAGCGCCACCTATCGGCCGTCGCGTGAAATATACCGCGACACTCACTAGGACATACAAAATAACATACAGAATCTACTTAGGGGAAAATGTTTAACTGTTTATTGTCCCGTTAGAAGACACCTTATACTTGTTTCCCGCGGTTTCATCCGCGACCCGGGGAAATTTCTTCCCGGACAAAATATAGCTTATGTCACTCGAGGATAGTCTAGCCACATCTAGCTTCAGTCAACAAGATTTTTTCAAATCAATTCAGCACTTTCGGTGCTTGCAGGATACAAACAAAAGATAAGACTGGACTAGAAGATATGTAGCGTATTTTAAATCTAGTGCTAAACCTACTTAATTCTCAATTGACAAGTGGATTACAAACCATTAACCCCTCCCACTTTGAATGGATTTATAACCTAACCCACTTTTAACCACACGCAACAAATACTCAAAAAAGCTCCAATAATTTAGCTGCCCATCAGCCAATCAATCTGGCAGGATCGACAGCCCAGTGGCATCAATCTGGCAGAAATGGCAAGCTACTGGCATCAATCTGGCAGAAATGGCAGGGGGATTGGCATCAATCTGTTTGTGAACTTATCTATGTGTTTGATGACTGGAAACGGCATTGAATGACTGCTATGCGAAAGTTTAGGATGGGTGCATAAAGGATTAATTCTGAAATAGAATTTGTAATTATTTTTGTTATATTTTTTTGCTTTTTCTGGGTAACCGTTGAAATTATTAGTTATAGAATTTTATTATTCTCGTGTTTCCCTCAACATGGCAAAAGTACCTGTAGTAATATAATTTCAGCACCAATTGTGACACCATTACATTCGATCACAGCGACATCTATTACAAATAAAAGGAGCATCACCCACTCAAGCTATCGACACCTCTCCATCAAAGATACCGTATAAAGATAAGCCTCATTCTATATTTATTCCTCTGTCCGTCTGTACATCGCCATCGCCGAAACGGTAACTCACGTCGCCAATAACAATTTATATCGATACCGAACGGTTATTGAATAGACCATCGATAAAGATTCTCGAAAATCGAGAATCGAGTTAAGTGAATATGCCGCAACGATCTATTTTCGTTTCACTTAATGGTTTTTGCACCTTATTACGATGGATGCAAGTCTGAATTTTATTTGGCAGTTGGATTAGTGATGGCAGGAGGAATTGGTGATTCTCTATTAATAGGTGTTTCTAGGTATCATTTAAATAATTTATTGGAATATTTGCGTCGTGCTAATAAACATGTCGAATCACCGAGTGTCTTAGTGTTTTATACAATTTTGTGTGAGCCTGTATATCGGATGATAATCGTCTTGTTGAAGAATTTATCAGGTATAGTTAGGTTGGCGCTTTGAGCGAACGATTTTACATAATATTACAAACGAGTTTGCACGGCTTCTAATCGATTATGACAAGGTTCAATGGCTGCGGTGTTATTTGATTTATTTCTTTGTTATCAACTGAAATGTTAATATTTTGGCATACCTTACATAACCGATATGTGACCCTGAGAAGCATTAATAAAATAGAATAAAATAATAACAAACTGTTGCTAATGCTAAGAATAATAATTGCTAAGAAGATGGCGCTGCCGCCACGTAAACATTGCGCTCCGTGTAATTTAATTCAAAAAAATGTGTAAAGTTGTAATTCCCCATAAAGTGTAGTAAAAAAATTGTTTAGATAGTGCAAATAATACGTGGAAATGTTATTACAACCGAACTCCGTCAATAAACAGTGATATAATAGTTTAAAGTTCTTGGTCTGTGAACAGTGTCATAAACAGTGTCTGTGTTGTTAAAATGATATAAACAAGGAACAAATTTAACAAACACCTTAAATACCACAGCAGCCAAACTTAAGTTAAAGTGTAAAACAAATTATAGTGAACTAATAATTCAACCCATCCATGATCGTTCTAATGCAAGGAGTAAAATAGTCTACGTTATTATTTTCCTTTTTAGGTTAGGTTTTACAAACTGCTAGTGCTTTCACATTCAAAAAAACCGTCCAAGTGCGAGTTTGGAACCTCGGCACGGAAGGGTCCGGTACATTATCTATGAAGAAAAGTACAATTAGGAATGGTAAGTGTGAGTTACTTAAGTTTGACATTATTTCTAATAGATGGCGCAGTTATACAATTTTGGCAATTAATTAATATAAATCAACAGGCTTAATAATTTTTTTTTAATTTTTTAGTATTTTGGTTGTTATAACGGCAAATTTGTAGATGGCGCTGCCGCCACGTAAACATTGCGCTCCGTGTAATTTAATTCAAAAAAATGTTTAAAGTTGTAATTCCCCATAAAGTGTAGTAAAAAAATTGTTTAGATAGTGAAATAATACGTGGAAATGTTTTTACAACCGAACTCCG
>NWSH02000560.1:1717055-1728385 GCA_002382865.2 Heliothis virescens
ATATTATATCCGTGATCACGGTATTACGGGATCCCGGAATACCGGTATTGAAAGCCCTACTTGAGAGGCTGTTGCATTAACCACTGGGCCATAGGCTGGCTACCATATAGAAAAAAAAAACAAATGTAGGTATTACAGCATTCATATCATAAACAGCTAATCCAACAATAATGAAATCAGATCCATTTAAAACGAGAACAGCAATGACATTACAGGTGCGCTAGATAACACTCAGTTAGCCTTGACTAAAAGATTAATGGCTAGATTTAACCAGGCGAACTTATCACAATTGATGATCAATTACTATAGTTCTGAAGTTTCATCTATAAACTTGTAATAATTTCATTTGTGTTTGGACTTGATATTTCCCGTTGTAGGTTATTCCTCCAGTAAAATATTTCAAGCTTCCGAATTTTTAAATTCTTATAAAAAACTTATTTTACAATATATAGTCAAACTTTTTCCTTCCTTAGCAAGGTTATAGGTTAGTCCACGTGTTATCATTGGACAAATTAAGCTTACAACGTACCTATTACCATTTCTTATTCTTGGCTTCCAATCTAAGTAAATAGAGCTTTGAAAGGAAAACTGAAACTTTGACTAAAAATCTTATAAAAAATCGGTCATCTTAGCTTCTTCATAATAACAGACCGTAGTTTTCACAAAGAACTATGTACAGATCTTGTTTGATATTACTAAACACATTTTTACCTATACGTAACATCGTGTGGCCTAGTCACCGAGTCATACAAAGACAATATGCATGTACATACATTTACATACAAGTGTCGCTCACCCGTTTTTTTTTAATAAAACATCTATGTATTTACCTGCTTGACTGTCCAACTGACCCCACAGGAGCAAGTGACCACAGCTGCCCCAAAATCAGCGTAACGCTTACNGTCATACAAAGACAATATGCATGTACATACATTTACATACAAGTGTCGCTCACCCGTTTTTTTTTAATAAAACATCTATGTATTTACCTGCTTGACTGTCCAACTGACCCCACAGGAGCAAGTGACCACAGCTGCCCCAAAATCAGCGTAACGCTTACAACAATATAAAAATAAAATAAAAAAAGCTGTCCATAGTTTAGTGAAATTTATGGCCACCCTTGATTTACAGGCTTTCTCTTTGAACTATTGTTGTGGACTAGTTAGCATAAATGTTATGTTGGTGGTAACCAAATGGTTAAAGAATTTTTGCCTTTTATGTTTCGGGTTTTATTTGGGAGTAGCGATGAGAATCCTTATATACTAATAAATAAATATCTATACTAATATTATAAAGCTGAAGAGTTCGTTTGTTTGAACGCGCTAATCTCAGGAACTACTAGTCCGATTTGAGAAATTCTTTTAGTGTTAGATAGCCCATTTATCGAGGAAGGCTATAGTTACTATCCGGGTGCGCGGAGTAGTTCCCGTGGGACACGGGTGAAACCTCTGGTGGAAGCTAGTAATAGATATGTAGACATTCTACTCTATTTTAGAAGAGTAAGTACGAGTATGTTTGATTCATTGACTTGAAACCAGGAAGGTTTCCAATGGTCCATTTCTATTACCTATCTATCCGCTGTTTTCGATAGACATAATATATTTCGAGCTAATTTCAAAATTCTATCTCTAATTGCAAATCAACAGACAGGTTATGTAAATCCAGCGTTACAAGATTATTTTTTCACCGATCAGTATTATTGTAAGGAATAATTTTTCAACTTGACTTAATTCTAATGTCATTGTCATGTATTTAACATGAAAACAATTATTTAACTAAAAAATACAGTAGTCCAATTACAAATACCTTATACGTGTGATGAATAAGCCATGACACAAGTACCACCTGTTACTTGAAATAAGAAAGCTAAACGCGTACAGATAATATCTATTACTAAATACTTTTGACATAAAAAGCCCCATGAAAACACAGTCCCATTATTGTCAAGTCTACGCCTCGTATATCATTGGTACATACTTTTTCACCAGCCAATAACTCTTTGAAAAAAACCGGCTAAGTGCGAGTCGAACTCGTGCACGAAGGGTTCCGTACAAAAATTACCTTTGTTGTATGGCGAGTCCTCTAAAATTCTTATTTTAAGAGGCAACAGAATTCGATCGTTTGTGAAAATTTCAGCTCTCTAGCTATAATGGTTTAGAGGATACAGCCTACTGCTAGGCAGACAGCGAAGTCTTAGTAATAGGATCTAATTTTACCCTTTGGGAACGGAACCCTAAAAAGCCCACAAAACTTCAGGTAGGGTCCAAATTATAGATTTACTTCAAACGTAATGAATAACTTATACAGCCCAACAGTTGTTGGTCCCTTTACGCTTTTTTACGCTTTCCGTAATCATTTGACCGACAGACGGTTTTATTACCCTTTTTATATATGTGAGAAAACAATTGTTAGGCCACAAAATTGCCGGAGCACAATAAACCTTGGTGGAGCACTTTCCTTGTTTTTACGAGTTTAACTTTGACTTCCAGTCTTTAAGTTTTATTGGAACCCTTTATTGGTTCTGACGGAACCGTTGTGTTCGTCTTTGTTGATGAATTGTGTCACAGCTTGTGATTTGCGGTCGATTTTGTAAAGGTTTTTTGTTATGCTTGTAGAAGGACTTCGTTTTATTGTGTGGGTTTAAGGTTTTGGCTACTGAACGTTCTTTTGTAGTTCAGGCATATTGAAAAAGGTCGTTCATTGGTTGGTGAAAAAGCGCTGCCAGTAAAACTATTATCCCGATTTACAACATTGATTTACGCAAATAAATATGAGCAATATAAAGCGGAATCAATCACGCCGCAGCATATACATTCATAAACCGCCATCATAAAAACCGANTAGCGATGAGAATCCTTATATACTAATAAATAAATATCTATACTAATATTATAAAGCTGAAGAGTTCGTTTGTTTGAACGCGCTAATCTCAGGAACTACTAGTCCGATTTGAGAAATTCTTTTAGTGTTAGATAGCCCATTTATCGAGGAAGGCTATAGTTACTATCCGGGTGCGCGGAGTAGTTCCCGTGGGACACGGGTGAAACCTCTGGTGGAAGCTAGTAATAGATATGTAGACATTCTACTCTATTTTAGAAGAGTAAGTACGAGTATGTTTGATTCATTGACTTGAAACCAGGAAGGTTTCCAATGGTCCATTTCTATTACCTATCTATCCGCTGTTTTCGATAGACATAATATATTTCGAGCTAATTTCAAAATTCTATCTCTAATTGCAAATCAACAGACAGGTTATGTAAATCCAGCGTTACAAGATTATTTTTTCACCGATCAGTATTATTGTAAGGAATAATTTTTCAACTTGACTTAATTCTAATGTCATTGTCATGTATTTAACATGAAAACAATTATTTAACTAAAAAATACAGTAGTCCAATTACAAATACCTTATACGTGTGATGAATAAGCCATGACACAAGTACCACCTGTTACTTGAAATAAGAAAGCTAAACGCGTACAGATAATATCTATTACTAAATACTTTTGACATAAAAAGCCCCATGAAAACACAGTCCCATTATTGTCAAGTCTACGCCTCGTATATCATTGGTACATACTTTTTCACCAGCCAATAACTCTTTGAAAAAAACCGGCTAAGTGCGAGTCGAACTCGTGCACGAAGGGTTCCGTACAAAAATTACCTTTGTTGTATGGCGAGTCCTCTAAAATTCTTATTTTAAGAGGCAACAGAATTCGATCGTTTGTGAAAATTTCAGCTCTCTAGCTATAATGGTTTAGAGGATACAGCCTACTGCTAGGCAGACAGCGAAGTCTTAGTAATAGGATCTAATTTTACCCTTTGGGAACGGAACCCTAAAAAGCCCACAAAACTTCAGGTAGGGTCCAAATTATAGATTTACTTCAAACGTAATGAATAACTTATACAGCCCAACAGTTGTTGGTCCCTTTACGCTTTTTTACGCTTTCCGTAATCATTTGACCGACAGACGGTTTTATTACCCTTTTTATATATGTGAGAAAACAATTGTTAGGCCACAAAATTGCCGGAGCACAATAAACCTTGGTGGAGCACTTTCCTTGTTTTTACGAGTTTAACTTTGACTTCCAGTCTTTAAGTTTTATTGGAACCCTTTATTGGTTCTGACGGAACCGTTGTGTTCGTCTTTGTTGATGAATTGTGTCACAGCTTGTGATTTGCGGTCGATTTTGTAAAGGTTTTTTGTTATGCTTGTAGAAGGACTTCGTTTTATTGTGTGGGTTTAAGGTTTTGGCTACTGAACGTTCTTTTGTAGTTCAGGCATATTGAAAAAGGTCGTTCATTGGTTGGTGAAAAAGCGCTGCCAGTAAAACTATTATCCCGATTTACAACATTGATTTACGCAAATAAATATGAGCAATATAAAGCGGAATCAATCACGCCGCAGCATATACATTCATAAACCGCCATCATAAAAACCGAAAAAAAAAATCTGTCGAATCCGCATAAAAGTAGTGTTTACAAACAGTGAACGCGGTTAATCTTTACGATCGGCCCCGAATAGGCCCGAATACACCCGATCGCCTGATTTATAGACTTCGGAATAGCTCCCGTCTTTTAAACGATCGGCCCGATGCCCGCTGAATTTACGGCTTCATAGAGTTTTATAACTGATTTTATCAGTCGTAAAGTTTTACAAGGCGATTTGGTCGCTATTCATTAAGGGCACTGATGTGCAGACCATCTTTATACGGCGGCCATGGAGCAGCCGTGCGACCCAATCCAACATGTGAGCACATGACTCACCTCATCGAATGCCACTCACCCATACAAAAATGTAGATAAACTCAACGATTATGACATTTTTCTTAGGCAAATCATAAGTTTTTTACTACCTTAATAACTTATTTCCACAGTCAGATATTTATGAACGATAAAAAACCTATAGCATACGCAATAAACTTCTGATGAACGATTTCCGTAAAATACTAAAAATCTCGTAATAAAAATATAATCTTGTCAAAACACATCCGTTGTTTGAACAGGTTTTCTTAACTCCAATTATTGGTTGGGGCCATAAAAAGTGACGATTACGTATAAATCATTAAGTGAATAGATTTAGGGCCTGCCCTGGGGCCGTAAAGTGAGTTTAGTTGTCAATAAACGCGCGTAAACAGTTGTCGGGTCGGCGTTAGATCGTTAACTGTGTAATCGCCGGCTGCGTGGCCGCACACGATGCAGAGGTTATGAATGTTGCAATTTGTTGCACATTGTTAAATATTTTGGTAATTAGGGATTTTAGTAGTGGTTGATGTGTTACTAATGTTTCTGTTTACCTAGCTAGCGAACCATTTATGTGTTAATAGCCGCGGGTTTGCGATCCCTGGTGGCAGTGCACTTGCTGTTTGTGCCGCAAACATTACGATTTTGTATTGCACACAATAATTATTTTGAAATCACGTATTTAGGTCACATTTAAGGCTGCGAAGTCTAATAATGATGACGTTTTCTATAAGTATGTCTACCATATATGTAGCCAAGGGCAAGTCAACGTTCAAAACACATGGTACAATTTCTGATTCCTCTGAAATACGATAGAGCCGTGTAATTTCTCCTATCATTCCAAGACACTTGTTTTTTTAGCTTCACTTGATAGCTGCTAATATAATTTCTTATATAATCTACCACCTGTAATTAAACCCCATACATATACTTACATAATAAGGCTGGTGGGTCGAATTCAGGCTTATCGTCGGTTAGTGACGACCTCGTAACGCGAGCTCACATCTCCGGCATCCTGCTGTACGCCACTTTATGAATGAAACTGGAGAGTGCGCAGGCGCATGATGTTGGGACGCGTTCGGATTGGTGGGTTTTTTGGAGTGTGACTTTTAATATTTTTGAAGAATAGATGGATTAGTAAAATTTTTGTGGAAGTTTTAACCCAAATGCCAAGAAAGGATATTTGGTAGTGTGTAACCAAGGAAAGCTATCTGACTGAAATGATTGTATGAATAGATATGTTACAATTTTTCTCTTATCAGGATAAGCGGGACAGTTAAGTTCTGTCATAGATTTTTTAGAAAAGGACTTATGTAGTGTACCTATAGGTAATTTGGTACCCATACCTTCTTGACACTCTGCGCATATTCCTAAAGTGTCGTTCCTGGTACTTAATGATGGCATGATGCACAGATGCCAATTTTGGTGACTATTGAGATGTTGAATAAAATACTTTCTTTGAAATAAATGTAAAAAAATAACTATAGCATTTACCTATGTTCTGAAGATTGAAACAAATAATTTTATCCATAATTTTAATTGCACTAGACCACAAAATTATAATACATCGTCTCTTTAGTTCCCTTATGAACACTCCCTTACCCTGTAACACGAGTAGTGGATTACGCTCACGGCTGATTACGTTCAGCCCGACAGTGACCGACGGCGGCTCATACGAATTTTACACTTCAATATAGTGTACTTTAAGAACAGTTGATTATTTCTGCTGATGTAGGTAATTGAGGTACTTAGTAATAAGTAAGCTATGTCTATCTAACTGTAAATTTCTTGTCAAAATCGGTCTATCTATTTCAGAGATATGCCGTAACAAACAGACAGCTAAAGCTGTGCATTCACAGAGTAGAAACATTTAAACTTTATTTATCTGATTTATTGGTAATAGAAGTAGATATTAGTGCGATTCTAAAATTTTTTGATTTAGTTTTTAACCGACTTCCCAAAAAAATAAGTTCATAATTCGACATTCGAAGTCGTAGCAAGAGCCAGTTGACAGGCAGCCATTTTGCTGCTTTCAAAGACAAAGCTACTTTAAATATTTGGCACACTTACCTTTAATAACTAACACCTAGCAAATAAACAGGTAAACGAAGGAGACGTTAGCAATATTAGTAAAATTAATTACCATAAATCATCGAAATTAATATACCTATTAATAAAATAACCGTCAACACATAAACACAGCATCCTTGCCTATATCTCAGTCGCTAGATAACTTCGGGTGGCGCCAGAGTATATTACTAGTGGCTGTCAAATAAATACTTACATACAGTCATACACTAAAACCTAATCTTGTTATTAGATACCTATGGGAAGGGGTGTTTTGTAATTTTACTCTGAACGTATGGGTTTCTGTAAGATCTAGTGAATAGGATAATCTTGGATAGTGTTTTTTTTTTTAAATTGCGTTGGCGCATATCGCAATTGTTTTCTTGTATTGTCTTTTTATTATGTAGTCATTCGCTGATAGTTTTTGTAGCAGAAGAAGAAAGAATAAGGGAATAGTAAGATCTTAATTGCTATTGCAATTGCAAAATTCGTGCTGAAAATGCTATAAATTAGGTATTATTGTCAGTAATTCTTCATATACTTAAGTGTTTTTAGCTTTTTTGCAATTTTTTATAGTGATAGCATTTAAAAATGGCATGGAAACCGGACTAACAGTCATACCAAAAATATATATTTCCAAAAAAAGTTTGTTTTGTCAAAGACAGCTCTAAGTTATGCATTTGTTTTGTTCCAATGACTCACAAATTGATACTAAAAGGCTACTAGAAAATAAAGTCATTTCCAATAACTCCATAAAAGTATTTCAATCAATCTCATCAAAATAAAATAGATTTTTAATACTTCACGCCAATAACAAGCTTCTATCAAGATAAATACTTACCGTAAAAATATTAATGTTTGTTGTGTAAAATCAATTTAGGATACATTAAATAGTAGATTTATAATAGTCGTAAAAAATAACATGTTCTACTAATTAATGTCATCGAGACGTGTTGTCAGACTTGTCAAGTTCGTATTTCGAATCATTTTGGGACAGTTCTTAACTCTATAATCTATGGAAATCGTATGTATTGACATGTTGGTCTCGGAGTTACGATGCCAATAAGATGTCAGGCAGCCATTTTGTTTTTAATGTCATACCCTAAGTTTGAATTTGGAACGTAGGAATTTTTATGCAAGTTTTGTGGTGATTTGGTGATAGTTTTATTGAGAGGTCATAGGAGCATCGTAAAAGTTGACGATTTCGTCGACAACGGTGAATATTTAAATATCTATGTATTATATATACACAAAATTTAAATCATTCAAAACGTGAATTTCTTAGATACTAATCTTACCTTCAGACTTTCAGTGGCTTTTTAAAGAAAATCTTGACTAACGTACCTACAGACGACAGCAGGTCAGGTCAACCTAACCTAATCTGCCGAATACCAAACGAACATTAGCCTTCCACTATTTTGATGTGCTGGCGTCTGTACAATGGAAGTTCCACAAATTTTATTCGATTCTAAACACAATCGAATAAAATGTATTGAGTGCAACATCTCCATTATACCAACGTCTTAAAACGAACTTAATGAATATTTCTAGCTATAATTCCCATAGATTAGTACATCATAAATTAGCGTTGACAGCCTACTCGGTCTAACGGTAGCGTGATGGTTGGGCTCTCGTATAATTCACTTAATATTTGCATAGCCGGAATCCGGTCGCGTGGTATCGTTTTAAATGTATTATGTTATGCTTGGAATTCGTCACTTTGCTAATTCTATTCCTATGTCTTAGTATGCTTCGCTCGTCGCGGTGCTTTGCAAGCAATTACGAATTATTCGAAATTTGATTCGTTACTCGAATAGTTATTCGATTTGTGGATTTTTATGACAACCCTGTTTAGAATAAGGGCTCTAGAATGATTTCAAATATACCTGAGTTATAGATTTGTTAATTTGTGATAAAATGTGTTAATGTGGGTGGGAAGCAGTCTGGAATTTTATTAGGTATATGTATTTTTAGATTTTACGAGGTTTTTATTGTGTTGCAGGTTATGTTAAAAGCTAGAGGTAAATAATTTATGCGATTAGAATACAAGATTATTCGATGGAATTAATTTGTCACATTTAAGAGACCTGTTATCTCTTATCTTTATTGAGATTAAGAGAAAAGCTTACTGACGAATCTAGTTGACATAGTCTGCTCATTATATTATTAGAAGGTTAGAAGTTAGAAATCGAAAGCCTTCTTTGAAATTAATATTCCTTTAGAATTTGACATATGAATTATTTTACATAATATAACACTTAAAAGTAATTCATAAAATTATGCGGAAGACATAATTACATTATGTTATTAATTTACGAGTTACATTTAGCCCCAAATATAGTGATAATCGTTTTCAAATCGCCTATTACACTACCAACGGAATTTAAACTCGATTTAGAAGCGAAATAATCGTAACAGTAACATCCAGAGCCGGATTAACCTTAAGGCAGATTAGGCAACTGCCTAGGGGCCCAGCACCGACAGGGGCCCCGCCTACAGCAATGCAGTCCGCAAAAAAAGTTTTATGGATCGAACGAAAATGATAATCAACAAAACTAGTCTTTTTTATCAACGCATGTAGCACTTTATACATACAAAACCATCTAATATCCAATATTAGATCTAATATAATCCTTCGGAACGCAACTGGACTTCATTCACGTTGGGGGAATTCCCGATTCGTTGGGTGCTTTCTGTAAGCTTTCGTAGCGTTATAATAATTTGTAGCCTAATAGTTCACAAAGTTTTGAAATACCTACGTAATCTTTAATTACAATATGTGACATGAGTTTTGCGATTGTAAGGTAAATAAAAAAATGTTTAGTGTGCTCTGTGTTTGAAGACTCACGATTTTCACATACACCCAGTGGCGTAGCTATGAAGGGGCTAGCCGGGGCAGTGCCGCGGGGCCCCTGAATCATTACCAGAAAATTACAATGGCACTGAACTTTTCAAAGTTACTCTCATTTTTACATTATATAAAGACAGGTTGCAAACTGATTTTTGCAAAAATTTAGCGCCCGCTTCGCTCGCGTCCTCTGTTTACTTCCTGTTCTTCTTTCTGCCCATTCAACTAAAAAAATCGCGCTCGCTTCGCTCGCATCCTCCAATTACATCCTACTGTTTTTCTATGTTTAGTCCTTTGATACCCTGAGAACAACTTGAGGGCAATTTGCAAAAAGTCGCACAAACTTTTAAAAAATCACGCTTTTTTCACTTGCGCCTTCAGAGGCTACGCGATGTATATTTTTTGAGATTTGCCAGAAACCAATACAGTCTTACTTAAAAAAAAAAGTTGTTAATTTTAAAATTTTAATCCTGAAACTGGAAAAATTTCGCTATCGCTTCGCTCGCAACTGTTCTATCATGCACTTCTTTTACAGTGTTTACCTTTTCATCTCAAAACTAAAAAGAAATAATCCCGCGCTCGCTTCGTTCCCTTCATTTCAATTCCAAACTTTTTCTTCTCATTTGTGATGTGCCCACAACGTTTTTAAAGGCTGGATGCACTTCTGCACTTACATATACTACATCTAAAGTCGAGGGAGGCAAATTTGTCTCCCGCCCCCGGTGGCTGATAGCCACGCTACGCCACTGTATGAGACGAAGACTGAACAGCTATGTAGACATTTTGTGATTTGGACTTACTGCGACCTGGTCAATTTGCAATCTATTAGTCTGTCATTTAGTTAACTAGTTAAAATTGTTTCATTGTTCTTCTACTGAAGAGCATTTCCCAAACTTTTGCAACTTCTCTTTAAAAGCGTTCAAAAACACTGTTTTAAATACTTTTGATTTGGTGTATGTGAAAAACGTAAGTCTTCAAACACAGGGGGGTCGCGAAATATTTCTTCATAGAAAGGGGGTCTCGCCATGAAAAAGGTTTAAAAAATTTGGAACGTGTTTGGAAGGTTTATTTCGTTTTACGTTGAGGAAATCCCCGATTCGTTGGATGCTATTAGGCAGGAGCGTTTTACGACAGCGAATTGGAAAAAACTTTGTACTTTGTGTGTGTTTAAACTCTTGATAGAAGTAGAATAGACTGACTAGACAAACGTACGCGTACTCTACGCGTGGGCTGCGCGACTGACTCTGTTCTGTACTAACACGGAGCCAATCCGCGTTAGGACGTCATGTCATCCATGCCTAGATCAGGAATTGTAAGGAATGTAGGAAGAAGGTAAAATAATACATCACATGACTAACTTAGTCAGTCAGAGTAGGTAATATAATCGCGAGAGGGCGCTGCGCGTGGCCTAACGTAAAGTAAAAGTGCTCCGTAATAAAAAATCCTTTAAAAATATAAATAGTGTATAAAAGTGTATAAAACTTGGTACATAAACAAAACTTTCAGTAGTTATTAAGTGACAATAATTGTGTTAGTGTTATTGTACAGAAACAGTGGAAATATAAGAAAAAACTTTAAATTTGTGAGCAAAGCTTAAATAATACACAAAGTGACTATTTTCAAAACAAAACATAGTTAAACTTTGATAAAAACCCATAATTTACAAATATTATA
>NWSH02000560.1:1728485-1741792 GCA_002382865.2 Heliothis virescens
CGGCAGAGGTCGCGCTAGGCATGTACCGATAGCACACACTTTTATCGATAGCATATTTTTTTTCAATTTTGTCTGAATTATTTTTCGTAACTTTTATGTAATATGGTATAAGTTGACAACTTTAAGTATTATTTGCAGTGTAGGCTGACGTGATTTTTTAGGTTTGACAAACAAAAAATCAACTACATGTTTTAAGTTACTACGGTATATTCTAAAAATTATGAGCTCATATGGAAGGAACTGCTTAATAAATTCTCAGAAAACTCAAACCATTACAGTATCAGAGCACAAAGACTCAAACAACAGAGTAACTCGTAGCAACGTTGTATTGTACAATCTTATCCCATAGTACTTCAAAAACACGAATAAGTTAGCCGAATAGCACTTAACAGATTTTCAGTGCAGATAAACACGACAATCCGCACTCGTATTGCTAACGTTACGTTTGATCCAATTGAGCAGGCCAAGCGGCTCTAACGTCGACCGCGATGCATGCTGCACCGCAGGGGCGGGGCCACGATGCGTTTTGACCAATGATTTCGCTCCGTTCAAGCAAAACTAATTATACTGATTTATGCTCCCATTGTTCATTGTTTTATGTCTTTCTCTTAGTGTACACTTACAAACCCATATTCGTATGTAGATAAGTGAGTAACTTGATATATCGCGTTTTGTTGCCTTTTTATGTTTTCGTGACTCGCCCGGTTGTGAGTTACGGTTGTAATTAGCCGTTTATTTTCATGGATACCGAGACCTTCGGTAGAGGCCACTGGAGTTGAAGGCTCCACCTGAGTCACTGGATCTTGCTTTTTGGTCGACTATACCGATACCAGATAAGTCGGAATAATATGCTAATATAAGAAAATCTTGAAGATTATAACCCATTCGAGATGATTATCAGATATGTAAACCAACAGTCTCCATAGCCCACGACCTCGTTGCCCTCACGCATTGTGTAAAATCGAAAGCTCGACATTATAAGCCAGAAGTTACCTTTCACTCGTTCCGACATAAAAATCCAAATGTAATTTAAAAAACATTTCAAAAATTCCAGAATAGTTTAAGTCGAACATAAAAAGAGACAGGCAGACGAGGCACAATGAGGCCTGAGATGTTGGAGTCGCGCGCGGCGTCACCACCCATTGTATATCAATATTTTATTAAGCATATTCTGGGTAGGAAAAACAGAGCAGCAAATGGTCGCGTCCGGCGCGGCAGCTGCGCCCGCGTCGCATTCACCTGTCGCTCGCAGCGCGCGCGCACGTGGGCGGGGCCTAAGGAATGCAACGTTTTCGCGCTTTTTTCCATTTGCCCCGTCAACCACCGGAATTCGGGTGCGATATTTTCTTTGGTTGGAATCCAAAGGCTTTACCGGGACTGAGATATTTATTCTCCTTTAGTCCGTTGTCTTTTAGATTTATGAGCGCCGATCTTTTTATGCGATTTATTGGAGTTTTAATTCAGGTAACGATACGAAGGTTTGGACTTATGATTCTTAGATTTGGAACCTGCAGATTTAAGTCTTTTTCGAAAGATAATAAAGTAGGAACGGTATTCCTTGCAAAATGAATGTTAAGTGATGCATTTAAAGGCCATCTCTTGGAGAATAAGGGTTAAGGTAATAAATATGTTTTGCAAGTCAAAGGCGCTCTTAAACAGATTATTGTGGCATTTATCGCGCGTGAGAAATTTCTGTGCATCGTAATAGAAATTGTCTTAAAATAATTTAGACTTTAATAGGTTTTAATGTGGTCTTTAACAGCCAATGGTTAATTGTTTTTATTTTACGCAGTAAAATGAAACGGTTTGCATTCTTAGCACCTACTGTACAGTGACACTTTACTTATGCAATGGAGAGAAATTTAATTACAAAACATTTCTCAACCCATTCTATCAGCAAGAAACATTTCAAATATAACTAAAAAAATATGAAAGGGCCTCTATACTAACACAAATAACATTACACCGAAAAGAAAACACCTAATTTTCATTAAACAAATTCAAGTTAAACATAACCGTGTAATCGCGTGTAGTTTCACCGATAAAGTAAGTAGGTCAGCCCGCGGCTATCAGTCAAAAAATAAACAACAATAATACACAGAAATCTATGGGGAAGTGGGTGAGGTTGAGTGGCTTCCGTCGACGCAAGATTGATCGACCAATCGCAATTATGAAAAATGATTTTGTGATAGCGTTTCGTCGAAGTGACCGACGCGAGCGGGCGGGGGTTAACAATTTTTTTTTTGTAGTATTCGTTTTGATTTTCTCTCTTTAATTTGAATTTAGTCTGTGTATATCTATCTACCTACATAATTTAAAAAAAAAATCTTTAATGCATTATAAGATTGGTACATCTCGTATCCCGACGTGCTACTTCTATTCATCGACTTCGATTCATCAAATAATCTACAAGAAATTAAGTATTTCACCACTGTGGCAAAAATGCTGTAAACTAGTATTATTCCCAAAAGATAATCTACGATATATGATGCGGTTTATATCCGTGAAAAGATAATTACAAATACGTGACTACTTAGTTTCATGCTTACGCATTACAACAGATAATATGACCTGATCATCAGTTGATTTCTACATTATCTTCATTTAGCGTCTTTATAAGATACTTACGTAGATCAAAGTAAATCAATAAATTTTCGCTTGTTTTCCAGAATTTATTGGATTTATTTGATAAAAGAGATATCTGTGATATACCATCGACTATCTGTTAAAATATTTTAAATGATTGGTAGTCTAATCGATTATTTTGAGCTCTTATTTTGTTTAATAGATTTTTTTTACATGTAGAGGGATTATATTTTTTAATGACTGCTATCTGTAAATTGGGTAAAACAAACCTTATAATATCAAAACAAATTATTTTAATGTCACGATGACATTATTTTGACATTAAGTACCTGTGAATTTAAAAATAATGACAAAAATATATTTTCACATAATCGCTCTATCTCGCAGCTCGGGCCCTCTGACCACGAAATTATAAAGGATTATAGACTTAGCTCATCATAATAACCTATGTATTTCCTCAATTCTATTTCTTTTATCTTAAAAGTATAATAAATATTCAAGTTTGTTAGTTGGTATCGATGAATGTTTTTTTTTGTTTGTAGCTGTTCGTTGCTCTCTCACAAAAGAACTACTAAACTTATAATCAAACCTATTATTCAAAGACCAGACTAACGCCTATACAGCCTAACCTGCAGTTTATCAATTATTTTTTAAGGGAAAATAAGTAATTGCTTATTTTCCCTTAAAAAATAATTGAGCAGGCATTATGGATGCTTAGAAACCAGCAATCAGACATTCGAGAAATCTATTCTAACTAAACATTGTTCATACTTTTGATTATGTAAAATACCGAATAATGTTGATTGACACGTGTAGCTTATCTTAACGCCCTGTAATCATTCATGTGTCAAAAACATTTTTGTACTTCAAAGAATTATGAATAATTTCTTTTAAATTAGTGATTCTTGCGATTACATAAATATTATGACCACTTACTGATATAAGGCACTTGGACTCGAATTCAGGATTATTTGTCTTTTTGATGTTTTTAGTAGGTAGTAAGACTTGGTGAGATTTTTTGACTTCTGACTTGACTGACAAATGACAAGTCTGAGTCCAAATGACCGCTCGGACCACATTAAATAGGCCTTTCAAAACACGGAGGAATTCGTCATGACAAGATGGTCACCCATCCACGAACCGACTTAAGATATATCGAGCCGTGCGCCTGTTACTGAACCACGACCTCCTCAACATATATCTACGAAATATACGTCTATATCTCAAGTCCATACAACTTCAATCGTAAAGTACTTAGCCCTAGACTTATTAGAATAGCCTAGCGCTGCCCATCGACTCTGCCTGTATATAAACCAAGTGTGTGAAATCCTTCTGCGGTCAGAGCGTCCAATTTCGGATTCGATCACATTACCATAAAGCGAGTGCGCGAGTGCGCGATGCAATGGACGCTGTGGACTCACGGCTGTGAAGAACGGCTAGCAAATATGTTCCGAGGTTTTTTACTTGGTACTAATTCTCATACTCGGATAAAAAGTAGACTGTATGCTATTCTGATGTCTTATGATATACTGTCAAGTTAATAAAAATCTATTAAGAAGTTTTCGTGTGAAAGAGGGAAAAGGAACCGTATGTATAAAGTTCACATTTATAATATGAGTGTGCTGTTCTTTTTATCCTTATTCCTAAACCAAAAATGCTATTGTCTACTGTAAACTACGTTGAAATTATATCTACTATAGTTTTTTTTTCTGGTATCTTAAATACTAAAGTAATAACAAAATTAACTAACCCGTGTTAGATTGATATTTTGACACGAATATCAATTTTATTATAATAAGCAACATCAAGATAATTTATTTTATCAAAAGGAAAATGGAATTTCGAGAAATGACGGATCATTAAAGATTTGATTGAGTATTAAAATCATAATAAATTATGATTTATCTAAATACTTTAATACAGGATATCCGCTCACATATGGTCGTCACGTTCGCAATCAATCAATTTTGTTACGCAATAATTTGCTAATTTCCAGTACCTACGTACTCAAACAGAATTAAGATCTTTATCACTAGAACGTTTTTTTATAGCAATTATCATTTAATATTTAATAATTAAATATTTAAAATCAATGAAATAATCAAATTGATATTAAATATAATTAAATATTTAAAATCAATGAAATAATCAAATTGATATTAAATATAATTAAATATTTAAAATCAATGAAATAATCAAATTGATATTAAATATAATTAAATATTTAAAATCAATGAAATAATCAAATTGATATTAAATATAATTAAATATTTAAAATCAATGAAATAATCAAATTGATATTAAATATAATTAAATATTTAAAATCAATGAAATAATCAAATTGATATTAAATATAATTAAATATTTAATATCAATGTTCCAATCACCATTTTTTGATGTCCCATCTTTTTTTACCATATTATAGACCAAACAACCAATGATGGATATACCCAATCAAAAACCAGCAACAAATAAAACCCTCCAACTGATTATAGTTAAAAGAAAACACGATCCACCTACGAACCCTGAGCTCGCTCGCCACATTCCCCGTCCGTATGTCCGGCGCAAGCCCGCCGACTATTTTATATAGTATTTAGATGCACATTAANCTGTGGACTCACGGCTGTGAAGAACGGCTAGCAAATATGTTCAGAGATTTTTTACTTGGTAGTGATTCTTGCACTCGGATAAAAGTAGACTGAATGCTATTCTGATCTCATATATGTACTGTCAAGTTTAGTAAAAATCCATTTAATAGTATGAATTGTTTTTTTTTTTTGTTATTTTTATTGGTGAATCAAAAATGTTTTTATTAATGATATTATAGTAGATTATAAAATGTATCTACTTACTACTTTTTTTTGTGGTATTGAAAGTAGTAGGTAAAGTAACAAAATTCAGTCAATAGCCTTCCCATATTAGATAGATATTTTGACATGAAAAATCAATTTTACTATAATAAGCGACATCAAGATAAAGTTTTATCAGAAGGAAAATGGAATTTCGAGAAATGACGGATCATTAAAAAGTTGATTGAGCATTAAAATCATAATAAATTATGATTTATCTAAATACTTTAATACAGGATATCCGCTCACATATGGTCGTCACGTTCGCAATCAATCAATTTTATTACGCAATAATTTGCTTATTTCCAGTACCTACGTACTCAAACAGAATTATGATCTTTATCACTAGAATGTTTTTGTATAATAATTATTATCTAATATCAATGTTCCAATCCCCATTTTTTAAATCCCAATTTATTTATTTTTTTACCATATTATAGACACCAAACAGCCAATGATGAATAGACACTCAATCAAAAACCAGCACCAAAAAAAAATTCCTCAAACTGATAGTTAAAACAAAACCCGATCTAACCACAAACCCCGAGCTCGCTCGCTACCCTCCCCGTCCGTATGTCCGGCGCAAGCCCGCCGACTATTTTATATAGTATTTAGATGCACATTAAGAGTCATCTTTAACTGGAGAATGTTCCGATCGGGTTTCATTACCATATTGCTAGTCGGGAACACTTGACTACAGACGTACTGTATGATATTCAGACCAGATTATGCTGGAATAGATAAGGAATCATTATCAGACGCCTGACTAAGATTTTGCGGGGACTTTTTTGAGTGGACTGCAGTTTAGGGTTGAGATGTTCGGAGTAGGTGATCTAGTTGAGTCTTTGAAGAAGTTTGCTGTGAAAAATAATTATGTTTTTTTTTGGAGATTCATAAGAGCGTTCCTTTGATAGTACCTTCAGGCAAATAAGTCGTTGAAGGACTTCTCTTTAACTCTCTTTACATTAACAATTGAAATCTGCGAGCAATAAAAATGATTTAAGACCAGACTGAATTCGAAAGCAGCACCAATTCCCAATCAATTAAAGCAAACCGAAGCAAACGAACAAAACCAACATTAACCAGTCCATTAACCCTAAAGCCAGTAATTATAAAGGTGGCGAACGCGAAAACAAAAGCCGAGTCCTGAACGCGGCTAACGTGTAAAGAATGCACCGATTCCGAGAGACGACGCCTCTCGACCGCATTTTATCACCGACTAATGATCTCGGGCGTCTACGCCGCGTAATGAGAGCGCCAACCGCCCCGGCTCACAACCAATAAAATATTTATGAAACCATCCCCCGCCCTAATGGAACGCGTCAACTCCCCACTTAGAAAACTCCACTCGCATTAACCTCCGCAAAATTATCATTACCGCTCCACAAATGGACAATAGCCGATCGCATGTCCTATACGCAGAATGCGACTCGTTAAGTCGCCGAGGACGCGAATTTAAGAGACAGCTTCTAAATATCCAGTGGCAGCGTGCACATGCGTCCCGAGATCTGTATCGCGCACAATACCGAGGCCGGCCGTCACGACGGTAGCAGAAATATGGACGCGGGCCCGCCGCATGCCCGCTTGTTTTATGTTAATGTGAAGCATAAACGGCTAGGCTGCGGGGAAAAATAACGCGCCGACGTCCACCGTGATGGAATACCAGATACCCGGCGCTGATCGTTAGCCAGCCACCGCACGAGATCCGCACCTAACGCCATTGTCTCAGACGCACGAGGAAGTCGAATAATTAAAGCGAACGCGTCGTCAGTCCAGCGTGCATTCCCACAGACGCTATCGCTCCTGTCGATCTCCGCGAGCGAAATACCGAAACCTAATAAGTCCGAGCCGAGTCTCATTTGTGTAAGGAGTCGTTTAAAAAAACGAACAATACGGAGGCGCCCGATAAAGGAGACGGCCCAATAATTTAGGGTCATTGTTTCGCCTCTTAATTTATGGAGTGCGGGCGTACGATTGATTTGTAGGTTTAGGAGGGAGATTCCTCGGCCCGAGAGTGTTGGGGATAAGCGGTTTTAAATCCGCGGCGGATTATCGCGAGGCGACGTCGCGGACTGTGACGCGCGTCAAGAACTCAATTTATTCGCGGGCCCACTCGATATACATACAATGCGCGGCGGCATTTAAAATGCGCGATAGGATTGGCCGGTCGGACCTGGGCGGGGTGCGCGAACCATATACGCGTTCTTCGTGATGCACATATTAAGTTAGAAGGCTCTGTACATGGGATGCGGCGGAATTACGATAGGCACCGATGATGTCTATGATCGTGAGTGTCCCTCCGGTAGTACAATGGGCGAACTCGGAGAAAATTATTAATGCCCCCGGGTTGTTCGGTGTTACATTAAATTGCGGGTGGCGAGCGATGCCATTAAATTATCGGACTCGCTGATGTCCTCCTACAATGCAACGCTGTTCACGGCCGATGCTCTTGTGGTATAATTTCGCGGATGCATTATGCACCTACGAGAGGAATTATTGGATTTGTTTGATTTAGAGGGAACTTGGGGTTATAATATGCAGATGAATGTGCCTGCACCATGCTGCACTAATGCATTTACATTGTGATTCAAATTGCAGCTTTAGCAACCTCATAAAGTGGAACAAATCCCTTATTTTTCAGACTGAAAATATGATTAAAATCTCCAAGACAGAACAGCAAACTCCACCAATCAAAACCTTCACCGGCTGACATTTAACCCTAACAATATCACGCGCAAATAAAACAGCCAGTAAGTACAGCGTATCAGGCATCGACCGTCTGCATTAATTGGAACAGGCGATCAGTTCGACGCAGATTTCACTTCTATAAATGGCTCGAAACTTTATGGTATCGCGGTGCGTTGTTACCGTCAACTCGGGCTACACATACTTGTAATTGGTCGACCGCAGTTGACATTTTACACGGGAACCAAGATGGCGGCACATCGGATATGCGACGTGTAATTGACAAATAGGCTGAAGGGTTAGAATAAATTGGGCTTCGCACGCAAACGGTTGGATTTTGTTTTTGCGAGATCGATGGTGCGTTTGCGCACGCGATGTACCGACAGATTGTTGACTGTTGGAGTAGGAGAGCTTAGAATTAGATGGGTTTTCTATACGATAGAGTTTCTTGGTTGTCTGTTGAATTTTCAGTTGTTTGTATTGTTTCAATAGGGTTGTCTGACTAGAAGGACATTAGCGACGGTATACTTTATGGGACTTAAGGCTTTATAGAATTTGCAGCTAAGGTTATGAGGTTGACAATTATTTGTCCTAAAAATATGAATCTCAATATTATTCGCAATTGCTCTCATATTATCATCTGCCCAGCCTTTTCCCAACTATGTTGGGGTCGGCTTTCAGTCTAACCGGATGCAGCTGAGAACCAGTGTTTTACACGAAGCGACTACCTGTGTGACCTCCACAATTGCTCTCATATCAATAAAAATAAATAAAAGGCAGTGAAACCTGACGGTTGGCCACCTTATGCATGAACAATATCAATTTATAAGAATTTAAAATATAGTTAGGTATTTTTATATATTTACATACCAGTCACTATTTACTACTAAAGGATACCTAATTATACCTAAGTGTTTCAACGCTACTCAGGTGACCACACATCCGTAGATTAACTGCAGGATAAGTACCCGAGAAACTTACTGTGTATTGAATTCAACATACTTAAGAAGTATGTAAAAAAGGAAATATATATTGTAAGGGTTGAAAGAAAATAGAATATTCTAGCAATGTTAATTTTCATACTAATTGCTCGCATAGTTTAAGCGACAAATTATCACCTTTGTATTAGGTAGGTGGAGTAGGGTGACCAGGTTTCTGACTTTTGTAAGGACAGTTTAAAAGGAATATTTTATTTTAGATAAGATCAAATATGACAAACATTACTATCTCAAAAAATAAAATTTATTGCAACAGTTCATATTATAGAAAATGAGACTTAAAGCGAACATAAACAATAAAATACTCAACTAAATCAAAACTATAAACACAAATTAACAAACTACACAAAACCATTCAAAATTAAACTCATTTGACAATCCCAGAGGTACTCTAAAACATTAACAAGATGTAATAATCATTAGCAATTATAATTAACATATAAACGCGTAAATATTTAAATTAGTCGTACTTGTACATACATACTTAACTGCTGAGCCATCTTTGATAAAGCAGCGTGAAGTAGCACCTATAGGCTTGAAATGCCACGATTAAAATAGTTCCTTTATGGGTGGTAATGAGCTTAATTGTAGATGATTATTATCAAAGAATACTAGTGACGCAGGAATCTTTAAAAATATATTATTATGTAGATTAAGTCCGAGTTAAAAAGAGATGTATCATAAAGAGTATGGTTTCATCATTATTAATTCAAAGGTAGTTAAATTTTGATTCTTAGACATAAAATTATCTGTGAATTTTTAATTTTAAGTTTTGGGTATTTGATCATGAATATACCGTCAAAATAAGAGCTTTTATCAAAAAAAAAAACAGCGTCAGTGTATAATCGCCTCTCATCCATTCAGAAATCAATCACCGCAGCTTCCTTTTACTACTGAATCATGACCCATAGTATCATAATATACCACATTATCAGAACAATAGCATATACAACAGTCCATTGACATCACCCACACAAAACCTAAACACACTCACGCGCAATTTATCATAAAATCATCAAAAAAATCTACTTCAACATCAAAATGGCACCTTAATATATCCGTTAAAAGGGTTTTGATTGATCAAGACGTCAGCGAGGACAGTCCGGCGACTTGGCGACTATCCGCCGATGGTCGCCGACTGATGATTGATACGCACTGTTAGACAATCGCACGATCCATCATCACTGTCGCTCGTGTGGTCCCGGCCTTATGAACGTGACCTATTGTATTGTAGAAAGCATTTTTGTATTTTGTTTGTTTTTTTTCTTTTTTGCATTTTGTGTGCACGTAAGTAAATATTTAGAGGATGACCATGAAATACGTTATTTTTGTAATATATGTAGTTTTTTTTTGTTATACTTTAGACTGGTTTATGTCAGTTTAATGCATGTACGTATTTTCTACAACAGCTATATCATAGTATCTACTATTAAAAGCTTTAAATTACTGTCCTATCAATAAAGACTTGATTTGGCATAATAAGCATTATTAT
Organism: Heliothis virescens; assembly: GCA_002382865.2. NCBI lineage: Eukaryota > Metazoa > Arthropoda > Insecta > Lepidoptera > Noctuidae > Heliothis > Heliothis virescens. Next base: position 1,739,096 of record NWSH02000560.1, read on the forward strand.
AGCCAAGTAAAACTAAAAACGGATATTTCGTAAACAAAAATATTGATTTGCGATAACTTTTTTTATCGAGTTATCGCGTCAGGACGGCGCCTGCGCACTGTGATCGATGGCTCGTTTAACACCAGGTAAACACCCCGTATATGAAATGAAACTATCACTTTACTGTGACATAAAAATACCAACTTATCTACTACACCCACGAAAAATACAAACAGCCCGTATGTACATTAAAATAAGGTTGAATTTCCAGTGTATTCAAGTTGCAAAGCACGCAGTGGTAACTTTGTTTGACAAATTAATTAAGCGAATGATGGATTTGTCTGCGTGAAGTAGTGATTGATGATTTGACAATAATTTTGGGGTCGGATGGGCGAATGTCAACAGACAAACAGATATGAATGGATACCGGAGACACCTGAAGGCGGAAACGAAAAAAAAGTTTGAATTTACTGAACAGAAAATAATTGTGTTATCGAAATATAAGAAAAAAAACTATTTGGAATATTAATATTGAATCGATTATCTCATTCTAACCTTCAACTCTTGATCGAAAGTCAGCTGTGTTAATTTCTATAACATCAATAAGTGTTGTTTATATGCCAATTAAGTTAAATATAAAGGCACTTAAAAGGTATAACAAATTAAATATCCCTCACCAAAGGACAAGTCATTAATATGTATCGACAATGTCTTCGGCCATTAAGCAACGCCTGACATATTTTGACATCACAACACCGCGCTTTGAAGCTAAATTAAAACGAACTTAAAAAATAAATTAACAATCGATAAACAGACATCATAAACAAATCGAAAACTCGTTTAAAATTTAATATAATGCTCATAAATATACTTTTTTTCGCAAAACGAATCACCCCATTTAGTAGGGTGTCCACAATAAACCTGTCACGCGGGACAGTCCGATACCCGACATCGCACTTATCAACGAACATAACATCCTCAACTTTACGACAATCTTGCGCTGGACGCGCGCGCATATAAATTTGAACAAACGTCAAGACAGTCCGATTTTATTTTACTGATCATGGAAATTGTATCGATATTTCAACGATAACGTTATTGTGTTGTGTCGGATAAAGATACTTTTTATGTTCGCGTTCGTTTGATTTTTATACGATCCGAGAATCGGATCAGAGTTGAATCGATTATAATAAAGTTTACAACGCATGCTGTGACTAATAATAACTATTGGAACATGCATTATCGTAAATCAGAAGGAAAGTCAATGGACTTATCAGTTGAGATTTCATTCACAAGTGTAGGTTGATTCGTTGAACTCCAATCACGAAGCTACGTTTGAATCATGTACGAAGAACCTGTTGCTTCCAACAGTACGGTGCACGCGAATGACGGCACAAAGAGTGAAATAAGAACAAACAAAGGACAATCAAGTAAACCTTTTTCATTGAAGCAACTGAAAACTATAAAACTACGCGTGATAAAAGTCACGCAAATAAAAAATCGCAAAAATCATTGCCGCAGCTAAACCCACACGCTACAATCTAGATCGCGACACACGAATAGCGAAATCTAAAAACCGGTTGTTAGTTCGCCATGTAATTCTAATTAGGTAATTCGAGCAGCCGGTACTAATGGTTCGGTTCGGTGCCATAAAGCAGGCACAATCTGATCGTGTGAACATGCTGTCCGCGTGTCCCGCGCACATTGTCCGCAGACATGCGACGCTTTGTCACCCTAGCCCACGCGGCAGATAGCGATATGGGAGTCTGTAATTATTGGCTTCGGTGTTATTCTGTAAATTCGGTTTTAGTTTGTTGGTTAGTTTATTCTAATTAATTGTTGCTAGTTGATGCAGTTTTTTTAAACTGATCTTAATTTTTATAAACTTTTAAGTGGCTATGTGACTTAATTTTTCTTGACGTTAGGAAAAAGACTATTCATTAACATACTTTGTATTCAAATCAAATTCGATCTTAAATGCTTTGCCAATGATGGTGTGTTATTGGCACTAATAAAATTACGAACACATTGTTAACTATCACGTAAACCTACCCATACCTACTAAACTTATCGTTAACTTACATGAAGCACGTATCATTTTACAGACACTAATTCAATAATCGAAAGACATTATATAGATTATTAGATTTATGGCATCACACTGCGTCAAAATAAATTACACAGATATAATAAAAACATGATTAAATTTATTGGCATTAATTTCGATCAACGTACATCGAGATAAAAAAGTAGCCAATCGTTAATCAGAGNTATTCTAATTAATTGTTGCTAGTTGATGCAGTTTTTTTAAACTTATCTTAATTTTTATAAACTTTTGGGTGGCTATGTGACTTATTTTTTCTTGGCGTTAGGAAAAAGAGATTATTCATTAACATACTTTGTATACAAATCAAATTCGATCTTAAATGCTTTGCCAATCATGGTGTGTTATTGGCACTAATAAAATTACGAACACAATGTTAACTATCACGTAAACCTACCCATACCTACTAAACTTATCGTTAACTTACAAGAAGCACGTATCATTTTACAGACACTAATTCAATAATCGAAAAACATTATATAGATTATTAGATTTATGGCATCACACTACGTCAAAATAAATTACACAGACTTAATAAAAACATGATTATTTTTATTGGCATTAATTTCGATCAACGTACATCGAGATAAAAAAGTAGCCAATCGTTAATCAGA
>NWSH02000560.1:1750149-1767019 GCA_002382865.2 Heliothis virescens
AAGGTAATTTATCCCAGTATAAAAATGCTCAAGTCAGACTAAGTTTTAATCTTCGACATAACTTCAAATTAAGATTAAATGCAATACTCAAGGTTTGATAAGAGCGCTGTGACTTTGTGTCGGCGTGCCTTAATTGACTAAACCTTTTAGATCCGCTCCTTCACAATATTAAAAACCTTATTTATGTAAAACGAATATAATTTACATCAATACAGTAAATCAGAAGTGTAAAATCACTGCATAGTATAAAACAAAGTTGCTTTCTCTGTCCCTATGTCTCTATGTACGCTTAAATCGTTTTTGTCGAATTTTGATGCGTTCTTTTTAAATAGATAGAGTGTTTCCAGAGGAAGGTTTATTTGTATAATAACATCCACTAAACAGTGAAAACATACTGTTATTTTACATGGCACCCGTGCGAGACCGGGGTGGATCGCTAATTCTTAAATAAAACTTAAAACAATTAGCATTTTATTTATTGAAATGACTACAAACAAATTTAAGCACTGCACTTAGAGCGTATGAATAAAACCTATTTAGTAAGCCCGGGGCGTTAATTGTTTTTTTTTCTTTTGTAAAGGCGAGAACACACTATTGTCGCTTGCCAATGTCCAATATCTAGGAACATTAATTATGCAAACGATCTCTCGGAGGTTAAATGGCGATTTTTAGACTCGTTTTCTTGCGATGGGTGTCGGGTATACGTGATGGTGGGTGATGCAGTCTTGTTATTGCTTTTGTTTAAATTTTTGTTGTGTTAATTGAATTTTATCAATTGGATTAATGTTGGAAATTAAGTATTGTTTAATTTTTTGTTAGCCTTTAAGTAGAAGATTTTTTATCCTTGTTGTTGTTAAGTTACGGTAGTACTTATTGTTCTACGCTTTTGTTTTTCTGATACCTTCCTCTGGTCAGTCTGCTCAGGTTTTATGAGATAGAAAATGACGGAGCCAGGATTATTTTCGGAACATTATAATAAAATGACATACACAATTACACATGTAACTTATATCATTTCACTTCTTCTTTCTACTTTAAATAAGAACCAGACGGATCAGCACGCATAAATGAGTGTCCATCTTAAAAGTAATGCAACTATGAATATTGTACAGCATCGTTACAAAGACTAGAGCACAATACAGCCAAGTGCTACCATCACGTAGGTATCGACTAGCGCTCTAATTAAAAATCGTAAACTTCGACGAACATTATCGAACATCGGCGGACATGGCCGAACGTCGATAGCCGTCGATAGAAGTAATGTGTGCACACCCTAATTACTTGGAACGTTTGAATTAAAAACTGATGTTTTGCTTGTTAGGAGAATGTGTTAAGAATGTTAATTTGAAGCGAGTTCTTGTTAGATACGAAGTTTTTTTTACGTTTTACTAATTTTCATTTTTTTTTGCCTTTCGGTATAGTAACAAAAATTTTTGTAACCACGTCATCATTACGTAAAAATGCTAATCAATCAAAAAACAGTAAATTTTCCATCCATAAATTCTGTAGATAAAAAGTAAAAAACATCCAAAGTTAATATTAAGGAAAACCGTATATCTCAGTCTTACCTACATTTCTATTGATCAATAATGTGCCTTATTAACTTACATGTAAAATTGAACCAATCGATTACAATCATTCATCAAAAATCGGTATCGATTATATTGTGATTAATTACATTAATCTGATAACTGATTAGACATGTTAAGTACGTATATTGCGACATATTTATTTGCTTGTATGTACCTACATGACAGTAGAAATTTGTTGGTAGTCATTTTAATCCTTATATCGATAGAATTTGTATCGAACTTAGACTAACAAAAAAGCATTTTTATTAATAAAAAATGGCATGAGTTATCAAATTTTCAATTTATTATCGAGTTCTTTAATTCTTTATCTTTTGGGGACTTTTTGTTGCCTAGATTCCAATGGTGTTATTACAGAAAAGCAAAACAACAAATTGTCTTCGAATTTTTGTTAATACACCTGTCTTATATAAGTTTTACTCTTTTGTAATAGCACCAAACATCAATATCTTATACTTCACTGTCCTTTTAACCCGAAACCGCGATTGTTTCACAAAATCCCCATAAAACACAGAAAACACTTACAAACATTAGTGGAAAACACCAAAACTCGCTAACGTACCTGAAAAAAAAAACAAAAACAAATTAAATATGGCCGGCGTTAATTACACAAACAGACAGACCTCGCCAATTACGCGTGCCCATAAAACGGCGACATTAGATCCACTTTAGTACGCAACTGTACCAAAGGGACGTTTCCCTAATCCATTTACGATATAACTGTTATAAATCAAACTTAATATTAGGTACATGTGTTGATAAAGCTCGCCACACGTGCACTCACACACACACACATATCCAAGATGGCGCCTCACTTGAGGGAGAAGTGAGATTATCTTTTTAATGTGTGGCCGGGATTATAATGACGAATGCTTATTGTTCTATTTTTTCGTCTCGTTTTCGCATAGGGTTAAAACTTTTTGTTGCGTTTTGGGATCCGTATGGCGTACCTTTTTCGGAAGAAAGAACAGTGTTATTTTTAAATGATTCTTCTAAGTAAATTTCAGAATCTTCTAGCGAGTTATCGTGTACGAATTTTCGAGATATTTCATGATGTATTACTTATAATTACTGTAGGTACAAATGTACCGAAAAGTTCACATTATCATATGCGTATAATGAGAATGCTATTTTGACATCCGGGACTGAAAAATGTTCTTCTATATATTACTATAGTGATGAATTCAGACTGACAGAAGATATCATTGTTATCCTTTAAATTGATAAATATTATTAATCTGGCTATGTACGATCGCACGTGTTGCTATCAGACTTATAGATTCTATTTAATTGATCACTTTAATTGACGCAGGTATTTCTTAGGAGATAATCGAGTATGTGACTATTTCAGCGGATAGGAAAAAACTACTCGCTTGGTACCTATTGCCATTTTCAGGCAGTGGTGTACCTAATTCTATCATGTGAAAAAAAAACTTCTGAAAAATAGAATTAATTAAGTGAAATTAAATTCAGGAAATCACCAGTTTTTTACATTATAATTATTTTAGGAAATCATCAAGCTGAAATCTATGGTGAAAATGAAAAAATGAAATTAATTCGAAACATTTAAGTACTTGACAACTAGCATGATTTTAACCCAGATAGGAATAAAAATAAAAATGATGACATCGCACCCATCAATAGACAGTACTTAAAATGACAAATAATAATGATTGCAATTCCGACAATCATGGTATTACAAAGATAATACTTTATTCGTATCTGTTCAAGAACATCTATACGAAAAATGGCGCATCATTGCCAAAAGTGATTACAGTGTACATAACCCTCTCACTGCGAACACAAGACACAACATACCAACACACACAATCTACAGATGAAGCGCAAATGTGTGCAAGGTGGCATGAAAATGGAATTAAGGGGGGAAAATGCAAAGGAATCAACCGGGCGAGAGCGCGGGGGGCGAAAATGTCCCAGACCGGACACTTTGAACGAATTATGACGGTCATTATTAGAACGTGGACAGAATTAAATTGCCTCCCCCCTTCCCCTACTTCGCCCAGTCGGCCCCTTACCTTCCGGCTAAGTATGCCCGCATAATGATACCTGTCCAATACTAGCAACACTTATCTAAGCCGGAGTGGATCTCTATCGCTCGGGATACGATATTTGTTTTTCTCGTTTTTTCTAAGGGATCGTTTTGTGTGAGTGCGTCGAATGAAGTGTCAATACAGCTAAGTGAAGTGTTTTGAAAAGTTTTCAAAGAAGGTTTGAAAGGAATGCATTGGTTTTTGGAGGTCTATGATATTTTTAGTCAGTCTCCTTTTTTTGACATCATATTTTTTCTGATTCAGTTGTATTATTAGGGATCAAAACAACATATTCATAATCTTATACTCCCAGAACAACGTAAATTAAATATTTACGAATGCTAATCTGTGCTAAAGAAATATTTGATCCTTCAAGTCATGCGATATTAAACAAACAAACGACAAAAGGATTAGACAGCCTTGTAACTCGCAGCTTAAAGCAATCAAATAAAAGAAACCCAAGGAGTTTACAATCAGCGGGCACATCACACGATAACACTTACAAGTCCTACAACTAAAGTAAATTTGCTGAAACAAAAGCAAACATTAGGCCAGATTAGTGGACGTTACGCGAACACTACGATACAAAGTTAATGCTTGTATCAATAGTTCTGGAGTCGCAATCAGTAGATTTGCAGTAATCTCGGCAAACGCACCGAGTGATAAAGAGTACGGGTGGCCGGTGGAGCAAGCATTAAGCGGAGGGACGACCAGGTTTGAGAAAACAACAGACAGCCATAGCAAGTTCAAAAAAAATACAATGTATTGTGATTTAGAAGGACCAATTTGACTCCGAAACACGTTTCAATGTACATATTATGTCAGTCAAAAAGTCTACCAATTTTTCTGCATCAAGTCTAAAAAAACACTAAAAAAATCACAAATCAATTACGTTTCTGATCTTCCCAAACGACTCTCAAATCGTTCCATAAAAACTAACTGCTGACAATCAGAACCGTGTATCTGACTTCAATCGCGCTCGCCTATGCCTTACTTCAGCCATTATCATGCAATATTGATAGAAGCTCGGTATAAAGCAGCCGAGTTAAGACGGCGGGCACTCTGCGTCCCACGTGCCCATTTTATCTCTAAGATATTGTAAATATTAGGTACAATTGTACCCGCAAACAAAGCCTGGATTACTTCTTATAGTTTGTCTGATTGTTGATATTTGCTTTTTTATTGGGTCGTTCAGTTGCTATCTGTTTGAGGAGTGTAATCTGGATTGCTGTTGAACTGATGTCGTTGGTAATGGCTGGTTATGATTGGAGAATAATAACGTGGGATCTGGTGGCAAAGGTCTTTTACAGTGGCCAATACTCTGGCTGAGTGGTTTCCAAAATAGAACTTATTTTAGTTAGTAATTAATTTTAAAGTCAGTTGTTCATACGGGATAAATTCACACATCAACAATAAACAAAATAATTTATATTTACCATGTTCTGATTCAAAGTGAACAAGGGTCCCATTTAAAAACACAAAACGTTAAGCCATAGCTAACCTCGGTAAAACTCATTCGACATTAACTTAACTAGTACTTAGACCCAGTAAACCCAAAAATATTACTCAAACACATCAAAAGCGTAATTCCCCAAATAAAATACCAATAACAATAACAGGTCCTGAAAAACAAAACGCCGCATTTTGGATAATAACGTAGAACACACACGTAATGCCTAAACACACACAAACACCCATTAACACACACTCTATTACACACATAACATATTTAGGGATGGGAAAGTGAAATTTGCAAGAATATATCGATGGAATATAAACAGGGGGGCGTATATTGACGAGCTCGCAAACACACAGAATCAGCAAAGAAAGATTATTAAAACAATGGTTTTGAACTAAATACAGGGACAGAGGGGTTATTACAATATTTGCTGGCATCTCGTTATTTTTAAGTATCCGTACGGCTCCCAAAGTTTGGGGTGGCTCTAAAATATGGGTGAGGTAAAGGAATTTATGATAAAGAGTTTTTGAATGAGGATATTTTGTTTGTAAATAGGATTGTGGATTTTTGCCTGCGTTTGTTTTTGTTTGTAGTCGGGGTCGAAATGAATGATCCTGAATTATGTTGTTCATTTTGTTGCTGTTATGAAAACTTACTCTACATGTGTTTATGCTGTGATAATACAAATGGTGCGCAATGATAAACTTCATATGATTTGTACCATCGCCAATATAAATATAGATACTAACAATAAAATAGATTAGTAAAATAACATACAAAATATTATTCTCAAAAAAAACAAAAAATATAAAAAAAAACTTAAAGAAAAAAATACAATAATTTCTCTCAACCCTTGCCCGCTGAAGTAAAAACGCGTAAACTTTGAGAGCCTGCGGAACGTCATAGCCCAGCGACATAGCGTTGTAAATTATAATGTTTTATGGTTTAATACTGCAGATAAGGCGCGGGAGGGTAAGGAGCCTATTATTAACCGTGTTAACTGGGAACGGGGGGTGGCCTCACCTCGCGGCCGTTTGTACGCTAAGCGACTTTTGGTTGCCACTTTTTATGTGAGAGTGTGAAGCAAGAGTTGGCAGTGAAGCATTTTATAGCTCGATGTTTTTGGGAGTTGCATTTTGCTGATGAAATTTTTATACAGATAGATGATTGATAGTTTGTTTTGAGAAAAAAGTAGCTCCTTACGCAAGTTGATTATTTCATCCTCTGCATATAATGAAAACTCTGATACCGTATGTAAATATTCTGTATCAGAGTTTAACTATAATACATCCAACAATAAAGAAACCATATTTCATACAAGCAGTTAAATTCCGTAAAACAATATATTCAAAGTCTCACCACTAATGCTTTTAACACATTACCGGCAGGGCGTCGGTCGCCCCGTCTGCAGCCGCCCTTAGAATATGATTTTTAACGAGCCATCCCCAAGTATGTAATTGTGTCTGAATGCGTTTCGTAATGATTATTTATGTAGCGAAGAGAGGCGTCTGGATAAATTATTTTTTATTATTTCCATTGCAAAGAGCAGTATTACCACCCTTTGTTGTTGAGAAATTAAAACTGGTGAATTGGGGCTGTGTTTTGTTTTGTTGTCGGTACTATGAAGCTAGTTTTGTATATGATATTGGCATACACTTATTTACGATTTGTTCCCTCTTGTGCCAAAGTATTGGGAGTAATAGGTAAATGTATTTTTTATTATCTATATTTGGTTCCGGAAAATCGATCAAATACTTTCATGTAATTATTTGCACCTGTTTATTTACGTCTTTTATCTTTTAAAGAAAACGCTAACGTTATCATAAGCGCAGAGGTATTTGGCATTAAAAGATAAGTACCACGCAGAATATTCAACTTGGTTCCTGGTACAGTCGACATGATTTATAAGTGAATAAAAATTTTCAAATAAAAATCCTTTTAATAATGATACAACTGTCACCTGTCTTCGCCTGTCGACGTGTAAATTCTAGGCTTTCATACAGGACTACGTGTCGACCTGAATCAATGGCTATTAAATATTAAATGTGACTGGTGTGAATGGAGAGTTCATTTTCAACGCTTCTAAAGCTAAGGATAAAAAATGGTTGACATGTCCTTGTTAATTTTGTATGACAGGCACTAATGTTTTCAGTGCATTATTTCTGTTTTTAGTTTTCAGTAAGTGTTTTTTGTGCATCATTTTTGTCCTGCCTATAAAAGAGATTCGGAGAATTTTCAAAAAGCATTATGTTAAATAAAAAGCATTTTTACGAATAACGACAGAAAAGGCATTTATCAGAAGGTGTTGAAACTGACCATAAATATTACATAAAGTTCTCAACAATATACAGCGTCAACAAACTCTTCAACATAGACAACTTTACTTTATTGACGACCAAATAAATCGAAGCCAAACGACGTCCGACACATATTTTCACACAAAAATCGTGTGCATTTTAAATCAACGAGTTACCGAGTCGCCGGGGCTTGGTATAATGAAATCGTAAATCGGCTCGGTTCCCATGGATAATAGTGAAATATAAATTGGGCGGTCGCGGTTTGGCGCCGTCGGTCCGTTGGCCGACATTTTTGTGGGATCGCTTCAATCACGCGTTTTATAACGTCAGTGCACGTGTGGCCGACTGTACTCACAACATGCTAAGTCGCGGACTCTCGAGGGGTAAGTGGCGCGGTGTGAAAGGAGCCTTATAATTGCCACCATTCAAAGCTGTTATAGTGAAGTAGTTAAAGGACTCTTATTTGTTTATAGAGTGCACAGATACTTAGGTACTATAATATCTACGCTAAAACGTAAGAACACGTTGACCATGTTATATATTTCGTCCTAAAAACCTGTCACATGTCAGCCTTTCTAAACTTCACGGCAAACTCGACCACTCAATCCACACCAAATTTCATCGGAGCCACACGTCACACGCTTTAAACCGCAAAAATTAAAACCTATAAACTTCCACGAACATCGCACTAGATTTATAAACCCTACCAACGCTAACACACTTTCACGTGTCGATGGATCCGCGTAAAAGCCTAAAAAAAGGAAAAAAAAAGTCATTGGGTCCTACATGCATCTTTTTCGCCCGGCTGACAAATGGCTATGAAATGGCCAGGACGGCCCAGCGCGGGACACCGAACGTAAAATCATTCACAAATTGTGATGCCACGGTTAGTTCGGACTTCGGACGCGCCAGTGCAGGGTTAGCGCGAGGGTAGTAGTGGGTAGTCGTTTTTTGGGCTAAAGTGTTGTGCCCTTTTTTGAGGCTGTGATAGTGGGTTGAAAGTTTGGGCTTTTATTGTGAGTTTTTGATGGAAATTTGTCTTCATCGCGTTGATAAGAGATTAAAGTAAATATGTTGGCGCAATTATCAATTAAAGCAAATTGTCGTAATGATTGTCCTTCGGTTATTCTTCGGTCTGCTTTTAAGATATGTAACTCTTACTTATCGAAAATAACCACCATAGCGAAACATTGAATGCTAGAAACTAACTGTGAATCTCCACACGTAGCTGTCATTATGTTCGTCCAAATGCTTTTATCTCAAAACAAAGTGCCAACACAACAGCCGCAATGACAGACAGCTAGCTTCACTCAGTCTTTTAAAACCTATCGCCCAACACGGTAACCCTATCACCGCCACTTTTTATCTGAACACCATCAATAAAAAAGTCGGTACAAAAAAAAACAGAAAAACAAAAGCCATGACGTCACTAGGTAGGTTTTCGCACCGGCAAACGGCGAGCGTATAAATCAAGCGCTACGCTAGCGTGGAGTCGGCTCCGGCCGAATTGTGGCGTTTTATAGCTTTTTGATTTACACAACCACTATTCGCTACGTATTTTAATGTGCGCTCGATAGTCCGTGTTGCGAGCGAGTGTACGTAAATAAAATTCAGAAATCGCTCAATAAAAATCGTCACATATCACTATTGCAGCTTCGTGTCGATATCTTCCGGGGTTTACCGACACTTCGCGCAGCACTAGCTACGTACTTTCGTCCGTTGACTGTTGACGTATTTAAGTTGTAAATGACAGATTAACATTCCAATCTCAAAATGCATATGATATTTAGCAAATTTCGTTTATGATAGACATAAATTCGATCGTTGCCTGTTAATAAAATATAACAATAACATGGGGACACATGTTTAGCACGCGGCAGTAAACACCGCTAAACAGCGCCCAGTCAAATTTATTCGCAAATGACGTACATATTGCTAATATAAGTGTTATTTATTTGATAATGCTCTTAAACTAATTTTATTTTCGTTTTATTGTTAGGACGATGTGTCGATTGTTTGGTTGGAAGTGTTACTGCAGTTTTAATGGTTCTAAAAATATTTTCTGGCGTCATAAAGAGTGAATTTCTAAAAACTTTAAAGTTAGGGAGTTCAACAAAACTATTATTTAAAGTATGTACCTACCTGGGTGACACGTTTTCAGCACTTTAACTAAGTAACTTTTCGTCAGAGTTTTTTTTGTTTTATATTTTAAGAATATTCTATTAACTCAAGAACTCTCTCCTCCCTTTTTCATTCCGAATGACATTGACGGACACGAGCGCANAAAAGTATGTACCTACCTGGGTGACACGTTTTAAGCACTTTAACTACGTAACTTTTCGTCAGTTTTTTTGTTTTATATTTTAAGAATATTCTATTAACTCAAGAACTCTCTCCTCCCTTTTTCATTCCGAATGACATTGACGGACACGAGCGCATCATGGTTGATCAACTGGTGTCCCCGGCCCTCCACTCACTCACTCACTCATTCATCCGTTCGTTCATTCACTGCGACGTCGGTTTCGAGTGATCACCGATCACCTTACGTCGGTTTTATTCGTTCGTAAGCGGAATTTTAAAAAAGGAATGAACGAATGAATGCGTTTTTGCATTTTTTTTATTGCAACTTGTTCCAATGTTAGTTTTGAAATGATTGTTTTTAAGCTTTTGCATTTTTAGTTATTTTTGACCGATTTTCCAAAAAAGAGGAGGTTATCAATTAGACCGCGTATCCAATTTTCTGGTATATAATTTTTTTATGGGTGTTCATGGATATCTTCGCCGTTTATGAACCGATTTGGATAAATATTTTTTTATATGGAAAGATATACATCCCGTTGCCACTTCAGTTATAGTCACTAAAAAACCAAAACACTTTTTCCAATAAAAAAAAATAATATATGTTTATTTCGCCACGGCCTTCTAGACCGATACACCTAAAAGTAATTTAATCTTTTGCTTATTAGTAATTTTATGGAAGTCGTTTTTTTTTACCTAATAAGGTTTTTCTTATTTTTATTCAACATCCGGCTTAGGATTTACAAATTGAGATTATCACGAACAATATAAAATATAAACAATATCATTATCTTGAATTATCAGCAATCAATTAAGTATTAGTAAGTTGAAATTTACCCAAACAGGTAATTAGATAAGAAATTCAAAGTCATCAAGGTTTTACCAATAGTGCTATTTATTTCAATTATAGTCTGTATTGTTAGCTTTATTGAGTAAGGTATCGTAATATTTAGGTTTGTTTTGAAACTTGAAATAAAACTGGATCAATTTTGATAATAATCAGTTGAATATCAACTGGATAAACCCAATCTTTGGAATTTTTGTGTTTTTACGTACTTACCTACCTAAGTAATAAAAAAAATTAAGCTCTTATATAAATTTTAAATTAGATACCTAAATATGACAGAATTTGACTTCGTACCACTTTTTCTACCTCGTCAGTCAAAATATTGGTTTATAAGTGGAGTTCAATGATGGCGTTTGTCTCGATGAATGACGTTACGTGGCGTGGCGTGACATACTGACGACAGAGTGTCGTGGCGTGTCGTTGATGTGTCGACGAGTGTCGCTGACGATTTGTCGAAATGTCGCGAATTTGTACCTCGGGAAATATTAGGGGTAGCGATGGAGTGGGAAACTAGTTTTCTAAGTTTAGCTTTTCTAAACTGTATATTATTTTAAAGAGGATTTATTTTATGAGTACCTCAACTACGACCTCTTGTTCATTCGTATTATCCATTCATCCAAACATGCTCTGAAACCACTGGATTGATTTGGAAAATTCTTTCACTGTTCAGACTATCCTCGGGTGACATGGGCCAAGTTTTATTCGAGTAAGGGCAATAGTTTCCACAAAACGCAGAGTAAAACCGTCATAATATTATTAAGCTCCTGCCTATGAATAACTAATAAAAAACTTAGTAGCATAAAAGTGCGATATTTTTCGCAAAATCATTGAATTTTAGGTGGGTAGAAAATGGTCATAGATAGGTACTATCAACCAGTGAAATTTTGAACTCAATAGGTACAAAGGTTATACACATAATACAGGCATACCTAATTTACTTAAGAATACTCTTAACATTTATAACCGTTCCCGATATCACAAGAAAATTATGTTGCAATATTGAGCAATAATTTTAATCAATCAATCAATCGATCAATATAATCCAACGTGAGACGCACTAACATTCTAAGATAACTGGTGATAAATTATATTATATTATTGAATTAAAGATATAATCAGCAGTTCTCTTAAATATTTAAAATTAAGGAGCATTTTTGCCTAAAAAAAATGTTACCCAAAAAAACAAAGTTGATAAAAATACATTAGGTACTTGAAAATATAATTTATATTAAGCCGGACGTGTACCTAACTACTTCTATAATATGGTCTGTGAAAAAAATTTCGTTAACTGTAAGTTTAACTGGAGAGTTTAAAGCCTAAACTGTGTTTATTGTAAAAGTAAGCGGGGATACCCTCATCGGTATAATAACTTTGGAAAAACTCTTTCGGTTTAAAATGTTGCGTTGGAATAGTTATATTGTGCTGGTTTTTCTGTCATAGACTTGAAATAGTGATTTATTTAAGTACACTAACAGTTCTATAAAGCTTCATAGAAAAATATGTGAAAGAAATAATGATTTGATCACAAAAATAAAACATTTAACGTTCAAAATCTATTGAACAGATGAATGAAATACCAAAACCGACGAATAAAGCAATTACCCTAATAATTACCACAAATTCAACAAAATATTCAAAATAACCAAAACATAAGAGAAACCATACCACCAAAATACTCATAGACATCAAAACATAAACCTTCGCACCCACCGATGAGATTACCGCTGCAAATAATCGACGATCATAAAAAAAACGCCTTAACGGTCTGCGNATGAGATTTGTTTTGAAACTTGAAATAAAACTGGATCAATTTTGATAATAATCAACTGGATAAACCCAATCTTTGGAATTTTTGTATTTTTACGTACCTACCTACCTGTTTAAAAAAATTAAGCTCTTACATAACTTTTTTACTTAGCAAAATATCACAAAATTTGACTTCGTACCACTTTTTCCACATATGTCAGTCAAAATTTTATTACGTTTTACCCTAAATGCGATCACATTTTCATTCCCCTAAAATACAAGACCGATTTGAAAAAAATATTTTACTGGTGAGACTATCCTTGGGTAACATAGGGTAGCTAGTAGTTTCCACGGGACGCGGGTAAAACCGCGTGAAACAGATAGTAAGTAATATTTTTAAACTGCTGTCTGTGAATAAAAATACTTAGAGAATATGTGTGAAAGTGTGAAAGTTAATCTTATACTTATGTCTTACTTCTTTGCATATCATTAAATTTTCGGTAGAAAATGGTAACAGGTAGGTACTATCAACTTGTGACTTGTTTTAACCCAGTACAAAGGTCATACACGTATTATCATAGGCACACCTAATTCACTTTAAGTTACTCTCAACATTTATAACCGTTCCCGATATCACAAGAAAATTATGTTGCAATATTGAGCAATAATTTTAATCAATCAATCAATCGATCAATGTAATCCAAGAGACGTGAGACGCACTAACATTCTAAGATAACTGGTGATAAATTATATTATATTATTAAATTAAAGATATAATCAGTAGATCTCTTAAATATTTAAAATTAAGGAGCATTTTTGCCTAAAAAGAATATTTTAGCCAAAAAAATAAAGTTGATAAAAATACATTAGGTACTTGAAAATATAATTTATATTAAGCCGGACGTGTACCTAACTACCTCTATAATATGTTCTGTGAAAAAAAAACTGCTAACTGGAAGTTTAACTGGAGGGTTTAAAGCCTAAACTGTGTTTATAGTAAAAGTAAGCGGGGATACCCTCGTCGGTATAATAACTTTGGAAAAACTCTTTCGAATAAAAAATTTGCATTGGAATTGTTATAATGTGTTGGTTTTCCTGGTGTTCCCAACCCTTAAAATAGTACTATGAACATTCATTTTGTAAGCTTCATTAAATAAAAATTAAATATTGGTGTGCAAAAGGGACTCAAAAACACAATAGGCATTCTAAAAGTCAAAATTATCAATAACTCATTAACACTCCTAAATCTACTGACTCGATCAATGAAAAATCCCGTAACCATGAAAACAAATAAAGCTAATGTGATATGTAGTAATTATAAATACCACGTACTGAACAAAATATTCAAAATAAACAAAACATACCTAAGAGAAACCATACCACCAAAATACCCATAGACACCAAAACATAAACCTTAGCATCCACCGATGAGATTACCGCTGCAAATAATCGACGATCATAAAAAAAACGCCTTAACGGTCTGCGAACTTTCCTATAACATTCCAGTCACGTCGAACCGAACTGATTGACGGGAGACGTCTGCGCCTTCTAGAAACCCCCCACCCCCCAACCCCTCAAGGGTGGCCACCCCACAACTTGACCTCTGATCGGAGCAAGAAACATGTGAAAAATGTCATTAATGCACTCCCGTGGTGCCTTATTGAGTGTCTCGACGCGTTTTGGAAAATTGTGTGAGTGGTGCGTTGGGTGTTTGGCTTTATGTTTTAATTAGATTTTTTATTTTTCTTGTTATGTTAAATAGTATGTTTTAGTGTCATAAGAGTACATTGAAATTAAATTGATGACTCAAAGAATAGAAGATATATTGTTCTTAAGATTTCTTGAAGGTCTAATAAATGTAGACTAGACATATATTCTGATCACTTTTTTGATCATTTTTGTTGATTAACGTAACTATACTTTTTTATATACAGTTATTCAATATATTAACGAATGTTAGCAGACTCGTTATCAAACCTCAATCCATCTGTGCGATATCAACCTCGGAAACAATTCGCTGGTCGCATATCATGTGACCGGTATTGAGATTTACGACCACCGATTAGTGAGGTCAAGGTCAAACGATACGTTAACCTACCGCGCGCTGTGTCAACACTGATGGACCGAATAAGNCTTGGGTGTATGGCTTTATGTTTTAATTAGATTTTGTATTTTTCTTGTTACGTTAAATAATATGTTTTAGTGTGATAAAAGAACATTGAAATTAAATTGATGGATCAGAGAAGGAAAGACACTATATTTTGTTTTGAAGATTTCTTGAACGTCTAATAAACGTAGATTATCTGATCACTTTTTTGATAGTTTTTGTTGATTAACGTAACTATACCTTTTTAAATACAGTTATTCAATATATTAATGAATGTCAGTAGACTCGTTATCAAACCTCAATCCATCTGTTCGATATCAACCTCGGAAACAATTCGCTGGTCGCATATCATGTGACCGGTATTGAGATTTACGACCACCGATTAGTGAGGTCAAGGTCAAACGATACGTTAACCTACCGCGCGCTGTGTCAACACTGATGGACCGAATAAGGGTTGAAATTATTGCGGATCAAAAATTTTCAGGACTTTTGATAAGCTGTGTTGATTGGAAAATAATAAAGTGCACACAAAGACAGATATAAAGTAGATAAATTACATGTAAGAAAATATATACTGTCTTCTACTGTAGGTACTATTTCTCAGAGCAAATATTGTCACATATAGGAATATAGCCCNGCCGCGCGCTGTGTCAACACTGATGGACCAAATAAGGGTTGAAATTATTGCGGATCAAAAGTTTTCAGGACTTTTGATAAGCTGTGTTGATTGGACAATAATAATGGAAAGATGTCTTGTTAAAGGTATTTGATTATTTTTGAGGATGTATTTGCAACAACGTCTGCCTGCTTCAGTGCATACCAATACAGAGAGTAGATAAATTACATAAAGAAAATAAATACCATATTATTTTAATATAAAACTGATGTGTTTCTATATCTGCTATTTCTTACAGCAAATATTGTCACATATAGGAATATCGCCCTTGCTACCGTAATACCAGCAACATCTAACTAAGAACATAAAAACTCCAAGGCTACCATCAATACACGCAATAACGCGAAACTCGCAAACAATAGACATTAATAAGACGGGACCAAACGGGTACGGGCATAACGGCCGGCCGTGTCCCGGGATGCGCTTATTAAAACATTTTCACCCGGCAATATCTGACGATAGCGCGACGTGTACAATATGTGCCGAGCAAACTCTGCCCGCATGTGACGACCTGTGGGAATCGCTGAGAAAACTTCATTAACTCCGCCGGACGCCACCCAGGGGGGGAGGACTCCCCCACGGTGACGGACGCGACGACCGGACGGGGGAGTCCGCTTATTACGTCGCGAACGTGCCGCAGAATCGAAGAAATGTGACGTAAATACGTGAAGCGTTTGAGAAAGAATCGGCCCGCTGATTGGCCAGGCTTTGTTCGGTTGACCGTTAATTTGATCTGTATCGGAGGGCGCCCACTCATATTTTCTTGGGATTATTATTGATGCGATCGATTCGGTTTGATGGGATGCCGATAGGTTGCTTATTTTCGACCAGATCTGGTATTGTTGAGAATTTTTCGGGTCTCGTGGTGACGTTTAATCAGATCATCCGCGCGGGTTAGTTGTGAATCGTGCTTGGAATTTAAAAAACTGTTACTGTTACAAAAAGAAATGCCAATAACGTCAAATTCCAATTCTTTGTGCAAAGTAATCCTTTAACACTGTATCATACTCCCGTGGACCAAAACTAACGTCTTTACAATTTCTTGCCCGCCTTGTAGTGGTCATAACGTTAAGGGACAGTCTCAGGAGTTCCAGATAAAATCCTAGGTAACCATCTGACAGATAAAGCCGTAGAAATGCTTTTAATTTTGACTACTTTTCTATGGTATTATTTGTCAGGTAGGTACTAACATTAGCAATTTCAAAAGCAAAGGTTTGACATAATTTTCCAAAATGCTCAAACAAACCAACTGTTCAGTTGTAAACTTCAGTTTATTCTCACAACTGCACAGCATCACCGTACATTAAAACATCTCCATTAAAAGGTCTCAGTACAAAAATGCACTCAGACGCATCGTCCGGACACGTTCCGTTTCTCGGAAGACCACACGCACGCTCCCCGTTGACGTACAAACGCTATAATTGCCAAGTTGCGTTCCTTTTTACGCGAAGAGTGACAAACTGTGAGTTTCGTAATTACGTGTGTTTTAAAGAATTTTGGGGTATGTAGAATGGTGAGTGTCTATCAGGATGAGTGATTGACACTGTGTGTCCACGTNCATTAAAAGGTCTCAGTACAAAAATGCACTCAGACGCATCGTCCGGACACGTTCCGTTTCTCGGAAGACCACACGCACGCTCCCCGTTGACGTACAAACGCTATAATTGCCAAGTTGCGTTCCTTTTTACGCGAAGAGTGACAAACTGTGAGTTTCGTAATTACGTGTGTTTTAAAGAATTTTGGGGTATGTAGAATGGTGAGTGTCTATCAGGATGAGTGATTGACACTGTGTGTCCACGT
>NWSH02000560.1:1774760-1787710 GCA_002382865.2 Heliothis virescens
TCCATGAAAGGTTCCAAATTATTACGTAACCAAACGACTGTCCTACTTGAATTGAGTTGCTGAGCAACAATAGTAGCCGCTACAGACAGCATGTCGATCCACTGTACTGAAGTATCTTATTGTGACGTAAGCACAGATTTGATAGAGATAGACTGAAAAGCATGAAAACAATTTTCATATTTTTTGTACAATCTACTTGCTCTACCAACCCCTTCCAAAAAAATAAATAACACAATACAATAAATAAGACATCATAACATACGAAAATCAATGTAAGTAGTAAAAGAAAATTTAACCAACTACCCGACACGGGCGGCCGATAAAAAATAATGCCATTTACACCGTCCGACACCGTGGCGGATTCGACTTATAGTCACTTGCCCCGCTTCGTTATTGCCCTAACAAAATGGCCTATGTTCTCTCTCCCTTGCACTCACGGAGAGCCCATATAGAACAATGCGGGCGTAGTAAAATTTTATTGGAAGCACACGTGGGCTACATCCCGGGCCGACCTGCATAATGCAAGCACGTTAGCTAAAAAGAAAGATAACTGCATATTTATACAATCGGTATGCGATATTTCGCTGCGACCGTCACTGTAAAGTGTGGAAACGTATTGTATCTACGCTAGACTCTGTTCCTCAATTTATGCGTTTTGTTAGACGTTACATGAGCGAAGTTTGATGGAATTTGTCTGAAAACTGCTTTTGAGAATTCTAGTTGTTGGGTCGATTTTGACAGCGTCAACAACTGAATGTTGTCGTTGTAGGGTCAATATTTTTTCTTAGAGAAGAAGAACGCTTCCCAATATTATAAGCTTAAGTATCAAATAGTTTAAGTAGCAAAACAAATAACTACAGCCAACTAAGCTTGTAACAGATACGCCATTGTCCTATCCTTAAATCTGCGCACTACAAGTTCTGAACTTCTATATCTGGGCAGACGTCACTAAAAATCTAGTACAACCTCCAAAGGAAACCAGCTTGCAAATAAACAAGGCTATTTTTAAACCGCTTTTTTCCGTCTACTAAATAAAGTAGCGGCCGCGCGCCGGGCGCCGCCTCGTATGTTTTCACCATAGTGTTCGATTACAATTTAATGCATCGCATTCACACTCAAATTCAAAATCTTAAACGTTCTCGCTTTACACGCAAAAATCAACCTTAGACTTGTACACTGAAAATTTGAATTCGATCGCGTTGTAGTCGTCGGTGCGTCGTCTCGATTTCGAAATACAGTCCAACGAATTTCAACTTTATTGTTCAGTTCGTAAAATTCGTATTGGATTGTTTTTGGTAGTCGTATCGGAGTCGTGGCGCGGTCGTTACGTTGCATTACAGTGTAGTAGTGACATCGGTCGCTTCTATTATTTCTTTTACAACAAAACTAGTAAGTTTATTGGTTCCGTGTCTCATTAGAATCGTTTGTGGGCGGTTTATTTGAGAGCCTTTAATATTTTGTACTCTTGCAGCCATGATAGAGAAATATACAGTGTGAGTCGCTTGTTTTTATAGCCCTTTTGAACTGCACTCAAATTACATCATTCATTTTATGATCCAATTCTTTACCGTGATGGATACGGATACATAAGTGGTTTTATGTTGATTAAAGGGGGTTAAAATTTACGATTTTGCTCGTGCGTGCAATGGAACCACGCACGAAACTAGAGCCTGTATCAAAATATTAAATACTTTAATTTTGTTTATCGACTAACTGTCTAATGTTAGTCTAATTTTCTGCCTAATCTGTGACTTTATGTCATGATATATTTTTGGGCAAACTGGACCAGACTTGATATTCTAATCACGTTCTTTGACTTTACAACGTTTGATGACTCATCGACAAATGAAAGGATGTCATATAGGTATTCTTGATCCTCATTTATCTGGGTGGTCTATCCATCTGTCGTTACTAAATTACTGACAAAGTAACACAAATAGTTACAGAAATTAACATTATATTTAAGTTCAAAAACAACAAAATGTTCGTTACAAAAATGCTATTTAGTATCTCAATAAAACTGTCAAGATTGCTAATTTGATTTATTTGTAGTATTATTAGTTTTAAAGAACGCGTCTTGAAGACAAATCTTGATTTATGACGCGCCATCTGCGTTAAGGATGTCAATCGGTTAAGAGTTAGCGCACAAGTTGCGATTGCATGCGATTTTTTTGTGGAAAGTTGGCTTATGGTAAATTAACGTTGGCAATAAGTAGCCTGAAAAATATCTTGATGAACTAAGATTATTTTATTTTTTATCACTCGCGAATAAAGAAGATGTATTTTAAGTTTTTCTGCTATTTTGATGGGGTTCTGGTCCTTATATACACAAATTGATTTTATTTGTACAGTTCTAATTTCAATATTGCACTTGTAGATTGTACAGACTTCAGTAAGCTATCGTATCAGAGAGATTAAGCTCACAAAAAGTAGCGCGACATAAGTTTACAGAGAGTTGCTGAGTGTGCGCTCTAACTATTTCAACACCGTAATAACCCAATTTTTCCTCAAAAATTCACCAAAATGACATCACCACAAGAGTGATGTGTTACCACCGCATGAATCACCATCAACGTTGTTTGTCCGTATGTCACACACCATGACACCTGCCTCGTAGTATTTATGGTCAAAATATGTTAATTTTCATGCAAAAGTTTTTATTTCTTTAGATTAATAAACGAATCGCTTATGTCACTCATATTCTGATTAATTACTTGTTTTATTTTAATGCTGTGTTTGTTTCGAGAACATGGCGGCGACTGTTTTTTGATTTATACAAGTCAACTGTGAATATTGAGTGGTTAATTTTAAAACTAGGATATTTTTAGAACACACAATATACCTAAGTAGTAAACCTTTTAGAATATTCGAGACAGAAAATTTTTACAAGAAACAGAGAGAGAGAGAGAGAGAGAGATGCGCTATGATACTATATTGTACCAAATACTACTAAATAATAAAATTCTAAATGAATAGCTCTAATCCCTTACTGAAAAAAATATCAACAAAAAGAACGACCTATATAATATTTTCGAATCATTATTTTAACCAGACAATCTGACTGGCCTTCAAAAGGCTAAACTTAGTTAAATGCTAAATAGTCTGACAGAATTGTAATAACAGGTATTGAATTGAGCCACAAAGGTGACATGGACTTATAAAATGATTGGCAATGACTAATACCAACTTTTAAAACTACGTATGAATAACCTCTTATTCAACTATCAATAGATTTGTTAATGGTTTTGAGTGGGCCACTTAATTAATATTATCTTTTAAAACTAAGGAATCTATTAGTAGGTTTAGTAACCCAAATAAAGAAGTTATCACTTCTCAATTAATATATACTCTTAACCTTAGCTGGTAATGATAATTACAAAATCACATTTAAATTGATAAACTGGATCAAATTACATTAATTGTTATGGTTAACATAATCTTACATCTGGACTTACGTATTTTAACTATGTAGCTTTAAAAAAAATCTGTCGTTTAAAACATCTTTAATAAACCTTACGGGAAGTCAGAAGTCAGTANTGGTAATTACAAAATCACATTTAAATTGATAAACTGGTTCAAATGACATTAATTGTTATGGTTAACATAATCTTACATATAGACTTACGAATTTTTAACTATGTAGCTTTAAAAAAAATGCCTGTCGTTTAAACATCTTTAACAGTCTTTAGTCAGAAGCCAGTAAGTCTGACAGTCTTACCAAGGGGTATCGAGTTGCCCGGGTAACTGGATTGTGAAGGTCAAATAGGCAGTCGCTACATGTAAAACATTGATTCTTAGTTGCATGCTGTTAGACTGGGAGCCGACCTTACTCAGTTGGAAAAGGCTAGGCAAATTATGAAATAATTTTGAAAAACAGTTAATTGCCATTAAAACCCTTTCTATTATTTATGTTCTTCAGTCAAAAGTTTCCCAAAAATGTCTCCATTATCGACTATAACATGACAACATCAGTTCGGGCCGCTCAGACAAATGGTACAGGTGTAAGTGAATAATAATGACGCGACCGCCAATATTTTGGTCACGTCGAGTCCGAATTAATGGCGACTCATTTATATCAGTCCAGTGATCAGCTGACTTAGTTGATTGTAGAGTGATGTTTTAATTGTTATGAGTGATTATGTAGGTGAAGAAAATATTAGAATTTTAAATATGCAAGGATTTGAATATTGAAATTTTTTTGTAGAAAAAGGCCTTGCTAAACTTAATTGTTTTTAAGATTCCTAATAATTTATTTTGTGTATTATTATTCTTCTTTTGAATATAGCTATAGTATCTACCACCGCGTTTTTGTGCAATTGACAGCAGTCAGTTTTCAAGGGATAACTGAGTTATTTCTACTGACTGACAACAACTGTCAATTGCACCAAATACGGTCAGATCAGTCGATTAAGCGGCTTCAAAATCGTAAAGTATAAAGCGGTTTTCAAAATTTTTTGGCGCCACGGAATTCCCAGACATTTTTGACGACCTGTCCGAAAATATCTCAAAATGTATAAACCTCGTTACATTTCCAAAGTACTAATATAAATAATGTTACAAGACATGTCGTGAGTCAGTCGCGGGAACCGCCGCGTTTCGCAACACTCATCTGAACGCTATAAAACTGAATTATATCTATACAAAACTCAGTGTTTATGTCTGTTTGTGAATCGTAAATTTGTCTGCTGTGTGTATTAACTCGAAAGCTATTAGGTTAGTTTTATAGCTTTTTTATATTCACGCTTTTTATACTTTGTAGGGTTAGGTTGGTTTTGAGATGGTGCTTACACCGGTTCTAAATTACGAATTCTAAGTAAAAAAAAATCTAATGTGGTAACTGCAAAACTTAACATTGTATAAGTAAAACCTTCTCAAGTCACCATTATAAAAGTATTTATAAGACCCATACTTCAAGAAATATTTAGTACCTAAATCAACTCTAATCATCAACAAACAGACGAACAAACATACAATCTAAGACAATACAGTGTCGACAAGCCGACGACACGACCGCGACACTAAACCTGTCGCAAGATGACGAATCATTAACGCGTTGCGACTTTTACATATGCGAGGCCATGCGACAGAGGCGATACAATAGGTTAACTTTGATAAATTCGTGCTAAATTAAAACAATCATACGAAATATTTTTTACACTGGTTCCATTTTCGTAGTTGGGAAAAGACTAGGTAGACGATGACGTATTAATTTTTACAACTATTGCACAAAAGTACTGAGGCTAGAGTTCCTACTAGTTACATCTTTTTCCTGATGTTATTATTAATTAATCATTGCAATTGTTCACTTATACAGTTTTGATAATCACTAATTGTTAGGCGCTAATTACCGGAGATATCAACATCCGATAAACACCAACTGGTTTTTAAAAAATAATTACAAATTAGCCTTTATCTCTATATCTACTGAACCAATTACAGAAAGATATCTTACCTGGGAGTGTTATTGATATTTTTTATCCAGTTGCAGGAAATAGTTCCCTCGGGTTTCGAGTGAAACCGCGGCAGAAAACCAGTGAATTATTCAACAGAATTTTCGTCAAAATTTGCACTACTGATACTTCTCTCAAGTACTTCACAATGCCCCGCCATTTTTAAGACGTTCCGTACATTTTATGTTTCTCTATTTTAGAATTTATTGCCTACTATTGTGTTGACTAGATTTTTTTATAAGAGTGCCAAGAATGTGATTATTATTAAAAAATATAATGAGACTCTAAATGAATAGCTCTAATCCCTTACTGAAAAAAATATCAACAAAAAGAACGACCTATATAATATTTTCGAATCATTATTTTAACCAGACAATCTGACTGGCCTTCAAAAGGCTAAACTTAGTTAAATGCTAAATAGTCTGACAGAATTGTAATAACAGGTATTGAATTGAGCCACAAAGGTGACATGGACTTATAAAATGATTGGCAATGACTAATACCAACTTTTAAAACTACGTATGAATAACCTCTTATTCAACTATCAATAGATTTGTTAATGGTTTTGAGTGGGCCACTTAATTAATATTATCTTTTAAAACTAAGTAGTCTATTAGTAGGTTTAGTAAGTCAAGTAAAGAAGTAATCACTTCTCAATTAATATATACTCTTAACCTTAAGCTGGTAATTACAAAATCACATTTAAATTGATAAACTGGTTCAAATGACATTAATTGTTATGGTTAACATAATCTTACATATAGACTTACGAATTTTTAACTATGTAGCTTTAAAAAAAATGCCTGTCGTTTAAACATCTTTAACAGTCTTTAGTCAGAAGCCAGTAAGTCTGACAGTCTTACCAAGGGGTATCGAGTTGCCCGGGTAACTGGATTGTGAAGGTCAAATAGGCAGTCGCTACATGTAAAACATTGATTCTTAGTTGCATGCTGTTAGACTGGGAGCCGACCTTACTCAGTTGGAAAAGGCTAGGCAAATTATGAAATAATTTTGAAAAACAGTTAATTGCCATTAAAACCCTTTCTATTATTTATGTTCTTCAGTCAAAAGTTTCCCAAAAATGTCTCCATTATCGACTATAACATGACAACATCAGTTCGGGCCGCTCAGACAAATGGTACAGGTGTAAGTGAATAATAATGACGCGACCGCCAATATTTTGGTCACGTCGAGTCCGAATTAATGGCGACTCATTTATATCAGTCCAGTGATCAGCTGACTTAGTTGATTGTAGAGTGATGTTTTAATTGTTATGAGTGATTATGTAGGTGAAGAAAATATTAGAATTTTAAATATGCAAGGATTTGAATATTGAAATTTTTTTGTAGAAAAAGGCCTTGCTAAACTTAATTGTTTTTAAGATTCCTAATAATTTATTTTGTGTATTATTATTCTTCTTTTGAATATAGCTATAGTATCTACCACCGCGTTTTTGTGCAATTGACAGCAGTCAGTTTTCAAGGGATAACTGAGTTATTTCTACTGACTGACAACAACTGTCAATTGCACCAAATACGGTCAGATCAGTCGATTAAGCGGCTTCAAAATCGTAAAGTATAAAGCGGTTTTCAAAATTTTTTGGCGCCACGGAATTCCCAGACATTTTTGACGACCTGTCCGAAAATATCTCAAAATGTATAAACCTCGTTACATTTCCAAAGTACTAATATAAATAATGTTACAAGACATGTCGTGAGTCAGTCGCGGGAACCGCCGCGTTTCGCAACACTCATCTGAACGCTATAAAACTGAATTATATCTATACAAAACTCAGTGTTTATGTCTGTTTGTGAATCGTAAATTTGTCTGCTGTGTGTATTAACTCGAAAGCTATTAGGTTAGTTTTATAGCTTTTTTATATTCACGCTTTTTATACTTTGTAGGGTTAGGTTGGTTTTGAGATGGTGCTTACACCGGTTCTAAATTACGAATTCTAAGTAAAAAAAAATCTAATGTGGTAACTGCAAAACTTAACATTGTATAAGTAAAACCTTCTCAAGTCACCATTATAAAAGTATTTATAAGACCCATACTTCAAGAAATATTTAGTACCTAAATCAACTCTAATCATCAACAAACAGACGAACAAACATACAATCTAAGACAATACAGTGTCGACAAGCCGACGACACGACCGCGACACTAAACCTGTCGCAAGATGACGAATCATTAACGCGTTGCGACTTTTACATATGCGAGGCCATGCGACAGAGGCGATACAATAGGTTAACTTTGATAAATTCGTGCTAAATTAAAACAATCATACGAAATATTTTTTACACTGGTTCCATTTTCGTAGTTGGGAAAAGACTAGGTAGACGATGACGTATTAATTTTTACAACTATTGCACAAAAGTACTGAGGCTAGAGTTCCTACTAGTTACATCTTTTTCCTGATGTTATTATTAATTAATCATTGCAATTGTTCACTTATACAGTTTTGATAATCACTAATTGTTAGGCGCTAATTACCGGAGATATCAACATCCGATAAACACCAACTGGTTTTTAAAAAATAATTACAAATTAGCCTTTATCTCTATATCTACTGAACCAATTACAGAAAGATATCTTACCTGGGAGTGTTATTGATATTTTTTATCCAGTTGCAGGAAATAGTTCCCTCGGGTTTCGAGTGAAACCGCGGCAGAAAACCAGTGAATTATTCAACAGAATTTTCGTCAAAATTTGCACTACTGATACTTCTCTCAAGTACTTCACAATGCCCCGCCATTTTTAAGACGTTCCGTACATTTTATGTTTCTCTATTTTAGAATTTATTGCCTACTATTGTGTTGACTAGATTTTTTTATAAGAGTGCCAAGAATGTGATTATTATTAAAAAATATAATGAGATTGTATGTGGCCACTATGTTATTGTTATAAAATGGGTAATGATGCGTTGAAAGATATATGAAGGAAGATTTATAAGTGTCAATGAGTGTAATAATACTATGAAATAAATCAATGTAGTGGCCCGGGGGATATAAATAGGGCTACTACTTCTAGTGGCTTGAGGGATACTGTGAGAGATTGAGCTACATGCTGATATTTTGAAGTTGCAGTCATTTTACATTAAGGGCGAAGTCATATTCATATCATTTATTGCATTCCTCGAATTAAAGGTTTATTATGCCCGGAAAAGCTCAAAATTTGTCTTCCGACTTAATGATTGTAAAATGATATTCGTTAAATATGTTTGATTAAAGTACGGTAAATACAAACTAGACTTAGCGAACAAGAAACCCCATATGTTTAATAATAAATATACGTACTCGTACGCACCTATATGTGAAGCTATTGAAGAATAAACTGAGAAATTAGATATGATGGCAAATACCACGCTACCTACTTCCATAATTTCAATTAAAAAAATAAAAAGTTTATGTGATAAGTAATTTAATTTAGATGAACATAACATAGAGAAAATAATCGCCCTTTCGATTTTTACCAACATTTTTGTTCATTAACATCGTTACAGATATTAATAATTAATCGAGAACTATTAATCCTAACTAAAATACAGTTCTCAAAAACATGTCTTCACCAACCATACTCAGAAAACTAGTTAAGAAATGACAAACGGTCTTAATTATAATTTTACAGTAATGACGATCATACTATTGTAAACATAAATAACAAATGTAACCTCTTTCACTAAATAAGTGTCACCTTGTCACCCATTTATCGTCGCCCACATGCCCATCAAGAGTAGCGTTATTTTTCATGTTTTATGATAGCAGCCATTTTGATTTTTATGAACATAAATTACTATTATGATGGCATTTTTTGAAAGACGTGGGCGCATGTCTGCTGTCGCGGATTCTTGCAATTGCTCAAACATTAATGTTTTCTTGTTTGAGTAGTTTTATGATTGATAACTGTGTTGTATAGACGTTAGCACAATCTGTCTCTGCAATAAATTTTCAACCTTATCTCAATAGTGGAAGTTAAATGTTCGATTGGCAAAATTTTACAGTTTCGGTAGGTTGACCTGCTGTCTGTACATTGATTTACATTGTTTTTGTAAATTTTCGAAAGTAAATAAATTATGTGTTAATACCTATCTACTTGTTTCAATTGAAGGAGAAGTGAGAAATATAAGAGAAAGGCAGTTTGTTTCCTAAATTGAGTACATATTAGAAAAGGATTATGTAACATTTTATCAGATCAATCTGTTCCGTGTAACATGGGTGCATATGTTGCATATCTTTTGTTTGATGAAAGTCAAAGTGTAACAAAAATGCAGAAGGACAAGTCCCTCGGATATTCAGAAATGAAACAAGAAATTTTATCTACTAAATAATAGGTATGGCTGGTTTGTAATAATATGATTTGTCGATGAGACTGTGAATTTTTTTTTTTAAGAAATACATAAATAATTTTGATATTTTATTGTAATCTCTGTCAGGACAAGATTCAGATTTAAGATACATATTATGAGATAGAATAAAATTAACTTTTAGTAATTCAATCCTGATATGTGACTTCTACTATCATAATGTATCAATTTAATGAGCTCACATTCCAAGATTTGTGACA
Source organism: Heliothis virescens (assembly GCA_002382865.2). Taxonomy (NCBI): domain Eukaryota; kingdom Metazoa; phylum Arthropoda; class Insecta; order Lepidoptera; family Noctuidae; genus Heliothis; species Heliothis virescens. The sequence continues at coordinate 1,784,774 of NWSH02000560.1, forward strand.
TTTTCATAATTTGACAGTTCCATAATTAATAACTATAAAAAACCTATTAATTGATTTTATTTACCATTAATTTGGTGAAGTATCTGGCTATCGGATTTCGATTTCTTTTTCTTCAAATGTTTTGAAAAATGTCACTGTATCACATGATCTACGCATTATTTTGTGCGAAGTGGCATTTTATTACTATTTCTCGGTATTGGCATACTCATTTTTTTTATATAGGTACACTTTTTCATGTTTATGCAAATAAATAGCGTTTTATTATATAATAACTGTCTTTAGCTTTTTTTTTTTACTATCGACGATCAAATAATTTTATTCAGACTTATTTTTTTTATCAAACTGTACTTATATTTTACCACAAAAGTAATAGGGTATTCTTCACTTCATAGCTACGTATTTAAAGCTCAGTAAAACTCACAATTATTACTTTAGTCATACAAAGATCTTTTATATTCCTATGTATATGTATATAATTATCTCCTTTTTATAACACAGACAAACAATCCTCATTACATAATCAATATATTACCATAATTTATATCCACAACATTAGCATTCAAATGAATATCAAATATAATACGTTTTTATGTTTGTTGATAGATTTTATTGTAGCTATTTATGTAATACCAAAGAGTAGTGACCTATTTTGAAGTTTACGATGTTGTATGTTTGTCTGAATTATGATTTTAATAAAAAGATTTAATAAAATGCATTGGATTTTGGTTATTTCGGGTTACCCCCGGGTAACTGGGTCGTGAAGGTCAGACAAGCAGTCGCTCCATATAAAACACTGGTTCTCAGTTGCATCTGGTTAGACTGAAAGCTGACCCCTATATAGTCGGGAAAAGGCTAGGCAGATGAAGACTCATAAGTGATGCATCTTTAAAAAGATTGACATTATTTTACACAGAACGACCAGACATTACATCGAGAATATAATACTTTGATACCGACCCATAAGTATTTTGACAAAACCTTTCAACAACTCAACGAAACAGTCCAAATAACAACCTGAACACGGCACCATTACCAATCAATTACGCGATAAATTAAAAGGAAAGCTTGACGTTCAACATAGAGCATATAAACTACTGGAACCGCCAAACACAAACTCTATGTGAAAAAGCCCGCCAATTTACGCACGGGGTGCTAGGAAGCCATATAAAGAAAGAAACAGTTACACCGACCACTGCTGGACAAGGATCTGCGCCTATCGGAGCGGATTTAAGCCGTATTCGTCGCGATGGGCATACGTGTTGGTGAGCGCAGTGTGGGGTATCACTAGCTGCGGAGCTGTGATGTCCATCTTTGAGCTAGGCTTTTAATGTCCCGATTGATGCCGTGTGGTGGTCATACCGTCAACAGATAAATGCCAGAGCCTCTTGTACGACAAAATTGCCAAATGCAAGCATAGATTCGACCCACACACACGAGTATGAGCAGCGCTCTCATACATACCGTAAGTAGAGGAGAAAATTCAGCTGTGGTGTATCCATTTAGTTAAGTTATCTAAGCCGCTAATATATCGAGCCCACTCCGAATTGCACTTCGCGTGCCAACGTTATCGTAGCGCTCCGATTGACGCGCGTTGCTATCACTCATCGGATGCAGCTTGCAACGTGTCTCAGGGATACAGGGACGGATTCAGGGATGATGCCAAATGTGGTTCAAGCGCGAGTATCGGACTAAAATCTACATTACTGTGGGACCAGGATTGTTTTGACTCTTCCGAACTATGATGATGAATTCAGCAGTAAAATAATGAATTGTGATTATAGGTGTTTTATTTAACAAAAATATTGTGTGTGAAAATCATGCACAGTGTTGTTGCACTAACTATTGGGTGCTACAAAAGTTACGCGTACAAAGTACATTTAGACACAATGAAGTATGATTCTGACTCTGGCTGAAGTAACATTATACGAGTGTGATTATTATATAACCTAGTTCTCCGGTTTCACAGATGAGTCAAAAATTTATAATAAACAATTTCCCAAATTCGGGTAAACGTCTCGTTGATACATAGGCGGTATTGTTTGAAGATAGTTAAAATGGTAATATTGCTTTGTCTCCTCTATTAGATTAGCATACAACGAACATTATTTCATATATAAATGTTAATCAAATTACTGGTATTTAGTGCTTAATGTTCGCTAGAATATATTGTTATATAATTTATGTTATTATCTACATCTAGATTTAAGAAAGTCTTAGTTTTATAGTTTTTAATTTACCATTTTTAGTTGCCTCTATGTGCCAAATAAAGCGTTATTCACTGATATCAAATTTCGAGACATAATTTACCTCAAACAAAAAATACACAAAAGATTTTAATTTGTCTACGGCGCCTACGTATTTTGCATAAAATACAGAGTAGATGCAAGAATAACATACTTATAAATACCTATTTTTATTAGTAAAGTATTGATTCAAATCAACTCAGATTAATCACTTCATCGATTCAGATTATCATCATCTTTCTTAACTAATTAAAGACCTTAACTAAAACCTTAATTTAAGAAGAAAAAAGAAGACAATTTATTCACGAGAAAATGGCGCCGAGAACCACTTTTTCAAATTCCGTATCAATAATGCACCCTTAAGTCCGGCCCTGTCTATTTGAATGAAACTAAACAGGTGCCCTGAAATATGCGTTCGCTGATGTATGCACCCGATGCACCGCGCATGCGCCTCAGGTGAAAATGTGCAGTGTTGCTAACGTAAATACGCGAAATGGCCGGTCAATCAGCGAACTGGGCAAAGCTGTAAATATCTGGTAAATGTATGGAAACATTGTTTTGGATAAGATGAAAGAATAATAATCTTTTCGAGATTTAGTGGCTGAAGGGCAGTGAACTTGGCGCTTAAAATGGTGGGATGTTGAATCATGTGGGTTTTGGAATTGTATCAAGTAATTAACTGTTCACAATTTTC